>OX359290.1:90906375-91506375 GCA_947179395.2 Pulicaria dysenterica
GTATGAAATTCATACATAAAATCATAATTAAATTTTTATAGAAACTCTTTATAATCAAATTTGAAAATTTTATTTTATCCAACTTGTATACGTGTTATATAAATAACAATGAAATTGATATATATGTTTCTGTTAAGATATTACGTGTTAACAAACTTAATCACTTATAAAACGACTTCTGAAAAAATATCTTATTCGTAAGCCATCTGAGAAAATAAAGGGTGATAATTAATGAAAAAAAATTGAAAATTGAATAATGGCATCATAACCTCATATTTTTAATATACCGTTTAAGAGTTCATTACTTTTTTAGTCCACGTGTTTTAATATTTTTTACATTTTTGGTCCCTAATTTCTTATTTTTACAAAATTTGTTCCGCTAAACCTTTTACGAATTTAGTCCATAATTAAACAAAAAAGTCAAATTAATTGCTCATATCCTCTTAATTTATTCATTTTCTTTAAATTTTACCTACTTTTTTTAAGTATTATTTAAAATTAAATATTAAAAAAGAGAAAAATTAGGATTATAGTTATTTAATTTTAAAAATTTTAAATACCTTTTTCTTGTAATTGATATCTGTGAGATCTCTCTTGTATCTCTTTCACCCTGCTTTTGGGTTCTTTTGAGGAAAGAAATTAAAAGGAATTAGAAGAAAAACTAGAAAAGTTGTGTTATCGAGTTTCTTTTAATAAAGGAAAGAACGTGATTTGTAGGGAAATCAAATACTTATTTTGTCTGAAAACTTATACTTCAAAAAATAAGATAATTTGAAAGGAAAGGATTCTCTTCCCCTCCTTTCTTCTTCTTCTTAAACTCAAGAACATGTCGTTTCTCTCTCTCTCTCTCTCTCTCTCTCTCTCTCTCTCTCACACACACACACACACACACTCCCTCTCATCTCCCACCTCTCACACTCCGTGTACCATCCTCTGGCAACTACCCAACATCACACTCACTACCACGTTTCATTACGAAAAAATGAACGCCACTTTTATCACAAAAAAAAACCAGTAATGCCCACTCCTCGGTCTCACCTCTCCTCTTCACCATAACCGCCTTAATGGATTAAAGCCACCATTGCCACTCCCTACACATATTTAACTATCTATGCCCCGTTGTACATTTCCACTATCTCACCAAGCCGCCTCCCCAACATCTACACCTAAAATCTAACCCTCTCTTTAGAGTTTTCATATTTGTGTAAGTACGTTACATGTAATTTGTGTGAGTGTGGGTTTTTAGATTTGTGAGATGTGTTGCAATTTGTGTAGGTGTGTGTTCTTTGCAATTTATGTGTAGATTTCAAATTTTCGAGGTTTGTGTTGGTGGTATGTGGTTTTTAGTTGGATTTTAATCAAATTTCTTAACACGCCCCGACTTCCATAAGTCCTTGGTTCGACCTTCTAATGAGAAAAGAGGTCCTTGTGTGGAGTTTGTTGGATTTTAGATTTGGAAGTAAACAAATATGGGTCGAAATTTAGGTTTTAAATCATACTAATTTGGGCTTGTTGCATTTAGACTTCTATAAATATAACGTCAAGTGAAATTGGGTTCAAACTTTCAATATTATTTGGGAATTTTATATTCCTAATGAATCAAAGATGGTGTCGTTGGAGATGATGGTGGTAGTGATAGAGATAGTGGTGGTGGTTGAAGATGAAGATGAAGGAGGTTATGATGATATTGTACCTAGTCGAAAAAGGGTTGGCCAGAGTTAGTGGATATCATGGAGGGTGTTAGAGGTGGTGTAGTGTTTGTTCTAGGAGAGGGAGAAAGAGAGGAGGTAAGTAACGGAGAGGGTGTGAGAGATATTTATTTTAAATTATTATGAAAAAATAATAGTTAAAATTTTAAAAATGAAGAAACTAATAGGGAAGGAGCAATTTGGTCTTTTTAATTTAACAAAGGATGAAAGCCATAAAAAGTTTAGCTATTTAGGGACCAAATCATGTTGATCAAACATATTATTAGCTCAGTTTATAAGTAAACTTTTACTCAACTATTGTTTAACAACTAAACTTCATAATTTTTTAACTATTATGGAAAAGTTAAACGAAAATGTTTTTCATACGAGAATAATAAGAACTGTATGTACGTAACACTATTAATGATACATTAATAGTGATATTTTTGTCATCTATATATTTACATAACCGTAAATTGCGTCCGCTGGACAAATCATTATTAAACGGGTCTTGATTATTTCAAAATAACTCTCATTAATTAATGACCCACAAATAATTATGAGTCATTAATGTATTTTTATTAAGCGCCAAATTGGTTCAACATTCATATATGAAAACAGTTTTTATTTGATCATCTCCTTTAACTATTAAAGGAATTCTTGTTATATCTTTGAATTTAACAAAGTATTCGGTTGTTAAAACAATATTAGAGAAGTTTACTACTTACACACGTAGGAAGAGAATGAAAAATATTTCATAGACAATGATACAAGTATGTGATATACCATGAAATATTTTTCTTTTTTATTTAGATATTTAAGTCTATTATAATTTACAGAAACATTAACCAAAATAATGTTATCTACCCTCTAAAAACAATAGTTAATTACACATACATGTAAATCTATGTTGTTTTAATCTGTAATAAATTAACAATGAGAGGAGTAACTCAGAATATTAATTTTTTTTTTTTTTTTTGAACAGCAATACTTAGTTTCATTCATCATCAAAAACGTAGTGTGAGACACACAAGTACATAGATATTGCTCACATTTGCACCTCTCACAAAAAAATACCCATGGAAGCATATACATCAATGCTCACAAAAAGACCCTCATGACATCATACCCAGCAACCTGTGATCAACCACTGCTGTAAGCAGACTCGAACCGCATCTCTCTGGCTATCGAAGAATTGCAGTCCCATAGACCATCCAGCTCCTAATCCGCACCACGCACGAAACGTTTACGCCACCGGCATCAACATCATAAAATCGGTCATCAGGCTAAGGTTGGTGTTACTTATTAATACACACACCATATAAGGGGATAAGTAACAACCAAACCGAAAGAACTCTGGGGCTCAACAAGGAACCTAATAGAAGATAGATGAATGAACTCAGAATATTAATTAATTATATTATAAAGTTTTATTCGTTCGATGTGTGATAATAGCTCATATGTCTTCACACGGATGTGTTCTTTGCACTTAACAAATAGGGACTTATGAGTTACGTAAAGAGTGTGTGTGATCTTTTGAACAACTTATACCTGACTTTGAACCATATAGTTCAGACTCAAAATAAATTAACTATGAATGAATCAACTCGATCAAAATTAACTCTTATTAATTAAATTACGAAGTCCTACTCGTGTAATATGAAACTATACTCAATAAAAACTACCCGTATATGAAAATGTTTATCAGACTTAAATCATATGTTATGATTGTGAAAACTAATTAAGAGGTACGTGGTGACCACCAATCCCATTATTGATTAATCGGTTAGACATATTATGGCCGACTATGTTTCCTTGTCTTGAACTTGAAGAACAAAATTATAATGCTTTTGAGGTAGAAATTTTGAATACGGGGTTCATAATAACGAAGTGATCATTTTCCAAACGTCAAATATATTGCACACTCTTTAGTTAATTAAAGATATTTATTTAAAAAGTTTTTTTTACAGAAACTAAGGTATACGTAACATATATAGTTGTGGTGAATTATAATTATATTCGGATATAAAGATATTATAATTAAGTTGTAACTAAATCTAGTTCTTTATATAAAAATTCAGGTCTAAATAAGAATCGATTTTGTCTTATTAAAAGTTATTTAAAAATCTTTTCTAGACTTCAAATCCATTTTTAAAAAGTATAATCAAATTAAATTTTTTTTTTAAATTAGCCAATTAGATCAGATCTTGTAACAACTTGATTTTACAAAAATTCACAACCAATTTAATTTTTATATACAACCGCATAATCAAAGTTGTGCTCTAGCAAGCTCTATTTTATCTACAATGAAATATTCACAAAAATGTTTTAAAAAAGTATATATGTGTTCACATTTACAAAACTTACATGAACTTATCATGGGCTCCAAAGCATGTTGTCGACTTTATGACACATCTCTTACATATTTATATCATATTAGTATACGCACATACAGTCATTCCTGATAAGATGTGTTAGGTTTATTGGGTTCATCATTTCCTCGAGCCGGTCAAATTCGCGATTCTTAAACTCACTAATCTTGTAGCAATGCAGGAGCATCCCACATTGGTAAGGTAAAGGGATTTTCCTTCTTATACGGAGGGGAGATCTTACTTCTACCATATGACGTGTTTTAAAACCGTAAGAAACAACCTAAAACGGACAATAACGTTGGTTGATTTTCTAATTACAATCCTAACAAGATGAATGTGCAATTATTTAACCTTCTTCAAAACACAAAAATCAGGTGTAAAAGAAATATGAAGAAAATAAGCTTCCAAACATCTTTGTCTAATTAACCCACGAGTAACTACCCGCCACATCAAACCAATTAGTAAAACAATACAAGTGTAACCATAAATTAATTGAGATGAAGGGCTATAACTCATTATGTTTAAAATCTAGTTATTACGTAAAATCATATTTGTAAAACATACCAAAGATTGACACAAGTTAATTAATTATACTCGAATTACGTGTGGGGAATAGTCATTGTGTCATCATGGTTCAAACAAAAGCTAGTCGTGTTTAGAGACGGACCCAGAAAAAAAATATTAGGGTTGTACAAACTTTTGGTAAGGGGTATCACTCACTTTAAAAAAAAGTATTAGAAAAAATTAACACTACTCGAAGAAATTTGAGGGGTTGTTTGGAATACCCCGGTTTACTCATAAGATCCGCCCATATATGGTCGTGCCACATGCGGTAGAAATGCTTGTAGGACCGATAAACTTTGTAGGAATAGGGGAGTGTTATGACCCTTTAATAATTTTGACTTAGTTAATATTTTATTATAATTTATATAATTAAATATTTGTATTTTTAAGGGATTAAGGGTGACCCCTCCAAAAATAAATATATTACTTTTTGACCCTTTCAAGAATGATATTTCAATTCCGCTAGGTGGTGATAGATGACGAATTGATGATGATGAGCAAAAGTAGGCTCTGTCATCTTCGTTATCAATTTGTCATCTACTACCGCGCGTTCGTCACATTTGGCTCGTTATCCGACACTTCATCGTCGTGGTGACGAGCTCCATAGCTTGTCGTCTATTTCTTTTAACTTTTTTTCAATCAAACAAATTAATTTATATTAATATTATGTGGGCCAATAATATATGGTGATGTGGCAGTCAATCATAACAGTCAATACTATGGTTGTTACTTATAAGATAAATCGTATGTTAGTAAAACTGATATAATAGACAATTAAGATAGTCAATACTACATAGGGATGGCAACGGGGTTGGGGGTGTCGGGGATCGCTCTTCCCATCCCCACCCCCAGTCCCCATCCCCGCCGGGGAATTGACTTGCATACCCATCCCCATCCCCATCGGGTTTCGGGGATCCTCGCGGGGAATCGGGGATCTTCTCCGTCTACAAAATCGATTTTTCTAAATAAATATACATCAAAATTTTCATACAAAACTAGAATTAGAAATCTAACTTAACCTCCCAACCGGTTTTCAAAATGTAATCAATCAAATATTTTAATAGTTTCGTTAGATATACAATTTTCTTGATAAAAGACATCATATATTTACTTATTCGTTCTATAATACACATAACAATATAGATGAAATAGATAATTTCTTTAACATATATGTTTATGAAAGACGCTTATAATACTTCCATTGACAATTCTACAAAAACTATATTAGTAATTCCATCATATTAGTTTTTTTCGTTCTCTATGTTTTATAAATCGTATTCAAACAAAAAACAATCTTATTAGTATGCATATTAATGTAAATAAATGTTAGATTCGACACAAATGCTTATTTATATGAGAAATTTTAATATATATATATATATATATATATATAATATGATCGGGTTCAATGTCGGGGTCGGGGAACTAAGGCATAACTAACTGATTTTGGAATTTTTATTTCAAAAGCAAATAAAAATAAGTGTTTAATCAAAACATTTCACAAGTCTCATATAAGAATACTTATGAACAACTAAAATGATTGTTCCCAAGTGTTAGCACCAGCACATACAAAAGAATAATCGTTAAAAGTGACCTCAATTAACATTCCCTGATTCTAATTATATACCATACCATTCGACCATTAACGTAAGGAAAAATGAAATAGACACTATATACACAAAATCTGTCTTTCATTAGATCTAAGGAATTTCTAAAATCAATTACCCTCCTTGCACCGGCTAGTTGATCACCTGTTTTATGTGTTGTAAAACATTATACATGGATTAGCTATAAACTCATAATTAAATAGGAAATTTTACCAAATTTTACAGAATAGTAATCTAAAGATGTGACGGAAAGCTCACATCGCACGTCATGGCTGAGGAGTACAAAGAAACTCATAAATAAGCACCACCTAATACTTTAATACATATTTAACTAAATACACTATATACATATGCAGTATCTACACGGCACCTAAAAAGGGTTAAGTGCACCGAAAGGTAATGAAATATTCCTAATTTAATATTGTATGTAACAAACTAAAGTTTCTTCGCATTAATACATTAAACTACCCGAAAATTGCAATTGATACTATTGAAGTTTACCGGTCATCTTGGTATTTTTAATACTAGCTAAGCGACCCGTGTATCAACACGAGATTATATAAGTCAATTTAAAATTTATATAGTTTTAAAGAGTCATAACACGTATAGTAAAAATAATTAAAACTTTTAATCAATCCTTACTCTTCACTCGAGAAATCGTCACATATAATTATCCATGAGTAAAAATGTGTATTTTTAATACTTTTTATAAATACTCTTTATAAGAAATATAAAGTTACATTACACGTGTAAAAGTTTTTAGTATAATATTAATGTGTTTCTCGTGATAGAGTTTTATTCCGACATTGTAAAGACATAACTATAATATTATTATCGATGTTAATATCAAGAGATTTTTATTAGCCAATTATATATTTAAATATTTGAAATTGTAAACTAACTTTATTAAAAGTTAAATAATGATGACATTCATTTAAGTATACGCAAATTAGATCGCATAAAAATAAGATTCTAACATAGAATATATTATGTCTATACATACGTAAATCACTTAAGTGTAATTTATTGTTCAATTAAATATAATTGAAAACAAGAGATCTCACTGAATTCAAATATCCATGTAATAATTACTTTTATTTTATGTATCAATGTATTAGTTAAAAAATAAGAAAACTTAGACAATTACTATTTTTATATTAAATTTCAAGTTGTATGTGTAGTTACAAAACTCACTATCATGACAGTTGTTTCACTACCCAGTAATTATATAGAGTTTTAGTTTCTGAAAAGTTATTTACTCACAACTAACAATTAATTTTAAAAAGCTATAACGGTAGTGGTAGTTTTGTAAACAACTTTATGCCGCTAACCATTAGTTATAGTATACTTTTAATTTTTTTTTATCGAAATACCAAGAAATCAGTGATTATATCGACTACATTATGTAGAGAGAATAACTATAAAAGACGAATAAAATGTCCAATAACTAATTAGATGTTGATAAAACAATTAAATTATACTAATTTTTAAAAAACCTCATATTCCGATAAAATTTATATCAAAACGTAGATAAAAATGAGACGATTACAAATATATAATTATTTTTTCTCAAAACAAAATATATTTGAAGTTATTAAACATAATTTTCAAACAACTTATAACTAATTACATTAATATACAATTTTCTTAAAACCCCCTCACATACCCCCTTAACAATTTACATTCTACCCCTTCCAATTAATGTAATTATGCAAAAGTAATCGATGAAAACTTAGAATTTGAAGCCCATGTGATGTCATAATGCTTTTATTATCCATTTTTTTAATTTCTTTTTTTTAAATGAAGGGTTGTGATTGGTGGAGAATTTTTAGGGAAGGGGAATGATGATGTAAGCATCATTTTCTTTTAATAAGGATATAAGATAAGATTTTTCTATTTTTGTTATTATTATTTTACCCGAAAATAACAAATTAGATGAGTTAGAAATTTACCTCAAAAGTTATTTTGTCAAGCCTCGAAGAAGGGTGCTTGTTTTGTCGATTAGGAAACTAAATATTAAAAAAACAAGTACAACTAGGGCCCAACACAATAATATACATACGATTTATGGGTATTGGGCTCGTGATACAAGGGCACCTTTCTAACATGTCCATCAAAATGGTATTGGTGTCTAACTGTCTATGCCAAAAATCTTGGGCCTCTTCTAATACCTGTGTCCAAACACACAACATCTAATATAAATAAAACACTAATCTTTATTTAAAAAAATATATATTTAATTACTTAATGTTGACTATTTATTATTTAATTTACTTAACTTACTTTGCTTTGTAAAGACTGGTAGTCTAGTTTACTCTTATATTTGGTGAATTGAGTTGAAATCAAGTAAATAAAACAATATTTTTTAGAAACTCAGATGAGTGAATTTTTATTACTTTCAAAGTTTTAAGCGGGGTTTACTTTTCTCCCTCCATCTTTTTTTCTTTTTATATTATATTTTTTCTCACTCTTTTATAAAAAATTAAAACAAAAATACACCTTATAAAATATATAGGTTTTAATAAATCTTACATTTTTCTTTGTCCACTTTTTAAACAACCATACCGAATCTTATAGCATGTATGATGCAAGTAAAATGTAGATGTTGATACATATATCTTATTTGAGAGTAGAGAGACTTATTCTCATAAACCATCCAGCTCAAATAATGTCATTTAATGTTGGTAATATTTTTAAACCTATAGCTCTTTAAATCTTTTTTATAAATCACAAATCACACACCACACAAAACAAAATGTTTAAATTTAGAAATTAGTTAGCTATTAAAATACAAAATTGCGTATATATCATTGTATACTTTGTTAATTAGGTATATATCATTGCAAACCTTAACATTATAACATTACTCACGGAAAACTTCTTAAGCACTTATATGTATGTATCCAAATACATAAATTTATAATTATTAAATCATGTAAAATATACTAAATTAGCATCAACATGCTACTCGATTTCAATGAAAAGATTAGCATGTAATAGGAAGAGAAAGAAAAAGAAGAAATAACTATTTGTAACTTTTTAATGAATTAGTTATAATTAAATTATGTATTTGAATATAGAAGGGAGCTTAGAGTTTAGACAGATATTGATGTGATTTTGATTTTTATAAAAATGTATACATAATTATTAAAGTTTAAAAGAACGTATATGAATCCTTGAAAAATTAACTTTTTTTTTTTAAAAAATCTTCAAAAAAGATAAGTTATAGACACAATTGATATAAAAAGAGAATTGATTGCTTTTTAAAACAGTATCAATTGCAGTAAAAAATTAAGTTCTTAATTTGTAACAACTAATACCCTTTGACTAAAATTATTATTAACTATCAAAGAGTAAAATTTTAAAACATGAAAGTAATGATGAGAGCTGCATTTTTCTTTATATCTAAAAACTTGTAAGAATCAAAGCTTATATTTTGGTTGAAAATTAAAATGTACCAAAAATCCAACCACGCCTTTTGCAGGTGGGGTCGTGAAAGATAGACCATTAGATCTCTTGGGCCGATAAGCTACAAAACTAAAGTCCAATCTGTTTGATCTAATACACTTGAACGGCTTGTTCTCGAGTTATTTTAAGGAGGGGAAGGAAAGGGCTGTGAGAGATGGGGAGGAGAAATCATGTTCTTGAGTTTTTTTTAGGAGAGGAAGGAAAGGGGTGGGAGGGGTTAGGAGGGGCAATTTCTCTATGTTTAGGTGTAAAAAATTTCCTCCCGCTTTTGGGATGATTGGGAGGGGGAGTTTTTGTATCATTCCCTTTCCTTTCTTTCCTTCTCACTCCTTCCCTTCCCTTCATAAAAAAACTCGAGAACAGACCGGAAAAGTATTTGACCATCGATTCCAATTGCTCTAGTTAATGCTATATTCGTCCATTGTTCGGGACCGTTTTTCTAATACACACACATACGTATAGAGAGAGTTTATTTAAGAGTCGTTAATTAGAAGAATCACAAGAATTAATATTGGTCTTTAATTAAAATAATTGAATGTCCAATAAAAGAAGAGAGTTCATTAATTACTTGTAAATGGTAATTTTAAAAAAATCAGACCTTTTTTAATATTGTGTCAATCAACCGGACTTCATTCATGATTGGTAAATATAAAATTGATTAAAATAATCTTATTAATAATTAATTACTGAATATTAATGGTGGTTATTGCGGTACTAGCATTAAAAACGGTTCTCAAATTAATTTATCATAGTGTGTGTTATCCTCACTAAGAAGCATATAATGATGGTTATAAATAGTTCTCTCGATTCTCGTATTAAGAGTGGTTATAAATAGTCATTACTTTATATGTCTCTTTATTTGAGATCAATGTTATTGAAGACTAAAGAGCTTGTAGCCCAGTGGTATTTGGTGTTGTAAGGTGGTGTCATCTCTTAAGAGGTTGTGGGTTCAAGTCCCGGCGTGAACAGTGGGAATAGATATAGGAGTAAGTTTAGAGTGTGTGTGTTTGCCGTTAAAAAAATGTTATTGAAGAAGCTAAAGTATTTAAAACATGTTTTCTTATATATTTCCATGTAATGTCATAGGGTTACACATGCAGTTTTATTATTAACAAACATATATAACGTCATATATATTTTAAGATTGAACAGATAAGTAAAAGGTTGTTAAACGAATTTACAAATTACCACTTATGACAAAAAAAACCATAGTAAAATATAACACAAGAAAGAAACATAGTAAAATTTGTACCCATGTCATATAAGTAATACTCAAGACATCGAAACACATTATTCCAAAGCTCAAACATCTTAATTATATTTGTCACACTATTTTATCTAATTTGCTTCTCTTAAATTGGTGTTTGTCGTGATCTTGTCATCATGGTTAACTTGAAATCGATACATACGTAGTTAACATGTATGGTTGTCGACAATTAATGATGATTGACCGTCTCAAGAAACATACGTTGTAGGTAAGGTGGCTCTACAATTGTGCAAACCATGACGTATCTCTATTAGTTCATATTTATGTTTTGGTTGTGTATTATCATTCTTAGATACAATCCATATCGTTGTTTCTTTAAAATACATGTAATGAAATATTTAGATACAAAAATCCCTATCATTGTTTATTTGAAATACACGTAATAATATTTTACTAAAATCACTTATTATATGACAAATCATAACTAATTCAATGCATAACATGTCAAACGGTTTTGTCTTCTATATTCTTCATAGGCTGCAATGATGTGGTCAACTATTTTAATATTGAAACTTGTTCATAGTATAAGTTTATAGATCTAAACGTGTTAATTTCTAACCAGTTATATTGCATAATTATTTTAATACATAGTTGATCAATAAGTTAACATTCATAAAGTATATTTTGTTAAAGATTTATTTTTATATTGTATCCTTCTATTATGAAAAACTTTTAATTAATACAAGTTTTCATTAATTAATATTTATTTAATTAAAATGAATTAGTATAAAATTTGCTTAGATTGTAATTACTTATATTCCAAACTTGATTAGTATGAAAAGGATGTTGTCTTATTATTTATGAGAAAATATTATTTTATATTCGTTTAACTACATATATGATTGTATTGTATGAGCAAAGAAGAATCCGATCTGATGACAATTTTAAGAATGATATATAAATATATAATTTAATAATGATAAAATTTATAGTATAATTATAATAAACATAGAGAAAAAAAATATAACAATAATAAAAACATCATTAAATATATTGAGTATATACTTTACTAATAATAGTTAATCATATTTAATGTTTTACGAATAGTTTGGTATATAGTTTGAACTAAATTAGAGTTATGATTATCTAATTAAAATCATAATATTAGTATTTATTAATATTATTAAAATATAATAAATATGTAAAATTTAATATTTTTTGAAAAAAAATATGTCATTTGGGAAAGTACAATCCTACGTAATAAGCATTGTACTTTTTTTTAATATAAACTAAATCCTATGTATGGTGATCAAAATTTAAATTAATACAACGACATTTTGAATTTAAGTTACCTTATTTATCTAAAATTATATTAAATAAATCATCATTATTGCTTTTCAAAAAAAAATCATCATTATTTTGACATGGGTTTTTAATACTTTGACTATAAAAAGTCAAAATTGATTTTTTAATTTATACTAAATGAATGATAAGATTAAATTTTTTACTAAATGAATGGTTCAGATCATTTAATAATTTTTCTTTAATTAGTCTTTTATATATATTACTAGATTAATTCCCGTGTGATACACGGGTTGTTCAAAAAAGATATATATTCAAATTAATAGAAAATATTAAATAATTATAATTAAGACACTTATGTAATAATTCATATTGGTTAAGGTTAAATACCCGTGTGATACACGGGCATGTTTAAAAATTTAAAAAAAATACTGAATATTATAAAATGTGAAAGATTTGAGAGTTAAAAAAAACAAAGACAAAAGATGTCAACACCAAAACCAGCGATGGAAGCGTCGACGCAAAAAGCTAACGTGATTGCAAAAACTTGGTATCATAAAAGATGTTATTGTATTTTTTGTACAAGTCGCCAATTATTATCGTTACAATTATAAACTATAAATAAAATTTTAAAATTAAGTGTTATCATAACTATTCAAAACAAAATAAAAATATCAAAGGTACAACACATGGGTATATACATACGATTAAACATTAATTAATTTAATTGTTATTTTAAATATTATAATTTAATAAAAAGTTATCTTTATCTTAATTCAAATTGATTAGTCATATTAGTTTGACTCTAAAAAGTCAAAATCAAAAATTTAAAATTATAAGAATGAACGGCTAAATTTAAATATTTTACCAAATAAAATGTCAAGATTATCTAATAATTTTTTTCTAATTAGTCTTTTTATATATATTAGAAGATAAGATTCTAACTACAAGCTAGTTTGTATAAGTTAAACTTTAAAATCAATCATTATTGTATTATCGTTAATATAAGTATATTATATAAATAGATTATTATTTAATATTATTAGTAGGTTTTTATAAGTAAAGTAGTATGTATCAAACTATTTTCTTATTATGGCATTTTAAATACTGTAAATGAGTTTAATAGATTTAAGTTATTGATTTATAAAAACGTGAGATCATCTATAAAATAAATATAATCATGACATCGTATGGCGACATAAAACTATCATTTATTTCATGTTTTATAACTATTTAAAGTATTTTTATTAATGTTTAATATATATCTTCTTATAAACAACTTAAATATCACAAGAACGTCTAATCTAGTAAGATAAGATAGGAGGAAAAAATTACTTTAATTCAAAAATGAATAAAAACATAAATTCATACCTAATTTATTGGGGAAATTATTTAAATATCAAGAACATAAATCATTAAGTCTTTTTTTAGTAAGATAAGATAGGAGGTATTCTAGCTATGTTCTTCCGTCTCACAAATTATTAAGCCTTTTTAAAGCTTCTAAAGTAAATATAGTCCATCATTCTGCTTTGACTTCGCTTCACAAATCATCTTAAATATCAAAAACATAAAGAAACATCAAACATAATAACATATAGAAGGTGATATCACCGTGATATATAGGATGATGTTGGGTTTTTTTAGATTTAAATTATATATTTCACATGTAATCTAATATTTATTAAAAGTTATTAATTAATTAATTAATTAATGTTGTTATTTAAAAGAATATCTTCTAATATAACATAAAAAACTATTACACAATTCGATAGCTACAACAGGAGTACGGTATGGAAACAATTATGTGAGTTAGACAAGCAAGATTATCATGAATGTAACAGAAAGATAAGATTAACCAAATATTGTTCTTCTCGATCGGTTGAGATTTATTACTTAGAGTAGATGTTATCACAAGGTATCAACGAATACTACATGCAAATTTAGATCAGGTTTAATTAGGTAATGAAACCACGACTAAATGTCATAAGATAGTATGATAATCTACCATATTCAAACTCAACTAGAGTTCAGTATTTATGTGATCATTATGTTATGGGATGAAACAGATTATTGGTATAAGAATCATTTGTTTATTTTAACAATTGAAAACATTTGAAAAATCATATTTAATTTGTGTGTTTAAGTTTTAGACAATTTCCAGTGTAAAAATTATTAGGTCCTTGTTCCGAGATAAACAAATAACATTTACATCACGATAAAATTTATATTGTAATATAGAAAAGTGAAGACAACCACAAATAGCTATTAAAACTTATATACAACATTATATGTTAAAAACTAAAATTTTATAACCGAAAAATATAACATTTAAATAATCATTTTAATTTAATAATAACAATTATAAAAAATTTAAGTGATATATAATCGTCGCAAAAAAAAAAAAAAACAATAAAATCCCCAAAAACCGAAGCAAAACATCTGACATAAGATTCAAACATTTGACTTAACCATTGATATACATAATACTTACCACTCCATGTAGATACATATGCTAGGCCATGCGTACTGCATAACACGAGAAGTTTCGGGCTTCTTCGGGTTGATGCAACATGGCTCGGGAACACCACTACACAGCTACCCCTAAGCTACCCACCTCTTTCTTTTTCTCTTTTTTATTGGGTAAGAGAGAGTAATGAGAGAAAAATATTTTATTTTTTTGTGTTTATGTATAATTGAGTTTTAGGTAAGAGATAGAAAAAAAAAAGAGATAAATAATGTGATGCTGATATGATTTCAATTGGGTTGAGACCAGTGTTCTAAAAGGCGCGCCATGGCGTCGCCAAGGCGTGAGGCGTGGCTCCGCCGTTAAAAAATGGTCATAGGCGTGAGTGCTAGGCGTGGCGCGCGCCAAGGCTTACCAAGGCGCGCCTTTGCGTGCCAAATGGCGAGTTTTTTATAACGTGGCACCAAAAAATTCAATTTTTAAAAAAATTTGAACTTTTTTTATACATTTTGCAATCGCGTGTATAGAACTTTTATAAATTTGTATTTTATAATTTGTATATGTTATTTTGATCATCATTTCCGTAACTTTGTGTAATTAGTATATTAATAATGATAAATTTGATATATATAATTACAAAATATATACAAAATCGTCGCCTTAAGTCACTCCTTAAAAAACGTCAAGGCTTTGTCATGGCTCCTATAACTTGAGGCTTGACCTCGTCGCCACACCACGCCTTACGTTATTTAGAACCATAGTTGAGACAGATAGTAAATAGGTGCTATTTATGGTTTTAAGAGAATATCTTCTTTCTAAATATTATATATATAACAAAAGGCAGAAACTATGAACAGTTTCTTTTTTGTCTTTTTGTGCCAAAATAAAATATATAAATTGTACTCTAAAAATTGTATTCTAAAAATTTAAACAAATCAATTTGGTGGGGTAGTGGTAAGTCTCGGTGTCATGCATGGAGCAAACCCAGGTTCGATTCTTTTCAGTTACATTTTTAGTCATGATTCACCTTTTAAAAATTATGGGTCCCACATGATTTTCCCAACTTTCTATCTCCTTATTAAATTTGATTTTTCTAATTACTTACTGGTTTTCTTTCTTTTTTTACTTCTCTGTTTTACTTATTGGTTTTACTTCTCTGTTTTATTTTTACTTCTCTCTTTTATTTTTCTTTTTATTTATGGTTTTAGTTAGAATAATGATTTTCATTTTTGTTAGCTTTTTAAGTTTTTGTTCTACCTTTTAGTCGGATATTAGATATAATATATGCTATCAATATTTTTAAATAAATTTTTTAACATATATTAAATTCTAGTTGTTACATTTTTACCTGTTTATTTCAAATATGTTTTATTTATGTTTATTTCAAATATGTGTGTTTGAACGTTCACTTTTATATTATCCATCCTTATTTTTTATTTCCCGTAGCAGCGCGCGGATCATCTTTTAACCTAGTTCTTACTTAAATCAAAATATATGTTAAAATTAAAAGAATAGGTAATAAAAAAAATTTATTGGTACGTAAGTATGATGATTTAGTAAGTATAAAATTAATGTAAAACGATTTAATAACAAGATTATAACATTTTTCATATCAGAATGGTTACGGCTATATATTATTTATCTATCTTATTAATTAGCCGTACTTGCTAAATATATAATGAGACAATCTTGTGACTCAAAATAAATTACAAACACTCAAAAAAATTATTTTAATCACAACTTGTTTGGTCAGGAAAACGAGGACATACTAACGAATCCCCATGTGAGAATGTTTCAAAAAAGCAAAGTAAATCTAACATATTTTAAGCAACAAATTTTGTTCCTTGCTCCATGCGAAGTATAAATTTAGAAAGATGATTTGATGACTACAAATATATATTTATCATATATAATAAAAAATAATTAATTAAATTACAATGCTTTTTTTTAAAAAGCAAGAGAAAAGAGACACAAGACTAGAGCTTCGGCATGGTTATCACCCTAGACTTGCGACTCCACTTTTATTTAAATTTTAGCAAGATGCTAAATCCAAGAGTACATGAAGAGTAAGAGTAAAAATACACCAAAAAAGATGAAACAAAACAACCTAAAATCAAAACAAGCTAAGACTCATTCTAGATACTGAAAGGTGAGGAAATCCAATTGTCCCAATTTAATTGTAATTTACGGCTCCTGTTACTCACCCAAAGCTTTGATAAATTCTGAACAATTGGGAATGGATCTTCACATTTCTTCTTGGATGACTCACCTTCCTTCGCATAAAGGATGTCATTACGCCACCTCCAAAGCTGCCATAATGCTACAACACAAACGGATATTAGGATCGCCCCAAATTTCCGATGAATCCCCGCCTGCGTGATCAGATTCTGAAACTCCGATACCGATGAGAGACGTGGAAATTTCAAATCCCACCATGCCCAAATTTTCCTCCAAAGCAAGTTAGAAATTGGGCAAGAGAAGAAACAGTGATCCATTGTCTCGATATCTTTATCACAAAAAATGCAATTTAAAGATTTAATCGAGATCCCTTTTTTAGATAAATTAAACCTTGTTGGAATTGCCTCACTAAGAAACCGCCATAAGAAAATGTTGATTTTATTTGGGATTAACGGGTTCCAGACACAACAACCATTAATATCTCCTCCGGAATCATTTGAAGCCTGTAACATCATAGTCATTTTTTTAACTAAGAATGACCCATCCTTATCTCAATTCCACAACCAAAAATCCTCCCCCGACATGTTAAAAGACATCAAATTAAGTTGATTCTCTAGAGATTGAAGTTCATTTAGAGATCTACCTCTGATTGACGACTTCCAATCCCAAGAACCACACCACACTCCATTAACAAAAATCCATCTTTCTTTAAAACAAGCGTTTTTATTCTTTTCTAAAGCATAAAGACGAGGGTATAAGTCTTTTAACCTCGACCCCTGCCCAATCGCCATATCCTTCCAAAACAAAGAGTGTGAGTCTTTTGCAATCTTTTTGGTGAAAGATGAAATGAAATTCTAACCTGCAACTTCCAAGCTTTTACATCCATTGACTATTGAAGCCCATATATTTTTCCCTGTCACTGCTATGGTTGTAAACAAACCGCCATCCACTCCATAAAACTCAACAATTACATCCTTCCAGATATCATTCTTACTAGATAGAAACCTCCAGATCCATTTAGAAAGAAGAGCATTGATATTGGCAGAAATATATATAAAATATATATCTGATATCTGCCAATATCTGTTTTAAATAAATAAAATATAGCCAAAATGAGCTTTAAGTGCTTTCTTATTTTATTCAAGGTTATTTCAGGTAGACAATACGGAAAAATGGATAAAACGCGTCGAAACGAGAAAACACCACTCAAAAGACGAAGATTTTCTGAAAAAGCAGATTACGCGCCGCGTACCCTATCTTCATTACGCGACGCGGAAGAATCGAATTTTGTTACAACAGAAAGCAGCTGTCAACGAATCTTGTCAGGGAATCTTGTCAGACATCTTTACGCGCCGCGGAAATAGATCATTACGCGGCGCGTAAATCAACTCTCACGCCTATAAATAGCAAGCCAAGCCCCATTCGGCAAAGACACCATTTACACCCTTACACACCTTGCAGACGTCCACAAACCATTCCAGACGAGTTCAGGTGACTCCAGGGCGCCTTCGGGCTGCTCTGGAGGCTTCCTCGCCTCCTATCCATGTAAATACGTAGTTTGTAGTGTAGATTTGTAGTTTTCGTAGCAGTAGTTGTTTTTCTGTCTTCGGAAACGAGTTCCAGCAAGTTTATACGAGTCAGGATGCTGTCCAGATGTATTTCTACCTTGTATAATACGAACTGGTATTCTCTTTTCTTTATTTTCGCTTCGTTACAATGAATCCGAATTGATATAATTATGTAGTTATTATGCGTAGGATTATATTGTGATGATTTTATTTAAGACTTGGTATTTCTGAAATAATGAAACATTATAATTAGCTATTTTGTATAAAACTATCAGTTCATGCGGGTATTCGGCATCGTAAGTGTTGAAAAACCATTTGCTTAGGATATATGTATCCTTATACATATATATACAAACAGACTCATATTTATATGCATTTGCTCATGAACCCACTTGAGGTGTATGATACGTATAAGTCTGGTATGTGTATACAAGGACATTTGCTCATAGACGCACTTGAGGTGTTGAACTGATATATTATCTTAATACCTAAATATATATCTTCTTACCGGATGTTGACAAACAATGGTAATTATCCTGTCTATTATTTCATTAGGAGATAAATACTGACCTTTTAAGTAAAACGGGATAACACCCGGGAAGCAAGGTTTTATCTAACCGGTGTTTTAATAATACAGGGATTAAATCAGAGTTATCTTAAGATTGTTATAAATTGATAAATTATTGGTACCGAATCAACTTTAGAAATCATCTTAATAATTCCATTCATTATATAACCGGATTAGCTAACGTTACTATTAATATTGATTTGGAGGATTCGTGACTTGGCACTTTCTTTCCTGCTTTATTTATTTTTCCTGCCTAGTATTTAGTTTTATCCTCACCTATCTATCTAACTAGACAGCAGTTTGGAATAAGAGTAGCCATAGCTTTTACGCTTACCCGTGTTCGATATAAATCATCGGTCTTACCAGCACATCTTGCTACACGCAATGGGTTCTCTGCCCAGCCGTGCCGTGTGCATTTGTACCGTTGTGAAATCCGGTCCGCACCTAAATGAGCATACCAAGCATCATTTTTAATTTTAAAACTAACCACACCCAGACCTCCATTTGATTTAGAATTTAGAATTTTACTCCAGGCAACCCAATGTAACTTTTGTTCATCTTTATGACCCCAAAAAAATTTCTTCTTATAGACTCCAATGATTTCAAGATGGAATTGGAGCCTTAAAAGGGGAAAAATAAAACAACGGGATAGCTGTAAGAACAGACTGAATCAACGTGTATCGGCCACCAATAGAAAGACACTTTAATTTCCAAGATGAAAGTTTATTATTCACTTTTTAATATATGAATAACAATAATAGTTACAAGTTGTAAAGTAAAAATATATATGAGAAGTTTTATTGTATACAAATAATCTTCAATTAATAATTCTAAGTGGTTGATTTATGCCCTATACTTTTTACTATACGAATAAAAAGTTTATATTTTGACTAAGAGCATCAGGAGTGCCTTTGGCATACCCGATGGTATGCCTAGCTGGAGGTGTGGTACCGAGAGGTACACCATCCCCTCCCTTTGGTACCGAAAAAATGTGCGAAGTCTGGGCATTTGGATGCCGATGGTGCCGATGGATTTTAAGCAATAAGTATATATATATATATATATATATATATATATATATATATATATATATATTAAATGTCCCTCAACGGTCAAGTGACCGTTCAAAATTTTACAAAAAAAAACTCACCCCCTATTTATACCTCCTCACTTTTAACTATTTTACATCATAACATTCTTGTTATTCTCTCTACAAAATTTATAAAACTTCTACTTTTTTATATTTTCACTTCAAAAGAAGTCCTCTTCAAACACCCTAAATGCATCTCCATCAAAAAACCGTCAACCAACTTCGTCTTTTAATGGAAGTTTAATTGTTCAAGGAGTTAACCAATTACTCAAGGATTTCGACGGCTTACGAGGTTCAATGGAAGAGTATAACGCGAGGCTTCTTGAGCAAAAAGAACGGAAGTTGTGTTTAGAAGAAGTAAAAGAATTCTGAGAAGCGTTAGAATTTTTAAAACAATCCGATTAAGGTTTGAAAGGCGAGGATTTTGAGATTGTTCAACGGGCAAAAGACGCTATTAGAAAAAAATATGGATTTAAAAATAAATCGTTGATGTACTCTTTTTTATTTAGTTGTAATTTTATTTATCTTATTAATCGTTGATGTACTTTTTTTATTTTAATGAATAAAGTTATTTATCTTATTTTATTTTTATTATATAATTTTTATCCTAAATTTCGTATAATAATAATAAATAATATATAATCATTTTAAAATAAAAAAAGTTTGAAGCACGCAAAACGTGAATAGTACTGATGTTTAAACATGACTGAAGCATAAACGGGATATGCTGATGTGGCTTGAAGCATGGGATGCCCAAGCATGGGTACACCCCATGCTCTAAAGGAAAATTCTATATATATCTAAAATATCCCGTGGTTTATCCTCCTACTTGTTAAGTTGTGATATATATATTTTACTAATTCTATTTGTTTATCTTTATACTTGATTTTAACGCATATCTTAATCATATGAATAAAAAATGTAAAATCTCTATATCCTAAACGTAATAATAAAAATAGTTAACAAGTTTCTAAATATATAAAATTTATTCTATATAAAAAAATAATATCGTATACAAATCATCTAAAACTAGCTCGCATAAATTTGTATATTCACACGTGTCTAATACGTGCCAATGATAACATCTTATATAGTTCTTTATCTTTATATTCGAGCATAATTCAATGGTTATTTCGGTGATTTTATATTAGATTATTTTTCTCACACGCTACTTTCATAAAAATAATCAATAAATAAATTAACAGTAATAATGTGTTTTCTATTTAGTTTGCTAAGTGAATGTATGGTTATATAATATTCTGATATATATATATATATATATATATATATATATATATATATATATATATATATATATATATATATATATATATATATATATATATATAAAAGAACCTTAAATAATCATATTTTTTAAAATGTTTTTAACTATTTATATAAAATAGATTTAAATATTCAATTTTGACCATCTGTTTAATTAAAATTAGAATTCTAGTTTTAATTTTTTTAAATCAAATTTGAATCAAAATTATTTAAGAATTTCATATATGTCTTTCTTAAATGTTAAAATAACATAATTGTTCATTTTAATTTATAAATATCATATTTTATATTATAACTAATAAAAACACGACCTTATTACCCTAATTGTAACCATAACGACTGATGATTTGTACAATAAATACAATCATGTTTTTCGTATGATAACACATTTTTGTCTCCACGTCTGTCCTTAAACTCGTGTTGATGCTTCAACCATTGGTCCAAG
The DNA here is from genome assembly GCA_947179395.2 of Pulicaria dysenterica. Lineage (NCBI taxonomy): Eukaryota > Viridiplantae > Streptophyta > Magnoliopsida > Asterales > Asteraceae > Pulicaria > Pulicaria dysenterica. The sequence continues at coordinate 90,928,181 of OX359290.1, forward strand.
CTACTGTTGAGTCTACTATCATTTTCTTAATTATTCTTTTACGTGTTTTAAAATTATTTAATCTATTTTTGTTAATGTTCAATATTCATATTTCTTTAAACCATCTTATATGTCATGTACAGATTCTACTTATTATATCAAAAAAAAATTATAGTAACATTGTTAATAACTTTAATATTAGTCATGTAAACCAATCAAGTTAATTATTTTGTCGGTATTCTGAGCTTGACTTGTTAGAAACTTATATATGTATAACTCATCTTTAATGAGTTATTAATATGTTATATATAATTTTAACTGTTTATCAAAATCCAATTATTTAACTTTGACATAAATACAACGTGGAAAAAAGATTAAGAATTTAACTAGAAGAATTATAAAATTTTATACCTTATATTGTAAACTACGTACGATTCTTTTAGTTTATATATTGTGTTTTATCATTCTTTTGGATATTAAAAGAAATCCGTACCTTATTACAGGAATGGACAATTTCAACCAATAATACCACATAAAATGGTCAACTTTAATTTCTGTTTTCTTGTATAATCTGTTTGAAATCACACGTATTTAAATGGTGTTCTTTTGTCAACACGGCTACAGTCATACTCTAGTCATTGACATTCTACACCTTGATATCTTATCATATGATAAAAAGAAGATTTTAATTAATAAAATTAACTCCATTTCTAAAAATTAAGTCATGATTATAAGAATTAATAGGAAAAGTACCTATAAAATATAGTGGAGTCGGATATTCAAGGTTGTTTTACTGTTTTTAAACATTTTCAAAAAGGTTTGGATCACAACACTTACATCTATCTATAAGTTAACATTATGATATGTTAAGTGTTTGATATGTGTGCATGTAAGAAAGAAAGTGCAATAAGTAATACATTTTTAAAAACTCTCTATTGATATCAACATGCATATCGTGGTTTACTGAATTTCTTTACAAATTTGTTTATAAGATTTTAATTTTTTCATTTAATTAAAGTTTTTCGGTATAAATTACATTTATATAAGAATAAAGGTATATAAATTATAATGTTTTTGCACAAGTCACGTTCATGGGTGGACTTGACCAACCTCTCAAACTTCAAGTCAAATTGGTGTACCAAAATCATCACTAGGTACTTTCTTCTCAAATAACCTCTTTTCCATCCTTCAAAAGCAATAAATCATTATTAAGGAATTAAAATTTAATTTTAATTATAATATCTTGTATATGTCAAACCATTCATAGATATTTGTATTTGTTTTTTATATGTGTAACGAACAAATGTTTAATAGTAAAAAGAGTGGTCATATATTATTAAATCTACTTTATCGTTATGTTACATTTTTTTCTATCACTTAACTTATAACTTAATCTCGTTGTGGTCAATTTTTAATATAATAAATTATAGTATTTATATATTACCCAAATGACAAATCAATTTTTTTTTTAGAAAAACAAATAGACTCACCTCTCATACCACACTCCATCTCCTCGTGTATTAAACAACACATTGTCCTTTCCACCACACCTTTATTGATTTATATCTTACTCCACCTCTCAAATAGTCATCCTCACGGAGTCACGGACCTCCCCCACACTCACTATGCCTCCCCTTCTTTCACTCTAAGTTTGATGACATGTCACATGATTATTTATATCACCTTAAAACCAAAATAGTAAACTAAGCTAAAGATTATATAAAACCATAATCAAAGTTGGGAATATTTCACACCTTTAAAGACAAGTTGTTAGCTGCTCTCATTACAATACTAATATTTATCGAATGTTAGTCTTCTATTCATAAGTCATGGCTTATGGATAATGATGGCTTTGACTAATGACTTTTTTTTACAAATGGTTTTATTTTTATTTTTTTTAATTTTCAACGACAAAGCATAGCCAACATACAAAAGGCCATTTGAGCCAACCTTCTCAAATTCAGAACGGGTTTTGGAAGTGTGTTAGAATCCCACAGAAATGAATGGTATGCAAGCATTGCCAAACACGTCTTCATTTTGAATATTGACTTTGTCAAAATCTTCCAAATTAATGAATAGCAATTCCCTCTAAATACCATAAGTAACATCTTTTAACCCATTTTGATGCCCTCAAAGTCGTTAGAGATGTGAAATGACAAACAAAGATCAACGGGTAAATTGAAGCTTCAACGAATAGGCTCTTGGTGAAATCATAATCGAAGAAGTTGTGATTTATTTCTTCCTCAAATCTCCCACAAAATGTACGCATAGAAAATGTAAAGAAATTTCAAACGTGTCCAATTTGATTTAAAGCAAGTCAATTTAGATTGGCTAGCCAGTCACAAATATTAATCTTTTCGAAAGTATAAGACTCTCGTGAAAAGGTAGTGACGCTAGTTATCAATGTATGTGGGTGGTTAGTGGTAAGTTAGTGATGTTAACGTGACGATTAATGATAATTACAGTGATGTTAGTTTCACTGTGGGTGCTTAAATAAGACCAAAAAAAGGTATAACAAGCATAACATATATTAATTAGGTTTTTGTATTAGCATATAAGGAGTTCTTTTTCAGGTTTATCTTTCATAAACTCATAATTTACGGTTTATTTTATATAAGCATGACTTAATTTCATATTCTAAATTATAATAGCTTATAAGTCTCGAAATAAACTAAACTAAACATAACTTATTAAAAAATATGTCTTTAATAATTTAGCTAAGACAAACATCCCTAAACAACAATCTTCTATTGATCTACTATATATTCAAAATAGGTGCTATATATTGTTATTAATTTTTTTTTTTTGAACGGCGCTATATATTGTTATTAGCAATAGTTTTCTTTTATATGCTCCCACAACCCCACATAAACGTCCTTTTTATCACTTTCAACTCGATCATGCCACTGGAGTTGTTACAATGATGATGATAATACATTCTTTATTTTTTGTTTTAGTAATTAATTGCATAATTAAGAGATGCTTTTTTTCTTTAATAGTCGGCAGGTTGGTTTAATTAATTTGTACTTTTTATGTGCAAGAGGGTGTGTAAGCAATTAACTAATTAAGCATATATATGCATGCCCCTTGACCAGGGTAATTAACTCCATCGATGATCCGATTGATACGCGGTCTAAGTCATTCCGATGGCTTTTACAAAGCCACCATCATTACCTGACGCAATTAATTTACCAAACTTACTCCCTCGTATAAAATCAAAGTTTGTAATAATTATATAATTTTTAATTAATTTGCTTCTGAACAATATTCAATTAGTAACTAAAAAACCAAAAAAACTTATATATATATATATATATATATATATATATATATATATATATATATATATGTAGGGGAGGTTTCATGCGAGAACCGTTGTTAGTGCGAGAACCACGAGAACCAATCTCAACCGTTCCTTGGATATGGGAAGTTAAACCGATGGAGAGCGTGGAGGGATAGAGTGTTGCATGGTGCATGTGAGAAATTCATGGGTGGACAATGACATTGAAGGAGGGGGAATTGGACGGCTTAGATTGGTTCTCGCGGTTCCCGCACTAAGAATGGTTCTCGCATGAACTTTTTCCTATATATATAGTTTTACGATATGTATCTGAAAATTTATTCAACAAGTTACATCGAATTCTTTGACTATTTATTATGTTATTTAAATAATTATTCTAATTATTGTTATGGTTAATTTAATTTATATCTATGAATAATTCGACCAATTAAACTATAGCAAACACTTAAAGATTTTCTCATCTCCATCAAACATGCAGGTTTCCCAGTCGACAAAATATAATTATAAGTGGTGGCAAAACGGGCGGGTTGGGTTGGATTGGGTGACGGGTCAAAACGGGTTCGGGTTAAAACGGATTCGGGTGGAAATATTTTTTTTTACACCCACATTATTCAACCCAGTTTGAATAAATCGATTAGATACACTAAGTTGTGAATATTATTCGATTACAAGTTTGAGTGCAGCCTTGTAAATGCTTTAATTGTTTGGAGAATTTCACTTGAACACATACAAGATACAATATGCTTCAAATCAAAACACCGGAATACGCAATTCAAAACCAACAAGAACCCAGATCATGGCTATTCAACAAACTGTTTGCATTATCATTTCTTTAGTAATTTGATAACATCACCAACCAAAATGTAATGATCAACCTTAATCAGTAATCACTAAAAACAACTCAAAAATACAAAAAATAATATTAATTCCTTGACTAACCTCAAAAATAAGGTCGATCGTTCTTGAAGCTTTGATTGCAGTTGAAGTCAAAATCATGATTCACGATTTTCGAGAAGCGAGGGAAGAGAGACGATCGCAACAGAGGACGCCGAGAGAAGAGAGAGTCGACGATGGCGAGAGACGAGAGATCTGGCGACGGCGAGAGACGAGAGATGCGGCGACGGCGAGAGAAGAGAGAGCCGGCAGCGGCAAGAGTGACGATCGGGAACTGTTGAAGCGTGAGAGACGTGTGACGGTGACCTTTTTCACCTCTTTTTCTCACCCGAATGACCCGTTAGTTTCCCATCTTTTATTTTTTGTTAGCCCAGTCAACCCGTACAAAATATTCTCAAGGCCCATTGCAACCCGAGTTATTAATTTTAATACCCAAATTGACCCAGAAATAGGTATTTGGGTCAGAAAGTAATGTAAGCGTTAAAACAAACCGTACCTGATGATGATGATTATATTAAATATAATAAGATAAACTTAGTATATTGAAATAGACATATATATAATGAAAAAACGTATAAATCTGAATATATTTTTCTATCAATACAAATAGATATCTAATCATATTAATCAAGCTAACATTCAAATTGAAATTTAATTAAAGAATATACGATTGTTCCCTTTCTATATGTTGAAGATGCAAGGAGTTAAATCTTCATCTATACATGGTAGAACCTACTATCCTCCCAACAAGGAAGCATTTGTCACTAACAAAGCATATATTGTGCCTTGCTATGATATTCATGATCGCCTTGATCAATTAACTCAAATCCTGTGAACTTTGCTGTCAAAATCTGTGAACTATTGTTATCCGAGAATATATATAAATTCTTTGTTGCTTAAAACGTACCCTTTAGCTTCGAACCATCTTTACCAAAATCTCAACAAAATATCTGAACCAAAATGCAAAGATCAAAACAAGAGAACCGGAAGATCATTCAATTGTGAGGCGTGGAACCGACCACGGAGTTGTGTCTCTTTGAAGGAGCAGACGGAGACACAGGCTTCCCTTTTGGAAGCATACTCAGCAGGAACCCAAGCCGATGCTGCGACCCTGTGGTATCATATATTCTTTGGTTTTGATCCGATAACATTGTTGTCATGGCTGCCCGATTGATCGAAAAGCTTGGACTAACAACGAGGGTTGCTAGTAAGAGAACAAAGAAGAGCTTCTTCCATGAAGTTTTTGTAGAAAAGGAAGCCATAAGAGAGCACTAGTTTTGTGGTAATTGGTGGTTTTGAAGCCTTTTACTAAATGAACACACATGAAGGGATGTGTGATATATATATACATATATACATATATATATATATATATATATATATATATATATATATATATAGAGAGAGAGAGAGAGAGAGAGAGAGAGAGAGAGAGAGAGAGAGAGGGAGATGAAGGATAAAGGTTAGGATTTGGGAAGCAAAGGCCAGAGAGGGAGAGAAGTGAATGGCACGCCAATGACTAGGACTATGTGTACCCTTCAAAGTTCAAAGTCAACTCATCTCTTAATTACTTCATATGGATGCATAATCCTTTTCTTATTATAATATGCAAAAAGGTTATTGTATTTTTATGAAAGGAAAAGATATGACTAACAACCTCTATAAAGGACACCTAATTACCACATAAATACAATGTTGCTACCTAGCCCCTTTTATGAAAGTATATACACATCTTTTATAATACGAATAAAACACTAATTTTTATTAATTTAGTTAAAAAATCCTAACATTTTATTTAGAGAAATTATGTTCTAACCATTTAATTATTTATATAAAATTAATAATGCAATTTTAACTTTTAATTGGTTAAATCTGAAACTCAATTTTGTTTGTTTTAAATAAAATTAATCCACCAAAATTTAAAATTAAACGGCTTAATTTTTAGAATTTAGTTGTAAGTTACTTATGCAAAAAATCACGTATAGGTCAATTAGCAAAACATGATAATATCACATAAACATACATTTTGATAATCATGTGTTTTCATATTATAGGAACTAGATACATGACCCGTGTAGACGGACCGGTGAGTATAAAGAATTGATGGTAAGAGTATAAATAACCCGATACAAAATAGTAAGTTACGTAATTTAAATATATTATTTATATTAGAGAGAAAAATCTTGTAACACACGTATTGCAAAATAGTAAGGAACGTAAATGATAAATAGTATTTATAGTACAAATTAAATCAAATTTTTGTAGCACTTTTTTGTATACTACATTCATCGTTTTTGAAGTAGGTATATATACCATCATCGTCAAGTATAAGCATTTTCAATCCCTTCTTACTGGTGACACGAGATCTAGCGACATATTGTACGTATAAATATTAGTCTTTTGTATGGATTAAGAAAATAAACATACTTGTCATCTTGTAGCTTAAAATTTAGAACACGACGCTCACGATTTTGCAGTTTTTGTATCGTCATTTGACCACCGGATACAACACAACCAAAGACGTCTGCAAAACATAACTTATATAATTCCCTTAAAATTATTTTATATAAATTCAATTCGAATATGAAATTACTTACCGAATCCATCATCGGGGTTAAGGTTTTTATGAATAACATGTTCAAAGTTAATAAACTTAAAACCATCATGCTCACAGTCAAAGTCTTCTACAAATTTGATAGTGGTTCTATACTTCTATTGTTGAAGTTGATCTTTCATTTATGATCAACTTGACGAAACTTTCCTTTGTTTGGTAGTACATTAAAGTTGGATAAAACATGATATCCTCCCTCCTCAAGTACATCTTCATATGTATTTATTAGTGATTTTCTAATAGTTGCAAATATTCGGACACCTCGAAAGAAAATTAAAAAAATATATGATTTACAACATTGATTTTGATACAAAAATAAAGACATGGAACTTGTAATAAGATGCATTACCTTCTCATTCATTAGTATCGTATGTATGTTTGCAAGATTTGACATATTACTATTATGGTAATATGATTTCTAAAGCAATATAAGTTTAACTTTGAGAACCAAGTTTTTATATTCTTCATCAATTTCAGCAATAAAATTGAATTGAGTGAATAGTGCATGAGGATGAAGAGAGGACATAGATTAGATACAAGCAAATAAAATGAGAGAAGTATGCATTTTTTTCATTAATACGGAGGGTATATATAAGGGTAAGGGTAATGATTTTGATAAATATGATTTAATGGATTTAAAACTCATCAGTTAGTCAAAGAAAGTCACACACTATGTTGAATAATTATCTAAAAGTTTGAATAATATTAAACATTACGAAATGTTAGACATGTGTTAGTCAAAATAGTATGATGATAACCATTTATGCGATTTTGAGGATAATTAGTAGGTATTAATTTTTAAATTTAAATATATAATATCAACATTACGAACTCTTAGATATTAATATATATAAATTTACATTATAAACATTGAATTGATATATATTTAAAACAACTTTTTTTTTTCAATTTACTATATTTAATTTAGTTTGACTCCAAAAAAGTCAAAATTGAAATTTTACAATTAAAGGAATCAATGGCTAATATTAAATGTTTTATTAAATTAAGGGTCCTTATCGTCTAATAAATTTTTTGAAATTAGTCTTTTATATATATTAGAAGATTAGAAGATATACACGCACTAATTACATCATTTATAACTATTAAAGTTTTAAGTAATTTATCTATCTTTTATCTCAGCTCTTATTTCTTAGCATATATAAAACTTTTATAATATTAATAAAAGACAAGAGGTACCGTAATATTTATCTTCATTTATAAAGAATATCTCTTATCTTTTATTTTCTATCTTATAATCTTCTATCTTTTATCTTCTAGTCTTTTAGTGTTAATAAAAGACTAACATTTATTCGTTATTAGTTTTGTATCCCATATAGTACACAAGTATGCTTTGCTAGTAAAAGAATATATGCTTAATTATTAATATATATATTTTCTTAGTCTACATATGTATCGAGTCAGGTTGCTTTGAACACGGCTATACGATGTTGACTTTCGGATGATTGAATGAAATTTCATCGATGTTTCAAGCAAAAATGATATGTTCATTCAATTATCTGAACTACGAAATTTGATTACAACTAGATAAAAATTTCAAAATCAATATAATAATGACGTGCAATACTAAAATAACGTTACTTTGTTTTAGAGTATTTATTTATTGAATTTTTTAAATTAAAAATACATGATCTTAAATCTCGTCACGACACATGCTTAGAATTATTGTTCAAAGTTTTCTGTATATTAATTAGAGCCCGTGTAAAATTAAAAATGGAGCGCTAAAAATACTATAATATATTAAAACATTTTAAAATATATGAAAATGTTGAGTAACAAACTAAACAATTAAAATAACTAATTTTGTTTCCTTTTCGCAAACATTTTCAAGTTTTGAATGCCCAGCCTTCAAGTTTTAAGGCCTTTGACAAGAAGGATGAGAATTCGACAATTTCCAGCGTTGAGATCAACAAAAAACAGGAGCTTTTGATTGAACTTAAAGAAATGGAAAGAAGGAATAAGCTTGACTTGAGACAAAAAGCTAGAATCAAATGGGCGATGGAAGGTGACGAAAACACGAAATTCTTTCACGGCTGCATTAACAAAAACAGACGATCAAACTTCATCATGGTGTTTCGATTAATGGGGCTTGGGTTTGTGATCCCCAAGTAATCAAACAATCAGCCCGTGATTATTTCAGTTCAAAATTTTTACCTGGAAGTCAGAAAAGGTCTTCCTTTTGGTGTGATAAATTCAAGTCCCTTCAACAGACTCGGGCGCAATTTTTAGAAAAGAGTTTTTCATTAGAAGAAATTAAATATGCGATATGGGAATTGGGTTCGGAGAAAGCCCCTGGCCCGGATGGCTTTACGATAGCTTTCTTCAAAAAATATTGGGACATCATATCTTTTGACTTGCTTTCTGCTTTTATGCACTTCGAAAGAAATGGGGCGTTTGATGCAGGTTGCAATTCCTCTTTCATCGCTCTCTTGCCTAAGGTGGATTCCCCGACCTCGTATAGCAAATATCGACTAATCAGTCTTATAAACAGCCTTTACTCTCGCTAAAGTCCTAGCTAACAGGATTCTAACGGTTATGGATCCGATTATAGGGCCCGAGCAAACTGCATTCATTCAGTCAAGGAGCATACTAGAAGGGCCGTTAATAATCAGCGAAGCAATGGCATGGGTGAAAATGACAAAAAAAATAGAAGCAATGATTTTTAAAAATAGACTTTGAGAAGGCTTTTGATTCAGTGCGTTGGGAGTTCTTAGATGAAATAATGCTTCAGATGGGGTTCGGGATAAAATGGAGGAGTTGGATTTTTGGTAGTCTATCTTCTGCTCGGGTATCAATTCTGATCAACAGGGCCTCAACTTCTGAATTCGATATAGGGAAAGGGTTAAGGCAGGGGGACCCATTAGCCCCATTTTTATTCTTATTAGCTGCTGAAGCTTTTAACGTGGCTATGAAGGTCACATGTGGAAAAGGAGTCTTTGACGGGCTGCAGCTACCAAATGATGGCCCTGTTCTATCGCATTTACAGTTTGTCGATGACACCCTTGTCATCGGTGAATGGTCAGAAAAAAATCTTCTTAATTTTATACGAATATTGCGTTGTTTCTTTTTATCTTTGGGGCTAAAGATGAACATGAGCAAAAGCAATCTGCTCGGTATGGGAGTGAAAGAAGAGGTGGTGACTAGACTTGCAAACAAGTTTCATTGCAAAGCAGGTATGTTTCCATTTAGCTACTTGGGTTTTCCGATTGGCGCAATCATGAATAAGTACGAGTCTTGGGGTCCTATTTTAAACAAATTTATGTCCAAGTTATCAAAATGGAAGTCAATTACTCTATCCACAGGCGGAAAAACTACTTTACTCAAATTTGTCCTAGGTAGTTTAGGAACGTACTTCTTCTCGGTTTTTAAAGCCCCGGAGAAAGTAATACAAAAACTTGAAAGGATTAGATCCAGCTTATTCTGGGGTAGTAATGATGGTGGGAAAAAGATCTCTTGGATATCTTGGAAGGTGGTGCTTAATAGCAAAGATAAAGGGGGGCTCGGAATCGGGAGTCTCAAAGCCCTTAATTTGGCTCTTCTATCAAAATGGATCTGGAAGTTCAAAACGCAACAAAACGGGCTGTGGAAAAAAGTAATACAGTCTATTCACGGGGAAAATGGCGGTATAGTCGGAGTAAACTCGAAGGGTAATGTTCCGGGCTTATGGCGTAACATTCTTAAAGTACATAAAGCCTTTGAAGCGGTCAATATTCCTTTTAGCGACCGGTTCCAACGCAACTCTAACCATGGGTCTCAGCAAACTGGACGGCGATGGGCACTAGAACCCTCAGGTTTGTTTTCTATTTCCTCACTGCGACAGGCTTACGATAGGCTCTCCTTGAAGGCAGTTGACAACTTCCACTACGAATGGAACCACTGGATTCCCTTAAAAGTAGGAATTCACGTTTGGAGACTAGCACACAATCGTTTACCCACTAAATACAATCTACAACGGAGGGGGGTTTTACTTCTTTCTATTTCATGTCCAATGTGTGGAGAAGCTGACGAAACAGAACACCATTTACTTGTGCAATGCCCGTTAACTAGGAGAGTCCTCGCAGAAATATGTAAATGGTGGGGGATTGATTTAGGTAACATAAATGATATAAACTGCTTGCTGTGTTGGGATCATTGCTACGGTTTTAAAGGAAGTAAGCTGCAAGTGTTTTCGAGCGTCCTATACACTTTTCTTTGGTGGATCTGGAAGGCTCGTAATGACATGGTGTTCACAAGCAGCTCGAGTAAAGACCATTTTTTGTTCAGCAAGGTGCAATCCTACTCGTACTTTTGGATTAAACACAGAAAAGGAAGCAAGAATCAAACAAGCGGGTGGAGTGAATGGTGCTTATCTCCTAGTTCATGTTTTGTTTGATTAATTGGTGTTGTTACTGTTTATCTTCTGTTTCTTGGTTCTGTTGTATGTTTGTGACCAGGATTTTGTATGATCTACTAGTACCTTGCTAGTAGTGTTCTGTTTATTTAATAAAACTTGGTTTCGTTAGAGAGTGTTATGGCCGAGCCGAAACATTCCCCTAGCGATTCCTTTGCCGTTCAAAAAAAGGTCAATGACTCCCTAATTTTTGGACTATACTGAAAGTAGGTACTTTTTTCTCTTTTAATTTTGTGAAATTTACATGTCTTATTGTTGTCTTTAATTTCTTTTTTCTTCCATCCTCTGGATTTTAGTTTTGTTCTATACAAAAATGAATTTATATATATAATATTATTTAAAGATAAGAATTCCTTATTAGCCATCGGCTTTCAAAAGTTACGTATATTACATGTCCTATGAGACAGTCCTAGGCATGTGATGTTATTAAAGAGAAAAATAATTATTTTGTAAAATTTTAGTGACCATCGTTTTCGATTATATAATACACAAAGTATTTAATATTTATCTAAAATATTTAGCAAAGACAATTCTAAAATGGAAGAAAATAGCCATGGTTTCCGCGAATAAGATCTTTGACTTGTTTCGTGGGGCCAAGAACGGTATGGAATTATAGGTTTTAGTTCTTTTCCGATCTTTTCTCTGTGTACAATCATTAAGAATCCATTCCCTTTACCAATTTTTTAACTGAAGATGGTTAAATTGACACTATTATCCTAACCAATCTTCTACTTCTAATAATCTTTGTCTTATTATTCAATTTATGAAGCTTAAAATTACCTTATTAATACTAAGAAGACATTCGTAGATTTTTTATAAGTTCAGAGTTAAATGTTTCAATAGATATATTTAAAATGTGTATATTAAAATTCGGACAAGTAGTTGTGTTTAAAAAGTAGGTTTTGAACAAATTAATTCTTCATTAAAAGCATACATAAAATACTTGTGGTTTATTCCGTTAGTAGAGTTTGGTGTGTTGACAATATTATTTATTGTCAACAGTTGGTACAAATTTGTGACGGAAGCAGTGTTTTGGCAGTATTGGAATGTGTTCTGGGAATATTTTTCACCTTAACTAATCACCCATTTTAGATATTCGAAAATACTTAGTCTAGTTATTAACGTTCCCATGTCTTTATTATATCGGTGTCTTATTTAGTAACGCCTTATAAAGGTTAAAATAAGGTCTGTTGGAACCTAGAGGGGGTGAATAGGTTCTTTAACTTAGTTTACTAATTTTTACACTTATAAAAATTGTAAGTTGTGTTAAAAAGATTTTTCTTGAAGTTTATAACACAACAAATATATATACTTGAAATAAAGAGAGTAAGGGTAGAGAGATATCACTAATTAAAAGACAAGATATTTATAGTGGTTCATGCAAGTGTTAACAAACTTGCACTACATCCACTCATTGGCATCACCCACCAAGAGTTTGCTCCACTAAAAACTTCTCTCTTTCAAGGTAGAGATAAACCTTTACACTTCTCTCTTTAGTTTACAAGAAATATTCTTCTCTATTGCAAACAAGGCTAAGATGAGCCTAGCTTCACTCTAACTTGATGGCTAGAGTTAATCCTCACTTCTCTCTAATTATGTAGGCTAGAGATAATCCTTACTTCTCTCTAATTATGTAGGCTAGAGATAATCCTTACTTCACTCTAATTTGAAAGACTAGAGTTGATCCTTACACTATTACAAGATATGTAGAAAGATGATGTAGTGTTTAAGCTTTGAAAGCTTTGCTCTTGCTTGATTCTTGATCTTGAATGATAGATGAATTATCAAAGAATATGAGCTCACAAGATAAGAATATATTTTCTGTGTTTTTGCTGTACAAGAGTTGAGTAATGAATGAGGTTTGAGTTGGTTTAAATAAGGAAAAAGAAGTAAGCTCAAAAAGTGTCCAGACATCTCACGGTCAAATATAGACGTTGGGCTTTTACCAAAACCACACACAACTCAATTTTACCATAAAAATTCACTGAAAAAGAGCTTGGCAAAAGTTAGGTTGATTCCATACTTCTTAAGTTTGAATTTTAACACAAAAATGGAACTTTGAATTGAAAACCAATACAAAAAGCATGTTGGAATTTTTCTTCTTTGAGAGATTTCTTTGCTAAATATGGTGTTGTATTGTTTCAAAGATGTATTATATTTTGGGATTTGCCAAAATAAGAAGTCTTGTATTAATTCAACCAAGCTTGTGAATTTTATAAAAAGTTTGTTAATTTTTATAGAAGTTTTTATAAAAATGATTTTATAAAAGACTTAAACTTGTTTAATTTATTATTCTTGTAAGCTCATATTTTCCGAACTCTTGTTTGTAGATTTCTTCGTCATCGGCTTTGAAGAATTCATCTTCACTTGTTGAGTGCGAGTTCGGCTGACTTCAAGAAGGACAATGTTTAAGAATTTTGAGCTGTGCAGCGACGGTTGATTCACGGTCGACCGTGGGATCGACCGTGAAGGCTGAATGTTTACTTTTATCTTGTTATCTTCTTTTCTTGTTGAAACAAAATATTTACTTGTTTATTCTTCACTTAATCATCAATTTGAGGTTTGTTAATATTAAAGAATATAGATATGAACATATGAATATTTTTTATAAGCAATAGTATCACATGTTAATATTTTTATCATTATCAAAACAAGGAGTGCACTTTTAAATGTATGACCATGTATGCACCAACAAGGTCGAATTGTCTTTTACTTATTTTCTGCATTTATTTAATTAGCTATTATGTATTTTTATGCTTTTATTTTCTTTTTTTCTCGCCTTGTCATATGTCTATATTAGGAAGCAGTCTCTATACCTACGGATGAAGATTAGGAGGTATGATTGTAGTTTTTACCTTCTTCATACCCCACTGTAACGAGATTATGTATTGTTGTTGTTGTGAGGTCGAAAATTTCATCCGTATCATTTCCGCCTATATCAACGCAGTCGATGTTGATCTAATTTGTTTACATGCCAACGACTTACAGAGCGTAGGAAAGAAAAATAAATGTCGAAAAGTTTACACTTATTTGGCAACATGAAAATAGTTTATAGGAGCACGGAATATGGAAAATAAGTGAGAAATGGTAAAACTCTTTTCATATCCATTCGGATAAATTAAAATTACATCTAGAACATAAAAGTTAAAGTAGTAACTGTGGATACACAAAATTTGGTTAACTTGAGTATTATTTACCACCAAATAAAATATAATCTTTTTTTTCTATTTAAACTGTCTAAGGGTGTCTATTTAATGATATTTTTTTAATTTGATTTATATGATGAAATTAGTAGGTATATTTATTAAATTATAAAATATCATATATATTTAACCTAATATTAGAATACTAGATAGACTAGATATTACATATGATATATGGATTGGTTTTAAGAAAATGTTAAACATTAAATAGTAATAAAAATATTAATTATAAAACATGAAATAAATAAGAATTAAAAAGTTACAATAGTTAATAGATGGTGTCAACACTCAAACTAGTGGTGGAAGCGTCAACGAAAGAAAAGGGCAAAGCTGACCTCAAAATGTGGTATTATAATACTAGAAAACGTGATTGTATTTTTTTATATACGTCATACATCACTATTGTTACAATTAGGAGTAATAAGGTCAAGTCTGAATTGGTTATAATTAGAAATAACATAATATGATTACAAAATATTTTTAAATTATAAAACTAAGAATTTAGTTAAAATTATATTTTGAATTCTCTATCTCAAGCCTCTATAATATCTTATAATCATGTTGCAGAACACACACGTATATATCTTGTAAAGAGATCATATATGTTATTACATAAAACAATAGACACCTCTATGTCTAACAAATTATATCTTTACAAGATATATATGAGTGTGTTCTGGAACATGATTATAATATATTATAAAGGTTTAAGATTCTAATTTGATAATTTTAAGCTATAATCTTTGTTCATTTGTCACAAAATTTAAATGGATTATAAAAAGAAGAATATCTCGTAATCCTTCAAAATAGAATTGCTATAAAGTATACTGTAGATTATAAAATCTATAAGCTTCGGTCCCAACCCATTGCAGCTACAGCCCAATCTTAGCTAACTCCAACTTTAATTAGTTTCAATAAATACATCCTACATCAAATTGAAATATTTTATATTAGCTATTATATTTTCATAGTAAACACTGATAAAATTTACTTAGATCATGACAAATGTGCAACTTTATTCGACCATTTAAAGAGGGGCAAATAACAAAAATTAGATGAGTAGACAATTCAAATGGTATAAAATTAAGGAGGAAAGTGGGAAATGAGAATATTTCTAATACGGAATACAACAACATTGACTTTTCACTTTGTTTCTTATAAAATAGAAAATTAGAAGTTTTTTTTAAGAAAATAACAGTTTAAACTCGTTTCCTGTTTCTACAATTTTCCGGAAAATTTCATTGAAATTTGAGAGTGTTTTCCACAATCAAACACATTAACAAAATCCTAAAAATATATATTCTCTTAAGTCTTAACCATGAAATGACTAAACATGTGTTTTTTAATTATTCTTCCTCATTTCTCCATTCAATATATAGATATATAAAATTCATTTATCTTAAGTTTGACAAATTGTTTTTAAAAAAATCATTTATCTTTAGTTTAACAAATGTACTTTTATTTTTTTTATCGTAAGATTCAGGACTAGATAATATTAACAAGGTTTCCGGTTAAGGGCCTTTGAACTACTTGCAAGGAAACTTTGATATCGTATATTATTAGTTAATATTTTGAGAGTTTAGATCCGATATTTCGAAACTATAATTTACATGATTTGTGTATTTGGAAATTTATTGAAACATCTTCTAATATATATAAAAGACTAATTTGAAAAAAATGATTAGATAATTTGGACCCTTTATTTAATAAAAGATTTAATCTTAGTCGTTAATTTTTTTAATTCTAAAATTTTAATTTTCACTTTTTAAAGTCAAACTAATGTGAATTAAATAAAGTAGATTTATAGTAATTCATATAAGTTGTTAATTAAAAAACTATTTTATAGTTAATTATTAAAATTCCATATGACATCGTAAGAGGACGATACATAATTAAAAACTATTTTAAAATTTCAACCAATTTAAATTATCACGAATTAGCTTTGACGAAACGTGTCCAATAAACTTTGTATTGTTATGGAAAATATTACTTTAAATTACTTAATACTAATCTTCTAAAATATATAAAAAATTAATTTAAAAAAATTATTAGATAATCTGCACCCTTTATTTGATAAAAGATTTAATCTTAGTCGATAATTTTTTAATTCTAAAATTTTAATTTTGACTTTTTATAGTCAAACTAATGTGAATTAGATAAAGATAACCTTAACTAAATCAATGATAAATATCAAAAAATTTATAAACAGTTAACAATTAACAATCGTAAATGTCAAAAAATTTCAATTAATTATAAACTATTTCAAAATCGTACTTCTTTCTTTACCATTTTTCATATAAATATTAATAATGAATATTTTTAATAAATTATAAACTTTTGACCTTATTGCTTATAATTGTAAATATAATGATCCATAACCTATATATGAAATTTAATCACGTCTTTTTGTATTATGATATCACGTTTCTTCAATCATGTTTGCTCTCTCCTTTTGCATTGCTAATCGCTGGTCTTGGAATTGATGTGGCCGTCTGTCGTCATTTTTTTGCGTTTTATAAGTATTTAATGGTGTTTAATATTTATTACTTTTCTAAATCATCTCATATGTTACACGGACATTTAAACTAGTAGATTATAAAAGCCTATTTAAATAAGGTATTGAAATCCATTGAAATAAATGATTTGTGTTTATTCAATCTTGTAACCAATTTTTCTAACTCTAGAAACCTTTAGCCCATTAAAATTTTCAAACTTGGTGGATAATAAATTATATAAAACCTTTTAAATAGCCAAGATAGAATTATTCTCGTAATTATTTTAATAATGTTTAAAGTAAATAAAGTAAACTTTAAAATTCGGCTAAAATAATTATAAATAATAAATCGAAAAATTCATCTTCAATTTATTTATAAAACCTTAATTATATATACTTATTTAATTCTAAATAAATATACATACATAATAGAAAAACTTGCTTGGATATATAACTAGTAAATTAAAAATGATTAATTTACTAACTCTTTATTCTGTAATATCTTATACAATAATGTCTTTGCTTAACATTCTCAATCTTGGTTACTAACATTAGTCTATAAGTGATCATTGTATAGTTGTTGTGCACACAAACTCTAATAAGAATTTGCTTGACAATATTTAAGTTTGAATCATATTGTTAGTTAAATAGTTTCATGGTTGGAAATGTTGGTGATTTGGATTCATGGCCCAGTCATGTGTGTAACATTCTCTTAAGCTAAAATCATGGCATACACCAGTCTTTTCACTGGCATACATTGATACATACTAAGGATGCGTATGTTATTTTTAATATGGTTTTCTGCAATTTGTAGTATGCATTCTGGGTCTTAAATATGTATTAACAATTAATAAAGATTAATTATTCATTTACGGTCCTTTTTTATTTATTAATAATATAATTTCCATTTCTTGATTTGGAGTTATGGGACTTGGTTTATTTAGTGGTGGGGAATTTTCATGCATTTCAGTTTGTTTAATGCATTTTGGGTTTTTTCTAAGTTGGATTTCATTTTTTTCAATTGAGAAAATAGCAGATTGTGTTAGGATCGGTTATAGATTATATCAAATAACAAGAACTAACTTTTGAATAACAAATCAGAGTTGAATAAAAAGTTAATCTTTAACTATGATCACAATCAACTAAGAAGTTGCGGAATCACACTTAATTGATTAAAGAAGGTTTTGAACACAAAGCAATTCAATCAAACAGTAGTTTATTGATTAACCAGAATGATTACAATAGCAAACTTCACCCCCAATCTAACTTATTATGTTAGACGAAGAACACAGATTGTTCTTGGGTTTCAAAGAGAAACTTAGAGGCTTAGCACTATTCTGAAAGCAAATTACACCTTGAAGAATGAATGCAAAAAAACTTAAACAATGAGTACGTACGTATTATAAATTCTAATCTAGTATTTATATACTCCTTGATCTTCCTTGATTTGTTGACAGTTAGGTAATCTTCTATCTTCTGAGATAATCTTGATGATCTTCCAAATATTTCGAGATATCCACAAAGATAGGGTTTTCCATATTTAGCTCAACCGAAACTGTTCATTGGATGCAACAGTTCTGGTTCTTCTAACAGTCTTCGGCTTCAAGGTCTTCAAACAGTTGTGACAATTTTGAACTAACAGTTCTGAACTTTGT
Source organism: Pulicaria dysenterica (assembly GCA_947179395.2). NCBI lineage: Eukaryota > Viridiplantae > Streptophyta > Magnoliopsida > Asterales > Asteraceae > Pulicaria > Pulicaria dysenterica. The sequence continues at coordinate 90,946,726 of OX359290.1, forward strand.
ACTAACCGTTGTAATGCCCACAGCAACTGTTATTCACAACTGTTTTCATATTTTCATCTAACAGTTCACAACTGTTTTCCATAAACTCTTCTAACAGTTTCAAACTGTTTTCTTAAACTCCATCAACAGTTTTCTAGAGTTATTCTAACAGTTTTGAACTGTTTTGTCAAAATTCTTCTAACAGTTTCAACTTTGCATGTTAAACAGTCTTAATGTCTTAGCTAATTTCCTAACAATCTCCCCCTAACTTAAAGAATTGATCAAAATCTTTAAGTTCTTTCGATCATAGGGTTCAATCACAGACAAATTAAGCATAAGCAAAGAATGAATTCCATATATTTATGCAAAGTAAACTGTTACAATCAAAATTGAGAGAAAACTTACATAGACTTGACTCATGCCAGTCTTTCTTTTAATCTCTTGAACAAATCATCTTTTATTCTATCTGATCCATAGAATTTTGCTTTTAGCATATACTGAAGCTTGACTTTATTGTGCTCTATGAACTCCAAATCAAACCATTGTTGTTTAGAGTTAGCCATCACCATATGGTACACTCCAGCTTTAGCATACACTTTTACTGACTTGATAGGAAAAGCCTCATCAGCAATCAAAACTTGCATAATCTCCTTTGGACGACATATGCTTGTTAGATGCCTCATCAAAACTTTTATCTCAATCTCCTCAGAATTTGCAAAATGATTAACCCCATATACATACATTTCTTCAAGATCTCTCCTTGTACAATTATTTACCAATTGAAAGAAATTAGAGTAACTTTCCATCAACCCTTCTCTGACCACAGTTACACCTTTCTTTCCAGTGTCCCCTCTTAACACCTCAAATCTCCATTCTGTGATATGGGATTTTTGACCCAACTGTTCTTTTACCAATTTATCAATCCCTGTTTCTAGTTTAGTTCTCAGTCGGTCTTGAATGATTGTTTGAACCATTTCAGCTTTTGCTTTTTCCACTTGTGACTTGGGAGGAGGTAAAATTGTTTTCTTCTTTACAATTCTTTTTCTTTTCACTCCCTTATCAGCTTTCTTTGCTTTCTCTTCCTCATCAATCTCTTTTGTGAACTCATCGGCTAGCTTCTTTGCTATTTCAAAATCAGTCTGTTCTTGTTGTTGAAGATCAGCAGCCAACCTCTGAGCACATTCAAAATCCCTTTCTTCTTGTTGTTATTTTGTTAATTTTAGCTTTGGTAGCTCAACAACAATCTCTTTTCCTTTTCCTTCTACCTCTTGCACTGGCTTTTCAACAACCTTTTCTACAATATGAATCCCTTTGAATCCAGGCTTTGGCTTAATAGGTTTTAACTTTGCACATTTGCCCTCAAGCCATTCATCATCAATCTTTTGTCTCATTTGGAATTCATTGCAGTTCAGCATCTGAGCACCCACTTTCACCAAATACTCTTGTTTCACCTTGGGCCATGTCTTGTAAACCTCAGTTGTTGGGTAATCTCCCGACATTATCATGCTGTTTACTAAAACTCTATCAACTGCTGACAAAACTGTTTGAGTCTTTACATCTTGTATCTCAGTAACAGTTGAAGGGATTATTACAGCAGCAGTCAACTGTTGTAGTACTTGATCGTGCATCTTGATGATTTCATTGGCTTGTTTCAGGCTGTTGGTTAAAGCCTTGATTTGCTGGTCTTGTTGAAGAATCCTTTTGTTTTGTAAGGCAATCTTCTTCTTGACATGCATGTATGCAGCAAAGAAAGGTGCAAAGTTGGAATTCGTCAATGCTTGGTGTTGCATTCTAGCCTCAATGTCAGCCAGTATTGCCACTGTTAACATATCATTGACAGATAAAACTGGTGGTTCACTCAATTGAGATTCCACACCAGTACCCCTTTTCTTGGTACTGGGGATTTCCAGAAGCTGTTTGATCAGCTTCTGTTGCCATGGTTGAGGTCTTAGTTATGTTAATACTGTCCTGTTCATCCCTTGCGGATAAAACAGTAGTGTCAGCCTCAAAAACCATATGATCACCCTCTAATGGAGTGATCACCTCCTCATTGTGCCTGGGAGACAGCACAAGGGGTTTCCTTTGGATATTCTACACAGGTGAATGCACCTGTGCAGGGTTAACAGTTTCAGTTTCATGAACTGTGGTGGAAGGAGCACCAACAGTTCTTTTCCTCTTCTTTTGAAATGTTTTAAGAGTGGGGGCTTTTGTTGTAGCTATTTCAAAAGTAGCAGAGAGGGGATTTTGAGTATCATGGGCTGTTGGTTCTAGTGTTGGTGGTGTAGCAATATGTTGGACTTCATGCTCAACACTAGCAGCCCTGTTTCTTGACAAGAACTCCGCCATTGCAGAGAGTGGTGGAGTTATGGCACCAGAAAAATTCTTGCCATTAATCAACAATTTGTTCAATGTGGAGGCCACATGAGCAGAGGGAATAATGACCCTCTTGTGTACTTTAAGGTTTGGCATCAAAAAGTTTAAGAAAATTTGCACAAACCTGGGGTACATAAAAAAGAGACCATATTTGGTCCCGAGATGCTTTACCATTCCATTAAAGATTAGTTTTGAAAAATTGAAGCATCTATTGTTTGCTAGACAGATGAGTGCGAGAGCAATGTTGCTCCCAAACTCATTCCAGCCTGTTCTCTTAGGACTAATGCACTGCTGGAGAGTATGGATCATGAACTTCCAGTGTGCGCAAAACTGCCCTTTGTAGAAGGTGCCCTTTCCCCTAGGGCCCTCATATCCCAGTTTTACTAACTCAGTGTATAAATATTCAAGTGAAACCGAGTCAGAATACTCACCATTGACATCATTCAGTTGCAGAGATTAACGAATGATGTTTTCAGAGATAGCGACCTCAGTATCGTCTATCTTGGAGTCAATCCATTGAACTCCATTTTCTTCTCGCACAGTTGCATTTTTCCAGAACTGGTCGACATGCGAGGTATATATGGTGGGATTAATGGTAAGAGCATTGTGAATATTGGACATTGAGAGATAATCGATCACGTCATGAAAGACATGCAGATTATTGGGTTTGGCAAGGAAGGCGATCATGTTGTGCTCTTTGACGAATGGAAGAGGGGCCATTTCGAGTTCGAGAGTTAGGATTTAGGGTTTGCGTGTGATTTAAGTTTAGAACGAGTGAATGAACTGGTGAGGAGGGAATTGCCTTATATATGTTTCGAATATTCAATGTAATTCAAACATCCTCAAAATTCTGCAAAGACCAAAACACCCTTTAGTAACTTAACAGTTGACGGACAAAAATAAAGCTAACAGTTGGAGAATTGTTTTCATAAGATATAACAACTGTTATTTAGAAATAACTCCCTTTTCGAAGATCATGATTTTGGACTAACAGTTGTGCATTCTACACACTAACAGTTGAAGACTGTTTTGTTAGAAAGCACAACTGTTATTGAACGAGTTTCTCCCCCTCAGATGCACATGGATTTTGCCTAACAGTTGTGCAGGCCATATGCTAACAGTGGAAAACTGTTAGTAGTATTTCAAACAACTGTTAAAAAAAATGTGCAACTGTCAACAAAACTTAGCTCATACACCCATCATAAGCTGATTCATCATAAACAAACCATTAGCCAACACAGATAGCAACAAAATATGCATTTTATTCATGTTTAACACAGATGAACTACAAAGTACATGCATTTTCACAAGCCATTGTTGGTACTGTCTATCTAATTGTGCAAGGGTCAACGAAATTCAGTCTTTTCTGACTTCGATTTCTACACCCATCTCTTTCTCTAACGGATGTTAGTCTCTGATGTTTATGGCTTTCATTAGACTCGGATGATGATGATGAGTACTGCCAATTCATCATCAGCTAAGACCATGACGTGCATTGGAATTAGTCATCGATTACAATGACTTCCACTGCATCATCATCCGAGGCTGGAAGGACATCATCAGCATCATTTCTTCGAACATTGAACCACACTACTGAGCCTGTAGTGCCTTCCAGGTTCAAGTCGAACCTTAAACATCAATTGGTACACTACTTTGTTTCCATTGTCACAGATTTGAGATACACTTAACAAATTGTACGTAAGTTGTTCAACAAAGAAAACATCATTAAATGTAAGTGTACCTGCCTCAACAGCTCCTTTACCTGTGATTTTTCCTCCCTTAGCATTTCCTCCAAATGCTACAAATCCACCATTGATGCTTCTGAAATCCTTCAAACAATGTGGATTTCCAGTCATGTGCCTTGAGCATCCACTATCCACATGCCAGATAGATCCATGATTAGCCCTATGAATGCTCTGCATAAATAAAATCAGTTAGTAGCAGGAAGTACCTAGGCCATGCAGGTCTTGGGTACACCATTCAAGTCATAATACTTAAACAGGGTTTGGTTCTTTTTGATTTCATCCAAATTAGATTTCTCTAATTTGTGTGATGAATACTTTGTAAGAACATGTGGTTCCCAACTGTTGTGATTAATAGTTGAGACATTTGAACAAACAGTTGTTGTAGATGGTAAAACAGTTGAGTCATCATGTGACTTATTCTATTTTGCAATTTGAGTACCAGTTTTACCCTCTTCAGAAACTGTTTGTTTCTGCAGTTTCACCCAAGCCAGACCAACAGTTTTTGGTTTTGATAAAACAGTTGTGGAACTGTTAGTTGGTTTGGATGTAACAGTTGTAGAACTGTTAGCCTGTTTTGGCTTAGCAGTTTTAGAACTGTTAATCTGCTTTGACTTAACAGTTTTAGAACTGTTATTTTGCCTTTTGAAACTTGGTTTTTTGGTGCTACACAGCTGTGGGTTATAATAACAGTCTTGAGCCAAGTGATTGGATCTCCCACATATATAGCACTTTTTAGCTTTCACAATAGGCAAACCAGTTCTTTATGACCAGAACTGGTTCCTATTTCTTTGATTTCCTCTAACAGGTGCTGACTGAGGAAACTTTTGTACACCATGCTTTTGGCATGTGCATGCAGGCATTTCAGTATGCCTTTTTACAGATCTGGGTTTAGTCTGTGCTTTTGCAGCCTCCTTCTTGGGCTTTCCAACTACAACTTCACCAACTTTCTCCTTTCCTTTGGTCTTGGTACTAACAGTTGAGCTGTTTGGGTTCTTTTTGGAACTGTTAGTGTAGAGATGGGAACTGTTATCAACAGTTGTGAAACTTTTTATGAAGTTAAGAGCTTTTGAGGGTTTTGGCTCATTGGTGAGGGGTTCAGTGGATGCTTTTACAAACACCACAGGTTGTAAAGATGATTTTGTGGGAATGGGCTCACAACAGATATGATTTTCATATGGAATAACTTCATCCTTCTTCACAACTCCCTCATTATCTTCATCACTTACTTCTGACAGAACTCAATCTTCATAACTCTCAAACTTTGGATCAGCTGACTTAAGTTCTTCTTCCAAAGGGTCATTAACATATCTGTCAGCTACCTCTGACATTGGAGTTATGTAGTTTTGGTTGTATGGAGGTGGGGTTTGTTTGTATCCTAGGCCAGTTTTCACCTTGTCTCTAACTTGAGATTGTAACAAGGTTTCAAGTTTAAGGTTGGCTGCCTTGAACATACTCAGATCAATGTCCACCCCCTCCAACTTATTGGTTAATTCATCAACCTTGCTTTCCTTCTCACTTAGCTTCTTTTTCAGACTATCAATCTCCTCTTGAAGCTGCTCTTTTTCCCACTTATGATATTTTCTATCATAATCCATTTGCAGTTCATTGGCTTGATAATCTTTTATTTTCTTTTCAAAGCTTTCAATGACTGCACTTGATTCATATCTCCTCTCCTCCATTTTGCTTAGAGCAACACACATTTTCTTATTGTGCTCTCTAAACCTTTTAACAATAGCTCTACATTTACCAGGACATAGTTTAGAAGATACCTGAATGTCCTCAGATTCTGGTGAATCCAACTTGATGGAGGAGTCTGTCAATGCCATCAAAGCTTTGTTGTTTGTAGCCTCTTCTGCTTGATCACTCCAATCAAACCCATGGCCTTCTTGTGAGACTAATGCTGAGGAGGTTTGATTCTGAGTTAGCCTCTGACCTTGATTCTGGCCTTGTCCACCAGATCTGCACTCTCTTGCAAAATGGCCAAGCTGTTGACATTTGAAGCATCTCACCTTTGACTTGTCAAATCCAGCCTTGCCATCAGCTCTGAAATTCATGTTTTGCCTTCCAGTCTTTTTGATGAACCTCTTGGCTCTAACAGTAAGCATGGCCATCTGCCATTTGAGATCCATCTCCTCAAGATCATCAGGGTGCACTTGTTCAAGATCCTCATTGGTGAGGGTTGAATGTGCATGGCTGTCAAGAAAAGCTTCAAGCACAGCATCTGGAGTGTTCACATCTAGTCCAACAGCAGAACTAGTACCTGCACAACTATCAAAAGAGTTAGTTAATGAATGGTTTGATTCCATACCTGAGGATGACAGGAGAGCAGCATTGTGGCTAGGGACTACAATTTTTCTTTTTCCCTCTATCTCTCCCTCAAACACTATCAAACTATTATAGAGGTCATCAAACTCTATGTCTTCAAGAGAATCCTTAGTCCTCCATTGTGCAGCAAACACAGTCCATTCATCACCTAGAGACCTAAGAAACTTTCTATTTATCTCATCTTGATCAAGCCTAACCTTAGCACTCTCTAGTTGGCTTACCAGCTTGTAAAACCTATCAAAGATTTGGGTGATGCTCTCATTCTTTCCACAGGTGAAGTTCTCATAGGCTTGTTTAAGGAGATCTCTTTGGTTTCTCTTAGAGCTAGCATTCCCAGCAAACCTCTTTTCCAGAGCATTCCAAAGTTCATGAGCATCATCAAATTTCTTGAATTGATGTTGATACTCATTGGGAATTGCAATCTGGAGGATGCTGAGAGCTTTCATCTCAATCACTCTCTCCTTCTTTTCAGCATCTGTCTTTGGTTGTGGCTTCTTCTTTGGTTTTCCAGTCTCATCCAGATCAACAGGGGCAGTGGGAACAGTTTCAATGATTTCCCAAACAGCATAGTCCATTATTGGACATGCTGCTTGATTCTCAGTTTCCACATCTCAAAATCAGTTGGTTTGAGCATGAGAACACGAATGTTTGACCCAGAGCCATTGTTATCAGAAGATCCACCAGAATCCATTGATTCAAAGTGATTTGAAAACAGTTTTAAAGAACAAAGCAAGATTGAAGCAAAACCTTCAACTGGTGATCAAAGGAACCTTAATGATAAGGCTCTGATACCACTTGTCAGGATCGGTTATAGGTTATATCAAATAACAAGAACTAACTTTTGAATAACAAATCAGAGTTGAATAAAAAGTTAATCTTTAACTATGATCACAATCAACTAAGAAGTTACGGAATCACACTTAATTGATTAAAGAAGGTTTTGAACACAATTCAATTCAATCAAACAGTAGTTTATTGATTAACCAGAATGATTACAATAGCAAACTTCACCCCCAATCTAACTTATTATGTTAGACGAAGAACACAGATTGTTCTTGGGTTTCAAAGAGAAACTTAGAGGCTTAGCACTATTCTGAAAGCAAATTACACCTTGAAGAATGAATGCAAAAAAACTTAAACAATGAGTACGTACGTATTATAAATTCTAATCTAGTATTTATATACTCCTTGATCTTCCTTGATTTGTTGACAGTTAGGTAATCTTCTATCTTCTGAGATAATCTTGATGATCTTCCAAATATTTCGAGATATCCACAAAGATAGGGTTTTCCATGTTTAGCTCAACCGAAACTGTTCATTGGATGCAACAGTTCTGGTTCTTCTAACAGTCTTCGGCTTCAAGGTCTTCAAACAATTGTGACAATTTTGAACTAACAGTTCTGAACTTTGTACTAACAGTTGTAATGCCCACAGCAACTGTTATTCACAACTGTTTTCATATTTTCATCTAACAGTTCACAACTGTTTTCCATAAACTCTTCTAACAGTTTCAAACTGTTTTCTTAAACTCCATCAACAGTTTTCCAGAGTTATTCTAACAGTTTTGAACTGTTTTGTCAAAATTCTTCTAACAGTTTCAACTTTGCATGTTAAACAGTCTTAATGCCTTAGCTAATTTCCCAACAGATTGATATATGAAATTATTATGTGATGTTAACATCAGGTTTAAATTTGGTTTAACCATGAAACTTTACAGTAAGTTTTTTGTTTAAACATTGACTTTTTGGTTGAATTTTAATCCTAAAGTTCATGTGACTTGATGCTTTAACCCTTTTTAAGAATATTTATATTGCTTTTGTCATTTTTATCATATTATTGATTTATGTGGTTAAATTATTGTTATCAGTATTATTATCATTCTATTATATAACTAGTCACCCTTAAGAATCATTTTATTACTACTATATATTGGTCTACTATCAAAGGTGTGTGGGTTAGGAGCTGAATACGCCATCGACTCATCGAGCACTAAATGCTTAATCGATCAACATTCATCCTTTTTAATGAAAATAATAATAATCCAATGGAATGCTAATTATTTTATGTGAAAAGGTATCTTAAACAATTTAGCAACAATCTTTTACCCTTATATCCTCAAGTATTTTAATAAAATGATAAGCAGGGCTAAAAGGATAAATCAACTTAAATAAGCTATAAAGCTCAATCACTACAAAAAAAAGGCTTTTTGCGGCGTCATAATTCGCCGCTAAAACTCCAAATGTCGCCGCGATAGGTTATTAGCGGCGACATCTCGCCGCAAAAAAGTCTCCGCTAAATCTTCGTACCCAAAAGTTTTTTGCGACGACAGGTTTGTCTTTTTACGACGACACATAACGGACCCATCAAGTGTCACGTGGACAATTTTTTGCGGCGACATGTCCTTTTTTGCGGCGACAATTTTAATTTATTTTAAAAAATAAATCATAACTTTTAGCGGCGACGTATGATGATTTTGCGGCGACATGTTTATTTAAATTAATTAATTTTTAAAATATAACACTTTTTGCGGCGACATGTCGCCGCTAAAAGTCTAAAATTATTTTTTCAGCATTTTGCTGTATTTTGCGTTTTCCACCCATTTTAAACCGGGCAATTACAAAAACCTGCTGTTTCAGAACTCAAAACAACTGTAACACGACATTTTAAGCTATATAAAACAAACATATATACCAATCAATAGTTTCAAAGTTAACATAAACGTTTTTAGACAATCACAACGTCGCCTAACAAACAAATAGACTAATCCTCATGATCCCTAGACGCCTCATCACGAAAAGCCAAATCAGTGCTTGGTTAATGTCGGGAAGTTGAGGGAATATCGACATTTATACCTGCCGCACGTAATGCTTCAAATATTGCTTGTGTACCTTGAGAATTAGTATGCATCTCCTCCCGGACCTGCTGGATATCAGAAGAATGAGACGCAAGCATGACATCTACCTCGGCTTGTGTATATAATCTCCCTATAGGCTGGGATTGTGCGGTAGATTGTGCAGCAGATACGGATGAAGAACTTAATGTTCTTCCCATTCCACGAACATGTCCTCGGCGTTCACCCAACACCGCCTTCAAGATTTCTTCTTCACTCAACGGATTTTGGCTCCCGACTTGACCGTCTCTCAAGAAAACCATACGGTGCTGTGTATAAATAAGATATAAAAACAATTAAAATCATATTATATATATATATATATATATATTTAAACACATAAGTTTCATAAAGTATAAATAATTACTTACATAATTTTCTTGAAGAGACTCGGATGTAAAGACGTCATTGCGTGAATGGTTTAACATGTACTGTTCAATCAAGCTAGGGGGTTCTAGCGTTTCCGGGTCACGCTATAAACAAATTTAATAAGTATATATATTTAATAACGATTAATATATAGACTTAAAGATAAATACTATGTCAAAATTAAGATTTAAAGATAAATAGACTTACGTTCTCGAATCGATACTGACAGTATGATCTCCGACCATGCAAGCTTTGATTTACTTGCTGCGCTCTTACTTGTGTGTTCGCTATTGACCGTTGAACGGTCTTTACCCCACTCACTCAGTTCCATGTTAGAAGGAGGATCTTGACGCAGTCGTTGAGCCTGCGAGACCCCCCCTCTTCTCTCAAACCATTTAAGCTTAAACTTGTATTTTTGGTCTCTGTACATCTCAGCACACATCTTATCGATTCCCGTCAAGATCGACGAGCGGTGTGGAGTGTCATAATGGTGCCTCAAATCAAAGTAAGTCTGTAAATTATACGAAAAAATTAGTTTATTGTATATTTTTTACAAATATACAATATATAAAAAAAACTTAAGTGAAACCTCAAGACCCGGTACGATCGTTGCCTTCAATTCTACGGGGACTTTTTCCCATGACGGGAAGTAATATGGGATGTCGTCTCTCACCAAGGTCCCCGCGTAACTCGTAAAGTAATCGGCATTAATCCCGACCGGTCTCCAAGTTTTGTTACATCTAATATCCTCAAACTCAATTGGAAGTGGTCGTTTCCCGTTCCTCTTCCGCTATAGATCCCTTCGGCCTTGCTTTATTTCTAACATAAGTTTTTAGCTTTTTCATGTATCTTTCAAATGGATACATCCACCTCATGTAAACAGGGCCACCTTGAATAGCCTCTTTCGGTAAATGCATAATCAAATGAATCATTATGTCAAAAAATGCCGGTGGAAATATTTGCTCTAAACTACACAAAATATTGATCAATTGCTTTTCAGCTTTTTTCATATCTTGCGTCATCAAGTTTCGAGCACAAATTTGTTTGAAGAAAAAGCATAACTCAATTATTGGTGTTGAAATAGTTGGGTCTAAGTACGCTTTCACTCCAAGTGGCAACAACCTTTGTATCATTATACGATGATCATGAGACTTTAGCCCGGTTATGTTACTATCATTATCGGAAACTTTCTTTTTGAAATATGAGCCAAATCCATCAGGTAGTTTAACTCCTTTAATGAATTTACAAAAAAGTTTTATGTTCTCGGTTGAGAAAAAATACTTAGGATGAGGCTTTAAGACCTTATTGCGACCATTAATTGTGATCCACAATTCAGGTCGAATATTCATATTTTTCAAGTATTTTCGTGCCTTTAAAGTGTCTTTAGACTTCTCATTCATTAATGGTGTATTCAACAAACTTTCACACACATTTTTTCAATATGCATGACATCCAAATTGTGTTTTAATTGAAGAGAAGACCAGTATTCGAGCTCGAAGAAAATAGAACGTTTACTCCAATTCAACTCAACCACTGTATCACGTTTTCTCTTCTTGCCCCCATAAAGAGCATGTTTCCCCGGAATACGAGGCATCAACTTATTAAGTTGGCTTAGTATAATACTCTTTGTTAATTTTCTAGGAGGAAGTCTAGTCTCATCTTTACCATTGAATGACTTGTTCTTCCTCCAATGATGTTTTGGACCTAAGAATCTTCTATGACCAACATAAGCGGTTTTACCTTGAACATGAATGGATGGAGTGTCCACATTACATGTAGGGCATGCTAAGTAGCCTTGACCGCTCCAACCTGACAAACTACTACGAGTAGTAAAATCATTGATGATCCATAAAAGCTTCGCGCGCATTGTGAAGCAATTTCCTATAGCTGCATCTTTCGTTCGGACTCCGTTAGACCATAAACTCTTCAATTCATCAACTAACGGCCTCAAGAAAACATCAATATCCTTACCAGGTGATTTAGGGCCAGGAATTAACAAGGTCAACATAAATGAAGACTCTTTCATACATAACCACAGAGGTGTGTTGTATGTTGTCAATATGACCGGCCACATGCTGTAAGAAGTACTCATGTTTCCAAACGGATTGAAACCATCAGCAGCCAACCCTAATCTGACATTTCTAGGTTCTGCAGCAAAATCAGGATACTATGCATCGAAATGTTTCCATGCAGTACCATCCACCGGGTGGCGCATCTTACCATCTTCTCTACACTGACCGGTAGCATGCCAAGTCATAGACTTTGCAGTGTGTCTTGAGCTATAAATACGCTTTAGCCTAGGCGTCAAAGGAAAGTAACGCAGTATCTTGTTAGCAACTTTCTTCCCCTTCGTGTTTTTGTCTTTCCATCTACTCTCAGAACATATGGGACAACTTTGCAAATTTTTGTATTCATCCCAAAATAAACAACAGTCGTTGATTCAAGCATGGATAAGTACGTATCCTAACCCGACCGTTCTCATTATCTTCCTAGCTTCATAGTGTGATGACGGGATATTAGCTGTCGGAACTGCAACCCTAAGCAATTCTAACAATTGGTCAAATGAAGTATCGGTCCATTTATTGATAATTTTCATATGCCTCAACTTTGCCAAAAAGTCAAACGAAGACATCCAATCACTACCAGGGTATAGCTCCGTGCCGGCTAACTTGAATAATTCACCAAGTTCATCGTTTGTATCACTTGGGACTTCAGTTGGCTCATCATTTGGGCCTTCAGTTGGCTCATCACTTTCCGTGTTGTGTTCGTTTACAGTATTCTCCTGACGAACATCATTGAGGTAATCATGCAAGTCATTATTCGTTTGACCAAGACCGTCACTTGATGCTCGATGAACAATTGGTTCTCCGTGATACCTCCAAATCCTGTAGCCCTCGCTAAACCCGTTTTCATGTATATGAACCCTAAGTACCCTAAGTGGGTGATAACAGGTGTTATCACAATAATCACACGGGCAACGAATATTACCATAGCTATTTACGTAGTCTTTACACCTATCGAGGAATGCGTCAAGACCAATAAAAAATTCACGACAATTACGGTTTGCTAAAGTAGTCCAACTCTTATCAAATCGTCATAACTGCGTTCAAAGCATATCATACTAATTAAGAATACAAATCATGTATTAAAATTTTATATTAAGAAATTGTGAGTGGTTTGTAGCAGGGTGGCCTTCCTAACCCACTTTTTAAATACTTTACCTCATATCTGAATACATATTACATGATCGGTTGTTTAAGAAAAATTCGGCATCATTTACCCTTAGCTCCCAAGTATATAAAGAAATATATACCCGGGAAGCATAGAGTAAATGACAATCGAATCTTTCTTAAACACACAACCATGTAACAAACATTCATATCTTAAATGAGATAAGGTATTCAAATAGCAGTCCCAACATGGGAACAACCCGAAATTAATTTCTAAATCAATTTCGAACGGGCATTCTAAGCTCACACACGCAAATTTAACAACTAGCATGATTACTAACACTAAATGAACATTTACTTTAACAAAATTATTAAACATAATTAAACATCATATTAATTAAAGCTAACATTAATCTAATTTCTACCATTATTATTATACTAACAATAATTGTATATTAAAGATTAAAGATTAATGATTAACACTAACATTGAAGATTAACACTAAATAAAGATTAAAAATTAACACTAACATTGAATATTAACACTAATTATAGATTAACAATTATTAACAATAAGCTAACATCATTAACACTAAATAATAATATAAGATTGATCTAATTTCTAACATTTTTAGTGTACTAACAATGATTAAAGATTAGAAGTATGTAGCACTAATCTATCATTATTGACAATAGATAATAATCAAAAGTCATCATATAAACTATTTAACATCATCATATAAAACTATTTAACACATTATTAGTATACTAACAATACTTAAACATTATAACACTAAATATAATCTAACATAATAAATTTAAATTAACAACTAGATTAATCAATAATTAACACTAGTCTAACACTAATTAATAATTAAATAACTAAAATTATTATCAAACAATAATTTTAATCAAACACTAATTAACAATAGCCTTAGATTAATAAATTATTACCACTAATTAACAATTAAATAATTTAATTTACTAATAAAAAATAATAATAATCAAAACACAAACTAATAATAACCTAAACTAATTAACATTAATATATAACATTAATATACAAATAATAATAAAAAATACCTCAATGGGGAGGAGGAGGTCGACGGAGGCAGAGGCCAGAATCTGACCGGCGGCAGGAGGTGGTCGACGGCGGCAGCAAATAGAGGAGGAGGAGGAGATAACTTGTAACAAACAAAAAACAAAAATATAAGAATCTAAAAACAAAAAACCCTAGATTTATAAACAAAAAAAGTGATTTTAACCTCAACCTCAAGTCGCCGGCGAGAGGGAGAGGCGGCGGCGATTTTGAGGGTGGTGAGAGGCGGTGGCAGTTTCGACAGTGAGAGGGAGCGAGGGCGAGAGGAGTTCGACGGTGAGAGGGAGCGGGTGCGAGATGGTGAGAGGCGGCGGCAGTTCGACGGCTGAAAGAGCTCCGGGCAGCGGCGTCGTCGACGGAGAGGTAGAGAGAGAGACGGCAGCAAGTAAATGGCAGAAAGAAGGAGGATTAAACCCTATATCTCGTAAATGTTTTTGCGGCGACGCCTTTAGTGGCGACACGGGACCTTTAGCGGCGACACGTATAATTAATTAATAAAGAAAATTTAATTAAATAAAGAAAATTAGAAAAGTCTTTTGCGGCGACCTTTTAGCGGCGACACTAAGTTTTTTAGGAGGGAAATTATCCCACCATGGTTTTCGGTGGGGAAAAAAGGATGGAATGTCCTGTAGCGGCGCCATGTGTCGCCGCAAAATGTCTTTCGCGGTGACATGTTTCAATCAGATGGTTGTGGGCCCAATTTTTGTCGTTTAGGGGGTTTTAGCGGCGACATATGTCGCCGCAAAAAGCTTAAGTCGTAAAAAACGTTTTTTCTTGTAGTGAATGAGTAACTTAACACATACATTTATATTTAGCAGAGGGAAATTTGGATGCCTAGATGATGATATTCGAAAATTTAAAGAGATAGCTGGGACGATGGAAAAGCAGGCAGAAGGAAGGACTTTAACTGCTGACGAAATAGATCGATGGAAACAAAACAGGAGACGTTGGCTGGAACGAGAAGAGGTCAAACTAGAAACAATGAAACAAAAAGCAAGAATCAAGTGGAGGTTAGAAGGAGACGAGAAAACTAGGTACTTCCATTCAATATTTCGCAAAAGAGAAAAAAAATAACGCCTTATTGGGACTGACGATGGATGACAAATGGATTGAGGACCCGAATCAGGTAAAATCAAGGGCCAAAAAAATTTCGAAAACAAATTCAAAGAAAACGAGAGTCACAAGCCAAACCTCAAAAGCAACCTTCTACCCAAGTTGTCAATAGAAGACGCAGAGACTCTCGAGGCGGCATTCTCAGAAGAAGAAATTTGAGAGGCGGTCAGGTTGTGTGGTAGCTCGTAAGCACCTGGACCGGACGGGTTCAACTTCAAGTTTATTAAGAAAGTATGGCATATTATAAAGGATGATCTGATCAGGAGTATTAGATGGTTTTGGTTCTCGTCTAAGATCAGTAGGGGTTGCAATGTGTCATCCATTACACTGATCCCAAAAGTGCCTAACCCGGTTGGTCTAAACGAATTTAGGCCAATAAGCTTGATTGGCAGTTATTATAAAATAATTGCAAAGATTTTGGCAGAAAGACTGAATACAGTGTTCCTGAAGGTAATAGGTAATGTGGAAACAACGTTTATTCAAGGGAGAAATATACTGGATGGAGCCTTAATCGCAAATGAGACTGTCAATTTCTTAAAAAAACAGAAGATGAGAAGCTTGATTTTTAAAATAGACTTCGACAATGCTTATGATAATGTCAACTGGGGTTTCCTGCTTAGAACGATGGATGCTATGGGCTTTGGAGATAAATGGAAGAACTGGATTAGGGTGTGTTTGGAATCGGCGTCCATCTCGATTCTAGTAAATGGAGTTCCAACTGAAGAGTTTCGCATGGAGAAGGGACTGAGACAAGGGGATCCGCTTGCCCCGTTCCTCTTCCTAGTTATCGCGGAAGGTTTCAACACTCTCATGAAGGAAGCCATCAGCAACGGTAAATTCGCAGAAGTTCAGATAGGCAGAAGAAAGAAAGTAGGAATATCACATCTCCAATACGCAGATTACTTCATAATTTTCGGTAAACGGGAATCCAGAAATCTAAAGAATTTGATGAACGTGTTGAAGTGCTTTGAGTGGTTGTCGGGCCTTAAAATAAACATCTCCAAGAGTTCATTGATTGGGATAGGGGTGAATTCTTCTGAGGTCGAAACCTGGGCTTTTGCTATGGGGTGTAAAGTTGGAAATATGCCTTTTTCATATCTAGGAGTTCCTGTAGGGGCGGATATGAGCCGTGAAGAGAATTGGGAAGAGGTAGAGGAGAAAATTCGTCGCAAATTATCTCACAAAACGGCAAGTATGGTGTCTATTGGGGGTCGTCTCACTTTGGTCAAGTCAATCCTTGGTAGTTTACCACTGTATTTCTTTTCCTTGTTTCGTGCTCCAAAATGTGTGATCTCTCTGTTAGAATGTGTAAGGAGAAACTTTTTTTTGGGGGAAAGGGGGGAGGGGGGATCGGGGAGGTTCATACACTGGTAGTCTTCAAGCTGCAAATCTAGATCTGCTGGGTAAATGGTGGTGGAGATGGTATAATGAGGGTGAGTCGTTGTGGGGTAGAGTCGTTAAGTGTATCTACGGGGATGCCGGGTAAGTGGGGTACGGGGTTGATGGTTTTAAATTGAAAAATTAGGTGTGGGGAAATATTATCAAGGTAGACTCAATCCTGGAGAGGAAAAGGGTTAGCTTCTTAACATCTTTTAGGAGGGTTTTGGGGAATGGGGGGTCAATTAGATTCTGGAGGGATAGATGGTTGGGAGACATACCTTTTGAAAAGAGATTCCCTAGGCTCTATCGGTTAGAACATGATCAAGAGGGTGTGGTTAGCAATAAAGGGGAGTGGTCGGGTGGGTCTTGGGTGTGGGTTTGGAGTTGGAGACGGGATCCGAGGGGGAGGGAAATGGGAGAGTTGGAGGCGCTAAGAAATTTACTAGCTTCCGGCAGTACCATTAGTGGAGCTCTAGATAAGGTGCGATGGATCTTGTCCGGGGATGGATTCTTTACAGTGAAAACGCTTAGGAGTTATATTGATGATTCGTTTCTTGCTAGATCAGCTAATACGGTGGAGACATGGTGGAATAAGCTAGTCCCTAAGAAGGTTAATGTATTCATATGGAGAGTTAGGATGGGAAGAATCCCGGTACGAACTGTTTTAAACTCTTTGCAGGTGGATCTCCCATCTATCATTTGCCCGTGCTGTGATGAAGAACCAGAAACCACGGATCATGTGTTGTGGAAATGCAAGAAGACTCAAGAGGTCATGGAGACTGTTTTCAATTGGTGGAACATGGACATTTCGATGATAGACTCTCTTCAGAATCTGGTAGCGCTAGATGGCAGAATGTGGCAAGCTACGATCTGGATCGCATTGTACATTTTCTGGTCTATGAGAAATAATTTGGTGTTCTGACAAACTCGTAAAAGACTGAATGAAATCTTCTTCGAGATTCAATTTAAAAGCTTTCAGTGGATAGAGGCCCAAATTGGCAAGAAAAAGCTGTGCTGGGCAGCGTGGCTTTCGAACCCCATAACGTTGTCCAACCTTGTACGTCCGTGATGTTGTTTTTCTTTGATTTTGTTAGATTCATTGCTTGTTTATGCTAAGTTTTGTTAGCAGGTTAACGTGTACAGGTGTAGCGATTTGCACCTTTGGATTGTTTGTTGTATTTTGGTTGTTTGTTGAGTAATGGTAATGGTATTGCTTTTGTTCAAAAAAAATTATAAATAAGGGTTTAGTTCCTAAATATGTATCCAACTTGTCACGTTTTCATATTGTGTGTATCGAACTTTCAAAATTACCATCTAATGTATTGGACTCTCAAAAGTTACCATTTTGTGTATACGGTTACTCATGGTTCTAAATAACGTAAGGCGTGGCGTGACGCCAAGATCAAGCCTCAAGCTTTAGGAGCTATGGCGAGCCATGGCGTTTTCTAAGGTGGCACTTAAGGCGGCAATTTTGTATATATTTTATAAATATTTATATCCAATTTATCAATATTAATATACAAATTACAGAAAGTTGCACAAATTAGGAGCAAAGTAACATATACAAATTACAAAATACAAATTTATAGAAGTTCAAATTTTTTTAAAAAAATTATTTTTTGCACGCTACGCCATAAAAAACTCGCCATTTGGCGCGTAAAAGCGCGCCTTATGCCGCCTTGTTGGTATTCTAAGAATGACCATACTCTAAATGATCTTACCCATTATACCAAATATGTGCTCATATCCATATAGTAGAATCAGTTAATCTAGTTCCAAATCCCTAAAAGGTTCAAGAATGAACCCATATATATTTAATGCTTAAAATATCACATATCTGAAGATCCAATAACATATATTGGATCTCTATAACCTTGTATGTCCAATATAGGACCCTTTAACCTTAATGCTAAAAGAAGGAGCACATAACTTTGAAGATCCAATAACCTAGGGATAGAAACGAGCCGAGCCAGACCCTTATCGAGTCGGGCTCATTTAAGCTTTTTTAAGCTTGAGCTCGAGCTCGTTTAGAGCTTTTGATGTTGAGCTCGAGTTCGGCTCTTTTAATATTTATGAAGCTCGAGTTTGGCTCGTCTAGGCTCGTTTAGGCTCGCGTATTAATTTGATATATTTTTTAAAGTCATATATATATAATTATTAAAAATTAAACATATAAAATATATTATATATAGAGCTCGTTTAGGCTCGTTTAAGCTCACGAGCCCCTTATTCGAGCTCGATCTTGGCTCGTTTATTAAAAGAGCTTTAATCTAGGCTCAAGCTCGAGCTCGTTAAGGCTCGGCTCGTTTCAAGTTTTTAACGATCCAAGCTCGAATAGTTCGTGAGTAGCTCGACTCATTTACATCCCTACAATAACCATATACCAGTTCCCAATAATTATAACACTTTCACTATATAACTAGTTTATTACCCCGTGTAAAAACACGGGGATGTTTAAAAAAATATAAAATTTGATGGTATGAAATTATAAAAGGTATAATAAGTGTAAAAGTGTTTCAGAAATGTTTTGAGATATTAAAATTTTCAGATAAAAATAATAAAATATCACCAAACATTTACATGTCAGAATTTTAACAAAAAACAATAACTAATTGTTTTTGAAGTACTACTATTAATGGATAACAAAAAAATTAAGAATATACTAATTTTTAAAAAGTATCATATTACAATAAAATTTATACCAAAACGTAGATAAAAATGAGATCATCATAAATATAATATTATTTTTTCACTAAACTAAATATATCACAAGTTACTAAACATAATGTATAAACACCGTATAATTAATTATATTAATATACAATTTTTATAAAACCCTCTCAATTTTCTTAAAAACCCCTCACATGTTTTATAAAACCCCCTCATAATTTTTATTCAGGTACCTCCCAATTGATTTAGATTTGAGATTCGATATCATTAATCTTTCAAATACCCACTAGTCCACTACTATTAATGGATAACAAACAAATTAAGAATATAAAAATTTTAAAAAAGTGTCATATTACAATAAAATTTATACCAAAACGTAGATAAAAATGAGACGGTCGTAAATATATAATTATTTTTTCTCGAAACAAAATATATCACAAGTTACTAAACATAATTTATAAACAACCTATAATTAATTACATTAGTATACAATTTTTATAAAGCCCCCTCACATTTTCTTAAAAAGTTCATTCCATATTTTATAAAGCCCCCTCACAATTTTCATATCACCCCCTCCTAATTGATTATTAATTAAATTCCATCGAGATTAACTTTCCAAAATTGTTTTTGAAATTGAATAATTTTAAAATTGAAGGTTTTGATTGGTTAATTAAGTCTCAATTAGTGTTTCAGAAGTGTTTTGAGATATTAAAATTTTGAGATAAAAATAATAAAATATCACCAAAAATTTACATATGTCAGAATTTGTAACAAAAACAATAACTAAATTTTTTAAAGTACTACTGTTAATGGTAACAAAAAAATAAAAATATACTAATTTTTAAAAAGTGTCATATTACAATAATATTTATACCAAAACGTAGATAAAAATGAGACGATCGTAAATATATAATTATTTTTTCTCTAAACAACATGTATCACAAGTTGCTAAACATAATTTATAAACATCATATAATTAATTACATTAATATACAATTTTTATAAAACCCCCTCACATTTTCTTAAAAACCCCTCACATGCCCCTCCCAATTAATTTAGATTTGGAATTCGATGCACGCACGAGTATTTTATGTGAGATATTAAAATTTTTAAATAAAAATAATGCAATAAATAAAATATCATAGAAAGCTTACATGTCTGAATTTTTAACAAAAAAAATAACTAATTTTTTTGAATAACTTCTTTATAGACTGCATTTGTTGTTTTGTTTGTAACATTACCACTCATGTCACAAATCAAGAATTTTAATCTTTTTTTTACTTCTAACACGTGAAGCGACAACATACAATTGACCATGTGTAAACACATGTTTCGTGAGAAATAAACCAACTTCTGAAAGTGACTGTCATTGACTTTTGTTAATCGTCACAGCAAAATACAACATCAGAGGAAATTGCCTTCTTTGAAACTTAACCCGAAGTTTTGTATCTGATAGAATAATCTTCATTCAAGGAATATATGTAACTCTACCAATGTTCTTTCAATAAATGATTTTGACCTCATAACATGTGCGCCAAGTCGACAATTAGTAGACTTTTTCCATAGCATAAACAGTTAAACTGGTCTAGATTTCTAAGTAACATAATATAGTTTCAGGATCGTTAAAAGCATCTATCTTTATATCTCTGAATTTATATTTTTAAATTTATAATATATTATCTTTTAATAATACAATTTATTTTAAACCTTATTATATAAAAAGTTTCATACATCTTTCTAATAAGATTGAAAATACTTTAAAATCAATAACTAAACACTTTACATAACATATTCAAGTTGACCACTCAACTTATCACCATAATCAAAAAAGAAAAAAACGCACTCAGCTAAATTATAAATTACCTACCCATTACTATTAATGTACAAACAATCTATTATTAATTTCATTAATATACAATTTTTATAAAGCCCCCTCACATTTTCTTATAAACCCCTACAATTTTCATATAACCCCCTCACATTTATTTATTGACCCGTGCACGCACGGGTATTCGGAAGTGTATTTAAGATATTAAAATTTTCAAATAAAAATAATGCAGTAAATGAAACATCACCTTTGTGATGAGAATATACTAATTTCAAAAAAGTGTCATATTACTATAAAATTTATACCAAAACGTTGATAAAAAAGAGACGGTCGTAAATATATAATTATTTTTTCTCTAAATAAAATATATCACAAGTTACTAAACATAACTTATAAATAACTTATAATTAATTACATTAATATACAATTTTTATAAAACCCCCTCACATTTTCTTAAAACCCCCTCATATGTTTTATAAAACCCCCTCACTTTGAATAAAATACTTACGTTGACCTCTCGGCTCATCACCATAATCTCAAAATAACCACTCAGCTAAACAAAAAATTATCTACCAATTACTATTAATGGATAACAAAAAGTTACGAATATAAGAATTCTAAAAAAGTGTCATATTATAATAAAATTTATACTAAAACGTAGATAAAAATAAGACGATCGTAAATATATGATTATTTTTTCTCTAAACAAACTATATCAAAAGTTACTATACATAATTTATAAACAACTTATAATTAATTACATTAATATAATATTTTTATAAAACCCCCTAACATTTTCTTAAAAGCCCTCCACATATTTTATAAAAGCCCCTTACAATTTTCATGTAGCACCCTCCAAATTGAGATAGAATTGAAATCGATTATAGGCATCTTTCTAAAATTATTTTGTAAAATTGAAGGATTTTGAAATTGGAGGTTTTGATTGGTTAATAGATTTGATTTAATAGTTATAAAAGAAAAATTTGCAAACCTTTTATATATAGTTTTATATATAGATATAGATAGATATTGATAACTATATCATAACTTTTCATTACTATTTTCATTCTCGTCTATCTCATATATAACTTTACAATTTTATCTCAACTTTTCATATATATGGTATACGTGTAATATTGTATTTGACTTTATGTCACTTATCTTCTAAACGATACTTTATAAGTCATCTCGATCATTTTATCTATATATCAATATCATTCATCATTAATACTTAAATTATTCATCGAGTTATACTTAATCCATACCATCTACTATTTCACATTACTATATATATCAATTTGTATAGTAGATGGCCATTATCTCATAAGAATTTGAAGGACATTTGGATAATTTCCGCTTTATCTCATGAATTAATATTTTGGCGATATTTTAAATTTTTCATGAGATAATAAAAATTGATAGTAGATTTGAGGGCAGACGGCAAAGAAGATTTGAGGGCAGGTGGCAAAGAAGGATCGAAGCCAATGGGCAAAGAGACGTGTGAGATTTTTAAGAAAAAAACATTCACACGGTGAATGAACCTTAAGTTATTTTTTCATCTTTAATTTTATATTCAATAAATTTAAAAATAATTTGTTATTTTCTTTTTATTGTTAACTTAGACAATTTATTCTTATTTTTGAGTATATACAAAATGATCAAACTAAATGTTTACCTTGAATTTTTAAAGAATCTAAACCAAACAATGTTATTAATAAATAAAATATATTATCTTTTGAATTTTAAGATTTCTTTCATGAAAACTGAATGTAAATACTTTTGTAAATTCTAACATTAAGAGCTTACCTTTATATGTTATTATATATCAATTTGCAAACTAAAATGCCAATTATCTCACGATATATAATTAAAGGTTAATATTGCCACCATTTATTGCTTCACTAACGAGAGATGGTTTCGGTGGTAACCGGTAGGGTAAACGATGGTCGGGATGCGTGTGTGTGACAGAGAGAGAGAGAGAGAGAGAGAGAGGGAGGCAAAGTGCATACTGGAGAGATAGAGAGTGATTGCCGGAGATACAGAGGACAAAGTAAAAAAAAATTATTGAATCCGTAAACAAATAAATGTGTCGGAAGAACATAAGAAATGGTTTTTTTAAGAAACACTTTGAATATTAAATTGAATACAGTAATTCAACGACTTTCAATACTTTATATCTATTTAAGATTGTTTTTAACTTATTAACATTTTTAATAGCTAGATTATTAAATAAATCCCATTGTAAGCGTTGCAAAATTTTTGACGTTAATAGTATTATGCTATCAGATATTTGTTCCAGGAATTTGGTTAATAGTTTTTTTATTTTTATATAACTTTTAGACTTGATGAATAACATTTCGCCATTTTAATATTTTAGTTAACTATTTAATGACTCAGTTAAATAGTAAACAATACTTCTTATGCTGTTGGTTTTAAATTTCCGTTGTCATTTAGTTTTATTTATTATTTTAGGTGACTAAATTTATAATAAAAAAGAAATTAAACCCGTCGCAACTCGCATGTCCGACGGCAAATGACACCTTGTTATTATTAATCTCTTATGCCTTGTAAGATTTATATTTAAATATCATAGTTTTAGATTGCAACTGTAATTTCTATGTGTGTATTATATTCACATCCCTCACCAGTTAAACATGTATTACTTCATACCTTCCTAATATTATACATGCTACCTTATTCAAACTCATATATGCTATTATAATATCTTACAATATCCATAGTTCATCATGAATAATCATGTATACATTTGTATAAAAACATAAATATTTAAGAAACACTATTTATGAGTATCATATCAAGGTACTCATCTGAAGTGTTGTAAAATTTTAAAAAAGCTACTATATCTGGCTTATCTGAAATCCCACGATACCATAATACGGTCACCGCAAAGTGTATGCAACTCTTTTATTTGAAAGATCCTATATGACCATATTAAGATTACAATACAACCATATCAAACATACTGATACCACCATATAAATTTTTTAATACTGTCACATCAAATATGCTGATACAACCATATCAAACTTCAATACTACTACCATGTAACTAGAGCAATACGGTCATATCAAAACTCAATGCATCCGTATCAAATAAACTGATACATCCTATCAAATTTCAATACTGCCATATCAACCTAGCACAATATGGCCCAATTAAACCCTAATACGGCCGTATTGACCTTTGTACAGATCAAAATCTTCTAGCAGCGAGCAAAACACCCAAAATCCTTTATTTTTCTCATCTAAGCTTTGAAATATCATCATGATGGTTTCTAAGTGTTCTTATAATTGTATAAATACTTTGTAACTCCAAATAGATAACATACGGTAAAGTTTTAATCAATAATCTTGTTATTACCCCTATAATTTCAAGAACATTAGGAACATGAGTTTAGTTGACACTAACCTAAATTTGTTGGATGCTTGGTGCTGAAATCTTGCTGTTAATCTTGTTAATTACCTTGTGGTTGCTAAATCTTGATTCATCCTCCTTATAATCACTCTTTTCTACTTTTTCTTTTTAAAATGAGAGTTTCTCTCTCTAACACACACATTTAAACCAACCAGCACAAACTCTCACTATGTGTCTTTGTGTAAATTTAGCTTTAAATAATAAGGCTTATGGTAGATGGGTATTATACCCTTCTGACTTACAACTTACATTTATTAAAAACTTATTTCCCCAAACTAATCTTTTTACCAAACTCATAGTTTTACCTAGTGGGCTAACTCTTAATATTTCTAAACTTATTAAGATCCATTAAAAATCCTAAATAACATATATATATTTTTAGGTGTACATTTTTTTAATAGAAGTAGGTTTTAATCAATCCTCTGCTCATTTTTATAGTAGTTGATTTCAACCGATTGGTTTTATAGAAATTGGTTTCAATCGATTGGAGGATACGATGGCATATGCTGAAAGAAGGCAACACAGGTTCAAATTGGGGATTTGGCTTCGATCGATTCCCTGCTCATGGCGATAAAAGTTATATCGAATAGATTGTAGTGAAGAAGAAACATATGCAGTTTCAATCAATGAAGGAGAACCAACGAAATGACTATATCATGTTTTTTAGTTCATAAACAACGACCAGGGTACATCTTCAGTCAATGAAAAGGAAGGTGGGTAATCAGGTAGAGTTTCAATTGAATTGGTGATGGTTGTGAAAGAATTGGTACCAGGTGAGCAAACGAAGACCAAATAATCTAATATGGATATTAACAGATGGGTATGGATGAAAGTTTTACATGGAAGAATTGATTTGAACTTAGGATAAGGCGTGTGTAATGTCAAAGGAAGGAGAGTATGAGAGCTTCATCATCATTCTTAGTCAGATTGGGGGGGTAGTTATGTAATGTCACATGGTATTAGGTTTTGGGTAATATCATATTAAATCAAAGATAACCATTTTAACTTTTAGAAACTGCAATTATCTATACTAATATATAAAGGGTTCAATACTCTCACTCCTTTAACTTTTTAAGTCTATCTGTGGTTGATGTGGGTGTGGGTTGGGTTGGTGTTATAAGGGTGGAGTTGGTAGGTTTTAGTGGTTGTGGCTACGTTTCTTTGGATGACGTTACATGGGGGCACTATATCATTGCACACACATTTTCACATTGTTTCCCTACATTTTGTAGCCATGGTCATAGGCTAGTCTGCGGGGTGTGTTGGTGCTGGAGGTAGCACTATATTGTAACCTGTTGTATAAGGGGGGCATATCAATCCTTGTTGATTTGCTAGGCCATCTTTCGTTTTAGCTGAAGCAAATCCTTTTTTCAAGCCTCAGAGTTTGTATGTTTGTGTGTTCTCTCTTGTGTTGGCTTTGATTTAGGGTGGGGGGTGGGCTGGTGTGGTAGGGGGCCAGTTAGGTTTGGAAGTTACAAGGGGGGTCCTAGGTGTTGGTTTGGTGTCTGGAGGTTTGTAGGTCGGGTGGATGTTTGGGTTTACCTTCCCAGTTTTAACTCTCTTGAGCCTCAAAGTTTGTTGTGTTTATAGGACGGGGTGTAGGTGATGGTGTGGAGTTTTGAGAGAGGGAGTGAAGCTATATTTCTCTCCTTATAGACAATGTCAACCCTGTTGTTCCCCAGAGTTTTTTCGTCAGTGGTTGCTTATTTCCCTGCTAGTGTGTGAGATATTTAAGTAACCCTGATTGTTTTATAGCATTCGGTTTTGGCAACGTTATGGATGACTGATGGATCTTGATGTGTACGTATATGACATTATTCTGAGTGCTAGCTTTTATGGTTCTAGTCCGCTGCTGGCACGCTCCTGTTGGGTTGTATCTTCATGTTGTTTTTAGTTTTTTCTCACGAGGGCTGATGATCGAGACTTGTCCGTGAGCTGGTATTCATGGATCTGGTCTGCTACTGAGTGCTGCAAAACGTGTCTCAGTGTCGCTATCCCTGCCGGTGTTTAGGGAGGCTGTCACGGGGCTGTTTTGTGCCAAGATGTTAATGTTATGCGATAGGCGGCGTGGCTGGCGGATGTACTTTAGTTTGGGTGGTATTTGGGTACTCTATGTTATGGTGTGGTGTGGAAGTGTGTGTGGTCCTATGTGTGTAAAAACGATTATTTATGATGAATGAATGATATCTTATGCTGTTCAAAAAATAAATAAATACATAAACAAGTTTTTATACAAATAACTCAAAGCAATAGTGTAATTAATCATCTTCTTAATTATTTTAAATTATTTATGGTAATTGTTGCTTAAACAACTAATTAAATATGATAATATTTTGGTTTTCTTATTTTGTTTTCTTTCAAAAATTCCAATAAATTCCAATAAAAGAGTTGATAAAGGAAAGGAGAATAAAGAAAATTGAAAAAGCTAGAAAGGAAAATAGATATATTGTCGAAAGAATTTTTTTTACTAACACCGCATTCTACATATATAATAATCTTATATTATTGAAATCGGGACATGTTGCCAGACACATTGGTGGATTCTATGCTAATATTTGAAAAGTGACTAAATATATGAGTTTTTTGAGTTATTAAGAGTTATGTTCAATAAAGTTAATATAAAAAACATAATCCTAAAATTTTAATATATAATCACAGGAATTCAATATATAATCACATATATGATTTATAAAATATATTAAACTTATATATATATATACATATATATATATATATATATATATATATATATATATATATATATATATCTTCTAATATATATAAAAGACTAATTTGAAAAAAATTATTAGATGATCTGGACCATTTATTTAATAAAAGATTTAATATTACCCGTTAATTCTTTTAATTCTAAAATTTTGATTTTGACTTTTTAGAATCAAACTAATATCTACTAAATTTTTTAAAATTAGTCTTTTATATATATTAGAAGATAAAGTATGGTCTTGGCCTTTCATTTATTTCAAATTAAATCACAACCATTTATTTAATTAAAAAATGAAATTCAACTTTAACTTTTGATAGTTAATCGTTAATAGATACAATCTAAAAATTAGAAAACTAGATTTGAGATAATCGTGGTATGACCGATTTGTCTTTGAACTTTAATTAAAACCATTTTATTGGATTTCAAAGTTAATATCCATTTGGAGAGAACATATAAGATCGGACCATCTTCTAATCTTTCTTTTAATATATACAAATGATTAATTAAGAAAAATTATTATATGATCTGGACCTTTATTTAATAAAAAACTTAATCTTACCTGTAAATTATTTTAATTATAAAATTTTGATTTTGACTTTTTAGAGTCAAACTAATATTAATTAGATAAAAATAATCCTTTATTAAATGAATGATAAATATGAAAAAACTATCTAACTATATTATTAAAATATAGTTCAACCCAACACTTTTAATTACACACTTTTCAAACTTTTTATATTTTTAGTTTATTAGAATTGTTATATATTAAATATAAAATAATAATTATAATCTTATCTTTAATTCAGACACCCTAAGATATTATTTATTTGATTATATACTATACATCTTAGTACTGTTTAATACGAGAAAACGTTTAAAATTTATTTTAATCATTCCCGTGTTTATACGGGGTATTAAACTAGTATATATATATATATATAGGGGAGGGTTCCATCGATAACAAAAAAAAAATGCGAGAACTGCGAGAACTGATCCCCATCTTTTTAAAACTAAAATATCTACCAAACGGAAAGATATTAAATTATGAAAATTATACCAAATTAACGACAAAAATATGCTCTTTAATATGACATCCATATTGCTATATTTTTTTCAACAAAAAAAATTCGTTACATATATGTAACATACCTTATAGTACTGATTACAAATATGTTAAGTACTGATTACATATATGTAACATACCTTATAGTGATAGAAAAAAAACCCGGCAAAAACGAATTTTTTTTGTTGAAAAAAATATAGTAATAAGAATGGCATGTTAAAGAGCATATTTGGTATAATTTTCATAATTTAATATCTTGACGTTTGGTAGATATTTTACGGTTTAGATCGGTTGTCGCAGTTTTCGCATTTTTTTTGGTTCTCGATGAAACCCTCCCCTCTATATATATATATATATATATATATATATATATATATATATATATATATATATATATATATATTAGTTTAGGTTATAAAAACATAAACAGAATCCTCCTAACAATTTTAATCTTTCGATTTGTTTTTTCTCTCATCACCCTCTTTACATACTCCAAAGGAGTGGTAATTTGAAATAGGTTTTCAAATTCGATAGGGAACAATCACACAAAGGATCCCCAATTACCAACGAGGCAGCGAGTGTAGAAGTAGAACTGATGCAAACCCTAATCATCATACCTCACAGAAACACAGCCCAATCTTAATCAAGTCAGCAGGAATTCACAGTCTCTCTCTCTCCCTCTCCCTCTCCCTCTCAAGGTCCTGGAGTATCAAAGGACTATGGCTACTGAAGGCTCTAGATCTTCAAGTTCATCGGCCGATTCGTACATTGGAAGCTTAATTAGCTTGACATCCAAGAGTGAAATCAGATACGAGGGCATTTTGTATAATATCAACACTGAGGAATCCTCCATCGGGTTAACTAACGGTAAGCAATTCTATATCATATTGTTCGTCGAAATGTTTTTGGTAGTTCCGATTCGCTTTTTTTGTGTGTGTCTGTTGCGCCGGGATAAAGAAACCGCCAAGTAAAATAAGTTTACTGTAGAGGTCAAATGATTGCCATCTAACTTGATTAGGGTAATCTGGTTGGTTTTATTGTGCCCATTCAAGTGTATGTTGTTTTCTATGTATTCATAGATATGAAATTAGCTGCTCAAATAAGCATCTTGATCTTGATACAAGTTATTAGACTAGTTCTGGAGTGGGTGTATATTCACAAACTACATAGTATTATATATTGTAAAGTTGTATGAAGCAAATGACAACCTCCCGGGTTCGTATTGTCCTTTTTTCTGAATGGTGTCACAGTCGGTAACTTATAGACTTCTATAGAAGTATATTTTAAAGAATCTTATCAAGCTCGGGTAAATTTTGAATGGGGTTACCAACTCACAGTTAGTATGATTATGGATTTATTTTGAAAGTATACTTTTAAGATATCTGAATAAAGTTTGAGTACATTTTGTAAGATCTCGGTTAACTCTATGTCTATGTTTATTCAAATATACCCACTTCTAAAAGTAGGTTACACTTTCAACCATTGAGATTTAACATCTGTAAGAACACATTGATTTATAAGGAAATTATTTATCTTCTCATGTTATTGTTTGCAAATCTGTGTATGTATGTATGAGTTTGAAAACATGTGATGGCTAAGGGTCACAAGTTCTTTGTCTTCAGCTTATATCTTTTTGGTATATGGATGATTTTACAAAAGATGTACAAAATGGTGATGTACCATGGAGTATGTTAATCTCCTTAGATATTGTATTGGTAGATGATACTAGGCAGTGCATTCATGTGAAGTATAATGAGAGATCTACATGGAATCTTTGCCTCTTTGGTATTAGCTTATGCACCAACAATATAGAGGGTACCTAGTGAAGCTGTAGTGACATCAAGCCAGAAGATGTGGCATCTATATATGATTATATGGACAAGTAGTTAGGATTAATGCCTTTGCTAAATAGGAATTAGGACCAACTTTGTTAAAGGTCGGAACATGATGCGACTAGTGGTTATAGGATAAGAGCGAGCTTAATCGAATGAACTTATGCTTTGGGCTGTGTGATTTAAATGCTTTAGCAAAAATTCTCACTTAGGACTGGTTAAACGGCCGCCATGGCGTTTAGCATCCCTCATCATTCACTTAGTTAAGGATTCTTAATTACCCTCTAGGTGTCAAGTATCCTCTTCCTTGGGTTAACAAGTAATTAAATTCACTATTACAAAAATTTTACCATAGATCACTTATCCTTTCTGAGCTTGTGTTTCATTAGTTCAGACATCTCAACCTGAATGGAGTTTCTCCAATTTTTTTAGTGAAGTGTAGATATATTATACAATATCAAAATTTGAAGTCTTGAATGTTTACAAAATCTAATAAACGTTTTGTATAAAATGTAGTGACCAAATGCTAGGTTGCTTGACTGTCTAGCTTAGCCTATTTTTTTTCTAAACAATTTATGATTGAATGGTTTCATTAAAGCTGAAGGATTAGCTCTATATGACAATGGTACGTCATGCTAGGAGTAACAAAACAGAATTTTCATCCACAAAAAGAGAAAATGCTCATATTATTTAAGGTAAAGTTGCAAAACAGTTTAACATTCAGATTGAGAGTCATGTAAATAGGTATCGGAACCCAACTTCCTCTCGTGAATTTACGTGTGTCTTAATTACTTGTTCATCCTTTCTGAAATTATTATTCATCCTTTCTGAAATTTGCTAATGGTTAAAGTGTTAATCCTTCATTTAAACTCTGCAGTAAGATCTTTTGGAACTGAAGGGCGAAAAAAAGATGGTCCGCAAGTCATGCCTAGTGACAAAGTTTATGAGTATATATTATTTCGTGGAAGTGATATCAAGGTACCTAAATTGGAAGATGCTTGTCTTTTGTCTCTCTATTTGCTTGTTTGTGTTTAGTAGGGCATATATAATTGAACATCGCATTAGACTGTTCCCTGTTGTATTCCCAATAGTTTTCTAATTTCTGAATGAAATAGTCCATAACATATTCAATAAACTTTGATTGTATTTTTAGGTAGGTACTAGTAGTTCCCCTAGATTGTGACAAACACCTGAGGACTATGAGGTTCAAATGGACTAATATTGTTACCTTGATTTTTTTGAAAACAAGGAAAAAAGTAGCTTCCTTTTAGTGGTATCAAAGAACTAGTATCTGCTGTCTGGTATGTATAGCAACTTGTTCATTGTAACTTGTAACATAATAAGAGAACTGGAGGATTGATGAGTTGTAGGAATTAGATGGAAAATTCAGATAAATTTGGTTTGATCTGAACTTATATTTTTTTATTTGTGTTTTTCATCTCACCCCTTATCAACCTCAAAGTTTTTTTAATTTCACCTTAATAACATTTAGGTTTACTATTTATTTATTTTTTGGCATATATGGCTTGACTTGTTAGACAATCCCCCATCAAATGGGGGTGAATAATAAAACCCACTCCAGATCTTAATCATATCTTGATGCAACTTTCATTATCTATAAGAACTCTCTTCTTTAGCATACAAAATACGATTAAGTGAGCACTTCAAATGTTAATTTTGGGACATATCAGTTGCATCAAGAATATGCAAGGAAGAACACATTAATTTGGAAGCCATGTATTCCAAAATATAAATTCTGTAAATAGGACATAATATTACCATTTTTATGATTCTTTTTCATGTCACTTGGCGGTATAACATGTATTGTATTGTATTGTATTGTATTATATGGGTATAGATTGTAGTGTTAATGCATGATTTGAAATGAGATTCACCATCCCATCATTTTGATTGTTGAACAATGAATTCAGTTATCAAAATGAATTTTAACATGTAACACGTTTTAACCTTTTTAAACGATTTATATAATATGTATATGAGACACAAAGCTGATGTATAAACTATAAACCCAAAAAAACCATCTATACTACATCACTAATATACTATCACAAGAATGCTGTATTGCTTCATTTGTTATGCATTTACCAAGTGAGTATGTGACTGCAAATTATTGACAATTTTATCAATGGACCCTATTAATATATATATATATATATATATATATATATATATATATATATATATATGTATATATGTATATATGATAACAACACACAGAAGGCAGCATATCTTGAGTGAAGTTTGCGTACTCATATATTCACTTTATCACACAGTTCTATTTGACGTTGTTTGATTGGTTTGCCAAACTCCAATCCGGTATTTCTATTTGCATGCTTTTGACAATGACAATATTTACTTGCGAGTTGAATTTTAGGGTGGAATAAACAAGTGATTTTTCACGTTTTCTCACTTAAGTTTAGGTGATATGGACATGCAAATATCTGAATGGGAGTTATCTTCATGGAAGACAAGAGTAGTGTTAGGGTGGAAGACAAAAATTTTCCATTGTTCTTGGTTTTTTCTTGAAAGGCCATTGTTCTTGGTGTTTAGGGTGGAATAAACAAATGTTATCTCTTTTAAATTTGCATGAGACTAAGATGCAAATATTGGATGAAAAAGTTCTCATGGAAGATAGTAGTAGTATAGGTGTTCATCAATGTCAACGATATGGGTGAGAGATATAGAAGGCCTAAATTAAAAGTATGAAATATGAATTAGGAAAGCCATTGATCATGGAGCGCTTAAGGTGTGCAGTTTACTAAATTTAGTCTTGCAGAATGCTTCAACATCATATTGCATTGAAGTTTCTATATTATCAATGGGTAGGGAATTTAGAAAAAGTACGTTTCAACGTTTATTATTGCACGTCGTTATTATTGAGGGGGACTGCTGTATACTTAATTTATAATGTCAAGTTTCGGTGTAATTTGTACTCCTTCGTTGCTGGGTGGTATGGAGGCAAGTACATTGCCAAATTTCAAATTGGACATGGAGGATGCATGCAAATCTTCTTCTTTTAAATATAACAATTGAAGTGTACTTATTATTTGGCTGAAAGAAGATAACATGTTAATATCATCAAATGGAAAGTTCAGGACTACATAATTTCTGTTATGCATTATCTAATGCATATGGGACCTATACTTTGAGTGATTCAATGCAGTAAGTTTTACAACCTAAATATATGATCATGTGATTGCGCATGAAAAAGCAACATATAAACAGCATCTTGCATTACCTTTTTTTCTTCTCCTTTTTATCATACAAATTTCTCGCTGTATATGTTGTGACCTCTGGACAGATAAAATGTAAAAAGTTTCTTCCTTTTTTTTCCAGGATCTTCAGGTGAAATCATCTCAGCCTACTGCTCAACCCACACAACCCATAAATAGCGATCCTGCTATAATTCAGGTAATTAAAAAAAAATTATCAACAGAAATACAACACCTTTGATTGTGGGATGAACTGATGATCTCAGCACTTACATTTCTATGCAGTCTCATTATCCTCAGCCACCTACAACGTCTCCAAGCATGCCCGCTGCTGTTAGCGACTCTTCATCGGGTCCTAGTACCTATAATCCACACATGGCCCACCCCGGGTCAGCTTTTCAAGGTGGCCTGCCTTTATATCAACCTGGTGGGAATGTCGGGTCGTGGGGCCCATCACCACCTCCCCCAAACACCAACAGTAGCGGGCTTGCAATGCCAATGTATTGGCCAGGATACTACGCCCCGTCAAATGCACTCCCACAGTTGCATCAACAATCACTGCCTCGACCACCACAAGGATTAGGAATGCCTCCTCCGTTACAGCAACCGATTCAGTATCCTAGTTTTAATGCATCTTTGTCAAGTGGAACACCGAATACCAATACTCCAAATTTGCCTGACTATCCGTCTATATTACTGCCCATGTCTGGCAGCTCAGCTAGTTCAACTTCTAACTCTTTACTAGGATCAACACTGCCTTCTTTGCCATCTTTGATGCATAATAAACCTCCTAACTCTGCTGTTCCGACACCACCAGGCGGTAGCTTACAACCACAGACGACTCTCTCTACTGATGTAAATGTGCTTTCAGGGGCTAGGTTGCCTTATCAGGGAACGAACCAGCCGATATCATCTGTTGGCGGGCCACCTTTGGTCTCTACCGAACCACCCACACCATCACTTGTAACTCCTGGGCAGCTCCTGCAGTCTGTGCCAACTGGCATTGTTTCAACTCAATCCACACAAGCTGTTCAGAATGACGTGGAAGTGGTTCAAGTGCCACCAGCATCATCATCACCGCCTTCTGTGACTATTCCTGTGTCCACAGATGCTCAGCCCCCAATATTGCCGCTGCCAACTCAAACGCAAGTTGCTCAAAAGGTACTGGACCCAGTATCAAGTATTTAATAATTTTAGTTATTTTCACTTGTATTTGTTTAATTTGGTAATGTTATTATTCCTTTTTTTTCTTCTAATTGTTTGTTCTTATTCAGCCCAATGGAGCTACCAACCAGAATCGCGCAAATTACAGTTATCGAGGGCGTGAAAGAGGCAGAGGATCTGGGGTGATTTTCTAAATCTAATCTATGTTATTATCATTTTCTACTAAATAAGTATATTCATTGACGATTTTGGCTCTTTAAAAAAGTAATGCTATGATCTGATTGTGTGTGTATCTACCCGATAAACAATTCAGGGTTCACGACCAGTGATGAAATTTATTGAAGAATTTGATTTTAATGCAATGAATGAGAAATTTAACAAGGATGAAGTCTGGGGTACTTTGGGAAAAAGTAACAGGTCTAGTTCCAAGGAGAAAGACGGAAATACTACTGATGAGGAGGAAATAGAAGAGGAAAATGATTCCAGCTTACCTAAAGTTGATGTGAAGGTGAGTTACATACGAAAAATTACAAACACTTGCCTATTCAGCTATTGTAATTATCGTAACAAAATTCATCATATGAATCTATATCAACCAGGGTCATCCTCTCTAATTTTTTGTTATTCTCTCGACCTAAAATCTACCCTGCAATCTACAGCCTGTTTACAGTAAGGACGACTTTTTTGATTCCTTATCTAGCAATGCGCTCGATCGTCAATCAAATTATGGAAGGACTAGATTCTCTGAACAGATGAAGCTAGATACAGAGGTGAGATATGCTCGGATACTAATTGCCTTTGATGTAGTTCTTTTGTTTTTGTTTTCCTTTCTCACTTGTTATGGTGCTCTGCTGCAGACATTTGGAGAATTCTCTAGGTACAGAGGGGGTGGTAGGGGCGGGCGTGGGTCCTACCGTGGAGGTCGTTCTCGAGGTGGTGGATATTATGGAAGAGGCGGTGGATATGGATATGTCGGGAGGGGACGTGGAGGGAGAAATCCCAACCCAAATTCAAATGCAAATGATTATTAAAGTGTTGCTTGGTGTTTTTACTGATGTTTTAGTTCATACCAAATGAGAAGAGCATGTTGGATTATTTTTTCTTTTTCTTTTTTAAGAGGAATAAAAATAGATGAATGTTTGTTCCCAACTTCCTTATGGTATGTTTTTGTTTCTTGATTACTTCCCAAGCATTTGTGGACTTGTGGTCTTAAAAAGTTTGTGATTTGAACATTAATAAATATGTTGCTTTGTATTTAACCAGTCGGTTGGGTGGGCCTATTTACAGCATGTTTGTATATATAGAAGATTTCCATATATAGTATTTAATCAGAAAATGGCCACCACAAACAATAATCTATTGCAACCCCCCATATTCACTATCATTAATGGATCATATATATAATAATTGAAAGTGTTGTATGAGCCCCAAGATCTTTGGAATATATTCGACAGTGAGGTTGAAGAACCCACAAAAAATATTTGAACGCATATCGTCTGCTACTGCTAGATCGACAACATGCCAACACTTTGAAGGAACAAAAAAAGAAAGACAAGAAGGCGCACATTATTATTTAATTATCAACATGTTGATGAGATCATATTCGAACGCATATCATCTGCTAGATCGACAAAAGAAGCATAGGTGATAGGACGCTCTATACACATTTTACTAAAGGTGTTCAAAATATTCGAAACCGAAAAATCGAACCTAAAATCGCAAATTCATGCTGGAATCTAGATTAACCAAATTGAATATTCTATTTTTTTTTTGTTAACTAAACCTAAAAAAATCAGTTATTCGGTTCGGATATGGTTCATGATATTAGTGTCGTAACCGGAAAACCGGAAATTTAATACTAAGTTATTTTTTTAGGTTTATCAATACCAATTAATTGATCGATATTTACAATACATTAATTATTAACTCGTAAAAAATTGTTACCAAATACCAATATGTACCTTCATTTTCTGATATATTGTTATTAATTAGGCTGACTTGATTTATAAATCTTATTATTTACTACTTTATAATTTAGTTTCACTCTGTTTTAATCACGTCTCTATTCATACTATATTTCTATTATCACATGTTTACATTAAATGGGGATACCCGCAACCCCGATGTTTTCCATGGTTACCCGATGGGGAATGGGGATGCTCGTTAAAATTCCCCGACACTTTTAAGTATGGACATAAATAGTTTTCTTAAACGGGGATGGGAATGGGAGACCAATTCTCACCTCGAACCGCCCAATTCCCATTCCTACCAAAAGCCTAAAAACCTTACATATATAACTGTTACTAAATACATAACATTTATCAAGTATTATTAACACAATTGAATCGCAATTTTTATATGTGCTTCAGTGAAATTACTTTGTTTTTGGTTATAGGAGGAGCTTTACCTTTCAGAAGTTTATGTTAATTACTAATTAGACGACTTTTGTCATGTTGTGGCTGCATGTTATAATAATTTCTTGTTTGACACTTTGACGTAGAATTTTTTTTTGTTGCTACAAAGGCTCAACACATTCTTGTTTGACGTAGGCAATCAATTAAGACTTAATTTAGAGATAAACATCATCGTTAGAAACTTTGTGATGCATTAATTGGATATTCGTGGGAATTTGCTAGCTATTATTAGTCTGAGATATTGTTAAACTAGGTGAAGTTATATAGCATTGTT
This sequence comes from Pulicaria dysenterica, assembly GCA_947179395.2. Classification (NCBI taxonomy): domain Eukaryota; kingdom Viridiplantae; phylum Streptophyta; class Magnoliopsida; order Asterales; family Asteraceae; genus Pulicaria; species Pulicaria dysenterica. Next base: position 90,983,806 of record OX359290.1, read on the forward strand.
AACCAACGAGGGTTTCTTAAACCCGCGCTACGTAGCGGGAAAAATTCTTTTTATGAAGCAAAATTGATAAATGAAATTTAAAAATAATTACCTTTTAATTAAAAAAAATCGTATGAATTTATGTTATTGGGTTATACTTAATTAGCTATAAATATATGTATGATTGGGAATAACTCAAATATATGACTAATTTTTTAGTTATGAAATTATGTTGGGTTATAATTAAAAAAGAATTATATTTTTACTTTTTTTGAATCATTACTTTAAATGATATTGTTAATCACAACAAAAACTAATAGGTGTTCAGCCTCAGAGTATTAATGTGATTTCAAAGTGTGTTTTCCTTTCTCTTTGAATTCAAGTGTTTAAGTCATACTGTATATATAAGTGTAAATTAGGATAGACGTGTGTTTTGTTTAAAAAAAAAGTTAAATATAAAAAAAAAGTTTTATCTACAGAAAGTATATATATATATATATATATATATATATATATATATATATATATATATATATATATATATATATATATATATATATCTTACTCCTATATAAAGCATTTACAACCTAAAAACTCTTAATTTTTAAGTAAGTTGAATATACTAAATTACCCTTCATTTAAATAAATAAAAACTATTATATAAAGTAACTACTAGATGCAATTAATAAGATTCTTATATTTCATTTTAATAACTAAACCTTCCATACTTAAAAAAATCAAATAATAAATATTCAATTATGTTATAAACATTTTAACTTATTTATCAAAAAAATGTGTATAATTAAGTAGAGCTTATAAATATGAATAACATATAATTAGAATTTATAAACATATATTTTAATTTTTTAAAATAGCTCATATAACTAATAGTTTCAAATTAATTTATTCTATAATCTTAATCTCTTAATTTTTAATAGTTTCAAATTACTAACTTACGCTCTGTATTGTCATGTAATTTAACCTACTTTACAAGTAGAGATCGTTTTTCTTATTTAATTGTTCTCAAAATTTATTTTAAAATAATAAAAGAGTTGATTGAGAATAGAATAATAATAAATGAAATGGAAAAAAGATAAAGAAAATAGACATGTTGCAACTTGCCAAAGGAAAATTATTTGTTATCGCTGTATTGATGAATACCGAAAACAAGCAGGTTACTGAGTAAAAATTAGTTGACGCCGCCGCATTGCGCGGGTAATATGCTAGTGTATATATATATATATATATATATATATATATATATATATATATATATATATATATAGGGGAGGGTTCATGCGAGAACCGTTGTTAGTGCGAGAACCGGGAGAACCAATCTCTGCCGTCCTCGGATATGGGAAGTTCATGGATGGGGGAGCGTGGAGGGATAGAGTGTGGCATGGTGCATGTGAGGAATTCATGGGTGGGCAATGACATTGAAGGAGGGGAATTTGACGTCTTATATTGGTTCTTGCAGTTCTCGCACTAACAACAGTTCTCGCATAAACTTCTTCCTATATATATATATATATATAACTATTATAAATTTATCATATCAAATAAGATTTAAAAAATTACTTTTTCAAAATAAATATATTTTAGAAAGTATATGAATTGTGTTAAATGTGCCAATTTTAATAGGAGTATTTATTCATCACATGTTATTTTTCCTTCAAATTGTATTATATTATAATATCTCTACTATTAGCCTTCAACCACCACCGGCCACTAGCAACCACCACTGCCAACCGTGATATAATACATGAGTCATCAATATACCACCTTCATCTCTAGCGACGGCCATTGTTTATAAATTCAGTAGTACTAAATTTCATGGGACGATCGTATTGTAGGGTTCAAGACCCATGTGCAACCTTTCACTAAAAAAAAGTCAAAAGTTTTTTTTTAAAAAAGAAAATTAGCTTTTAACAATACATGTTAATATGATATAACGTTTGTAATTTAGAACTTTTTTATGCTACTTTAGTTTTAAAAATAAAGGGTAAGCACATATTGCAAATACTCATCCCTTTTAACAAAACACCATCTACACTATTTTTATTTTTAAACAACTACTTATTTATTTTAGCTATTGATATTTTAAATCAATAATTGAGATTAATTCTCATTATTTGTATATTAAAAATATTTTAGTTTTAGAAAAGGGTAAACCCATATTGACAAATACTCATCTCTTTTTAACAAATCATCTAGACTATTTTTATTTTCAAACAACTACTTATATATTTTAGCTATATATATATATTTTAAATCAACGATTAGAATCGGTTTTTACAAATGAACTTTCATCTACATACGTGTGCGTGTCCACATCCACATATATAATTTTAAAATTAGAATACTTATAAATTTCATAAACTAAATAGTATAATCCAAGAAGCATAAATTGTATAAATTAAGATGGAACAATTAATCAAGTAAATTTTCTTTTATGGAATCGGGTTTCTAAAGTATCCGGCTAGAGGTGAAATTTTTATAAAGGAGCAATATGCTATAAATATACTCTTATTTCTCTAGAGAGAAACATAGAAATTAGAATTCTACTAAGAATATTACCTTTATACAATAAATTTATGAAATCAAATTAACCTACCATAATTACAAAAAATAGATACTATGTTATAGCTTTTATTTTGTTTTATTATGATTATTATTATTGTTTTTATTATTATAATTTAGTTAGAAGTTTTTTTTGAAAGTTGTCTTCTTATCACTTTTAGGTAGAGGTATGTCTATTTACATTTTTTTTTCATATCATGCTCTGGTGTGACAAGGTAGTGTTACTATTGTTGTTAACTTGCAATTGAAAATATATATTCTTACCATTATTTGTATTTAACGAGTTATATAATCCAGCGCAACAGGAAAAAAACTTAAAATAAATAAAATATTAAAACCAACATTCAAACACAAATATAAAATAAAGTTGAACAAATCTAAATATTCTCATATACTTTTAATCTAATATAATAGTTATTCAACAAATCTATTTTGTGGTTTTATGACTTTGAGTGCTAAAATTTTAGATAAATATTGTATTACGACAATATTTATATATCAAAATATAGATAAAAATGAGATTATTATAAATATATATTCTTACTTACACTGAACATTATATATTACATGTTATAAAAGAAAAACAAATAACATATAAAATTTAATAATCCAGTATAATAATTATAATAAAAATAAAATATTAGCCTAACATAAGTTTACAACCAAGGCATAAAATAATTAAGTTCAAAGAAAAAGAAAGAAAAAAGAAAACATGCAATTAATATAATAATAATAATAATAATAATAATAATAATAATAATAATAATAATAGTAATAATAATAATAATAATAATAATAAAACTAAAATATTAAATTAACACACTTCCCTTTTGGCGAAGGGCCGAAGGCATAAAAAATTCAAATTGAAATCAGCTAAAAAGAAAAAAAAGTTGTAGTTACAATATTAAGAGTTAATTGTCCAAATAGTCCTTTAACTTAGGGGTTTCTGCCATTTTAGTCCTTTAATTTAAAAGTGGTACAAATCATCCTTAAACTGCCATTTTCATGCCGTTTTGATCCTTATTAATGTTAACCGTTTGTTTTCACCGTTAAACCACCCCACGTGACCTGCACACGAGGGCATTTATGTCCTTTTACCCCCTCTCCTTAATGATGTTCCCTTTTCTATTCTCATTTAGTCCTTTACCGTTTTTGTCTCTCCCTCCCTTTTCTCTGTCGAAGAACACACACGAACTCTGTAAAACTTTCAATTGCATGTGCGAAATCTGTGTTTGTTGAAGAAGATGACTCACTTGCGAAGTCATTACCAAGATGATGTAGACTTACAGAGCTTATACGGTATGTTTCTTAACTTTGACCTAATTTTGACTTACGTTGATAAAGGTTTGATTTTTGGTTGATTTTTGTAGATGGGCAGCCTAATATGTTCTCTATTGAGTTACACCATGGTGGATACTTCAAGAAATATCCTGGGAGAAGATATATCAGAGGTAAAATCAACTTCATTGATCATGTGGACATAGATAGGTTTAGTGTACATGAACTTTATTATTTGTTAGAGGAGTTAGGCTATGATGGAAATTTGGCAAGGTATTACCATTTCCTCACCCCTGGTAGTGATTTAGATTTTGGCCTACGTGCATTAGGCAATGACAGTGATGTCATTAACTTGTCCCAATTTGTAGGTGTTAATAAATTGATTAGTGTGTACACTGAACTTTCAAAAACAAACTTGGATACTTACTTCACATCACCATCTAAGGTAGTGATCAGAGAGCTTGAAGCAGATGATGCTAACCCCAATTTGCCAAATAGGAGATTAATGCTTGAATGGCCACATGTAGAACCCAATCTTGAACCCAATTTGGAATCCATAATTTCAAATGTAGACCCACTGTTGACACAAATGTAGAACCCACTGCTTCACCCACTGTGGAACCCAATGTTGACCCCACTGTTTCACCCACAAATGTCTCAAAAATTGAACCTACTTATGAAACAAATGTACCAACTGTTGAAGCCTATATTGAAACAAATGTCTCAACTGTTGAAACAACTTTTCCAACTCAACAGAGCATGAATTTAGACTATTTTGATGACTTTTTTTTAATTTTAACCCATTTACTGATGATCCTTTTAAACAACATGCAAATGAGGGGAATGATAAAATGTTGAGAGAGAGGTGAATAATTCTATTGATGAACAAAGTGAGGATAGTGATTATTTAGTGGATGAGGATAACATGGATGATGATTTAGAGGTGGATATGCCTGATTTTCACCTACACACTGACAAATATGTTGATAGTGAGAGTTTTAATGATTTTGAGTATGAAGAAATAGATGAAGATGTAGGTAACAATGCTGACTTTGAGAGTGGTAGTGGAAGTGATGATGATGAGCTTGCAGAAGTGAGTAAGAGGAAATATATAAATTCAATAAGTAGAAAATGCAAGAAAGATTTACTTAAAAAGAATGTGAAAACAGAAGTTCATGGACATGGTTTTTAGAGTGCTTGGGTGAAGATTTGGATCTTTCAAGTAACAGCAATTTCACATTCATCAGTGATAGACAGAAGGTAAGGACACTATTTTAATGTTACATTAACTGTTTTTTATATTATGTTTTCCAAATCATTAATAAGCATATTAAATATCACACCAAACTTATCAAAACGTATCTTCCATTGATTCAAGCATTAAAGAGGATATCAGTTACAATAAGCCTACATCAACAGGCTACTTCATTCAATACTTCAAAAATCCAAAAGTCAAAAAGGTCCATAAATTGACCAAATAGAATACGGATTAAAGATGAAGAATTACAAATAAAATAAACACCAACCAACTAAAAACTAAATAGAACTTCAGTTTCCACACTTTGGCTTGACTTTATTTTAATTTCAATTCCAAGCTATTCTTTGATCTTATCAAACCAGGGATGATCAATCTTGATCTTTCGCACATAACAAGGTTTACCATCCAATAAATCTACAACTTGAACCCTGAAATTAAAACCTTCAAAGCATTAATCTTTAGATGAAACAGATTGCAAAGCAAATTAGGTCATAAAGATGCATTTACACAATACCTGATCTGGACATGAGTAAAATCTTCTTTCAGGATTTTGGGAGGTCCAAGATGTGTGAATCGTAGCAACCTTTCCACAAGAACAAAAAACCATCGTAGATTCTTCTCTGCTTCTCCTCCTTCGTGCGTATCCTCTGCTTGTTGTGTGTCTTTAATGAGTGTCAGGTCAACAAAGGTATAAGGGACATTTGGGCGGCAAGGGGAAATAGGGGGTAAAAGGACATAAATACCCTCGTGTGCAGGTCACGTGGGGTGGTTTAACGGTGAAAACAAACGGCTAACGTTAATAAGGACCAAAACGGCATGAAAATGGCAGTTTAAGTATGATTTGTAACACTTTTAAAGTTAAAGGACTAAAATGACAGAAACCCCTAAGTTAAAGGACCATTTGGATAATTAACTCCAATATTAATTGGGTGAGACATTGCTTGAACTTTATATCATTACTTTAAACTATATAATATATTTATGTTTCTCTCTCCTTAATTTATTAAGATTACTTAAATTTAAGTAGTCTAAACAATTATGCATAATGTACAACCTTCAAATTATTAAGACCACTTAAATTTTCACCCTTCTTTTTATCTAAATTAATCTCATTCACTCAATATTTAAGTATTTCGCTCTCCTGATTTACTTTAACTTTTTATTTATTTAAAAATATACTCTTTTATTAACACACTATCTCATACAAACACAATTATCCACTCATATCAACATAATTTTTTAAATTTTTTTAACTTCTCTCTCCTTATTTCATATATATAAATCTTTTTCTTAATTTAATGTTTTTAGAATTTATTTTAAAATTAATAACATACTTTTTTTTAAACGGCAAACTCACATACACACTAAACCTACTCCTAAATCTACACCACTATCCACAATGGGACTTGAACCCACAATCTCTTAGGAGGGGGCACTACTTCACAATCACCAAATACCGCTAGGCTACAAGCCCTTTGGTAATAAAATAGTTGATACAAATATAAGAAAATTTGAAAAAAAACAAATTTGTCGCTGAATTTTTTTTTTTGTGACTTTAGATCGCGCGAATAACATATTATTAAATTCTTAAAAATGACATGTTACAAAACAAAAACTATTGCCGCCGCAGCATTGCATGAGTACGCTGCTAGTTACTCTAAAAAAGAAAAGTTCTACCAACTCAACCAAGGCTAATTGTGTAATTCTTTTCATCCATTAATTATATAACAATTATCAGGATAGTTACTGTTCATAATAACCTGGTAATTGTTATATATTATAATTACATTTTTGGTATATGTGACTTGGTAGATTTACGATTTTGGTCTTCAACTTTTTTTTGTCACTAAAATTTATTTTTACGGTTTTGCCTCTAAAAGGCCAAAACTCCTTTTGTTTTGGTACCTCGATCAAACTAAAAAGATCAAATTGCCCATATCCTCTTATTTTATTCATTTTCTACATTTATATTTCTTTTGAAAATAAAAAAATAGATAATCTCAACTTATCTCTTCTCTCTCAAACTTTTAACACATATACAATCACACACAAACGCGCGTGCGCGCGACCATAAACACACACACACACACACACTCTCTCTCTCTCTCTCTCTTTCTCTCTCTCTCTGCTACCCCTAGGCACTAATCACAACACTGACCACCGTCACCACCTCTAATCACTACCATGAACACCACCACTGTCTTCATCTTCATCCACCACCAAAAACTCCATCTTCATCTTTAACCACCACCACGACCCACTCTATTTTCAACCGATTTGTTTGTCAACCACCCCTCATCATTCTCTTTCTAAAACCTTAACCCTCGATTTAGGATTTTGAGGGGCAGGAGATATGCACTAGCAATATCTAGGGTTCCACCTCCAACTACCCCAACCTCTTCTCTCTATGACGACCAACGGATGCATGCTTTCTCCGACCACTACCAAACACCTCTGAACTAAAATTAAAGAGAAGGCCTAAAAACCCTAGATTTAACCAAAGGGTGCCACAATTTGTAGTTGTCAAATGTGGGTGTTAGAGTGAGAACAAAGGGTTTGGGTAATTTGATTTATAGTGTTTGAGTAACATCGAATTTAAGTACGTGTCTATGTTTTGATTGTAGTTTAGGGGGACGGTGGTGCTTGGTGAGGGACAATTTGAAGGTAAACAATAGTGTGTTTAGGTTATCTGATTTACGGTATTTTAGGTGTTTTTGTTGGTGGTGGACTGGTGGTTAGAGGTAACTATGGTGGAAGTATGGGTGACAGTGGTGTTGTAGCAAATAGAGAGAAAGGGAGAGAGTTAGATATGGTGGGTAACGATGGTGGAGGTGGTGGTGGGTGGAGGTTATAGAGGTGATGGGGGTGGTTGTGGTGGTTTATGGCAGAGGTACAAAGAGAGGTAAGAGAGAGAGAGAGATTATGGAATAATTAGAGAGTGAAAATGAGATATGTTTATTAATATTTTATTTTATTTTATTTATGAAAAACAAATAAAAAGTTAATTAAAATGGGAAAAATAAATAAAAAAGAAGGGCAAAATTATTATTACTTTTTTTAATTTTACTAGAGATCAAATTTGTGAGAGGTTTGATTATTTTTGGACTAAATTTATAAAAACAAAAAGTTAGAAATAAAAAAAACCACCAAACCATTGAGGAAAACATGTAATTGACTCAAATAGTATATTATTTTCACAAAACATTTTCAACATTTTTATTACCTACAAGGAAAAGAATAATGGCTAAAAATAGGGTTTAGTTCCTAAAAGTATACCGAAGTTGTTACTTTTTGCTATTGTGTATATCCATCTTTAAAAACTCCCATTTAGTGTATCAAAGTTTCTAAAACTACCATTTTGTGTATCAGGTTACCTATTCAATATGTAATGCTGATGTGGCACCGGTTTTGATGATGTGGCATCTGATTGAACGCTGAGATGGATAATCTTTGAAGGCATCATCACCATCACCATCTTTGAACAAGCCATCGCCACCACCGACTGGTTCACCTTCGGCCGGCGCAACCACCACCACCACCGACTTCCCACCATCGGAGGTCACATCCTCACCTATGGAGTGAATCTTGACCCCCAATCACATGCGTGTGCCATCAGTTGCAGAAAACCCTAGAACGGGTTTGTTCAAACCATCCCCACTCACGACGTCGCCGGAACTAAACCCCTAAACATAATATGTTTTCTCACCATGTCAAAAAGAGAAATAAAAAAAACTATGGTTATGACTTCAAAATTTTCAAACCTTCACTACATAATTGAAGAAGATATAATTGTTTGTGAATTAAAACACACGTCACTAATCATCTATATATATACAGAATACTTCATATATCACAAGTCCATGATATGACATATTTAAAAAAAAATTAAATTTCTGTATTTAGTGAGTAAAGATACAAGTTCCTGTTCTCTCAATATTCTCAAAAGGAGATTTTACCAAAAATGGTGCCACAAAACTTGTAAAAGTAATATATAACATTTGACTCAAATACTTTTGATTTTCTATGATATATATGCATGTCATGCTTCCAATATATCATCATCACAAATCTTTTATATTATTAACTAGCTCGAACATTAATTTTTAGCAAATACATCAACAGGAAGTTTATTTATAAACCATTTTTAATAAGAATTATTTGTAATTACAATAAACTCTGGTCATTAATAATTCATTAAGATGATATTTTGGTTATTAATATATTTATCAAACTGTGAGTCTATGAATTATGTTCTAGTGAAAGAATATTGTTTAATAAGGTTTGATTTTATCAAATTGCCCATATTGATGAGTTATTGATAGACATTAACGAGGTCTCATTAACGAGACATTAACATTATAGTCATTGATCTAATTTGGTCGATCAATACTCAAGAATAGTTTTCACGGTTATCGCAATAAAAACGGTTCTTAAATAAACATTCCACTATTTCAACTTTTATTCCAAAAACAAAATGCAAACTTGTCGTCAAACAAGCCAACTCGATGTAAATAATACCAACACCTCAAACCTGGGGTGCTAATTTTTTAGCAGATAATCAAAATTATCGATATAATGTTGGCATTCTTGTCTTTTTAGCACATAACAATGCAAGAATCTCTTGGCTTTGTAATTTGTAATAATATTACACAGAGTTTTGCTTGTAACCCACCGAAGGTACAAACATTGGTTCAAACCAATGAAATACGACAAAAAATTAAAACAAAGTATCTTTAATCTTAATCGGTTTGACACTTTAAAAGACAAACAGGATCTTTGATATGATCATCATTCAAGAATGCGTGGGCCCAGTTTCTTATAAATTCATTAATCTATTTAGTTTAATGTTAAGGATTTAGTTTTTGGAGGGACTTAAATGGAAACGGGCGTACGAGATCCGATCAGTCATTGTGGCTATATATACTCCTTCCCTTACTCACTTTGTCATTCATTCTAAACTACGTACGTAGCTTGTTATTTAACAATCAGGAGTGAGACTCACAAAATGGAATACAATTGCAAGGAGTTTAAGGTAGGGAAATGTGAAGGTGAGAAGCTGGTTGATGGCGAAACCTTGCCATTGGTGCTCACGCCACCCGAGCCGAGCAAGAACACGGTCGAGTACTTACTCGAGTCTCTAGAGAACAACAAAGAGTGGTTCGACGAGATGGTGACGAAGAATAGTGCGGTTCTTATACGAGGATTTGATGTCCAGAACGCAGTTGAGTTCAATGACATCGTGGAGACCTTTGGTTGGGAGGATATTCGGTATGTGGGACCCGCCCCTCGAACCCATATCCACAAGAGGGTTTGGACTGCCAATGAAGGTCCCCTTTCTGAGTTCATTTATTACCACCATGAAATGGTTCTGGTACGTCAAAACATACATACATATATGAATTGTATATAAAATAATGAAAACTCAGAAGAAACCCTATTGACCTCGTCCTCTCTATACAATCGGAGGTGTCTCTGATAATTCGGACATGCTTTTATTATTTAGATTTCTTTGGTAATTAACCTTATGATCTTGTTAAGAAAAGTATTATTTTATTGATTGTGATTGTATACAGATAAATGAATTTCCGAAGAAAGTGATACTTTACTGTGAAGTCCCACCGCCGGAGGGTGGAGAGACGCCATTTGTTCCGAGCTTTAAGGTCACAGAAAAAATGTTGGAGGAGTTCCCGGAGTTTGTGGAGGAAGTTGAGGCCAAGGGGCTTAAATACACGTTCACTGCTCTCAGCAACGACAATACCAACTCTATGAGAGGTCGCGGTTGGCAAGATGCTTTTGCAACAAATGACCAACAAGAAGCTGAGAAAAGGTATATATATATACTAGACTAGCTAGATACATATTACAAGAAATGAAAAATATCAAAGTTATTGGATAGAATCATAATAGAGTTTAGTATATCAACGGAAACCCTAATATATAGATTTTGAGCGATATATACAATCGGGCCACACAGTCATACACTAAGACTAAACCCTAATACATAATATATATATAATAATCGTTTCATAATTATATCATCACTATATATTCTATTACTCGACTTAACTAATTAACAGTCATTCCAGACAAGCGAAAAGGTTACGTACTTAATTAATGGTTATTCATACTGAAATTAGCTAGTAAAACTCGTGTAAGGAGCCTTGACTGGTCACCCTCTATATAATCAGAATCAGCCGGCACTTAATAGATAAAACATAATATAAATAGATCGTATAACTTATAATATTTACCTAACACATATATACTATGTGATTTACTAGGGCAAGGGCACTAGGAATGGATGTGGAATGGCTAGAAAATGACGGTATAAAGACGATTCTGGGTCCAAGACCATTGACAAGAGTATTTGAGGGTCGAAAAGGGAGGCGAATGTGGTTCAACACATTGGTGGGGATGCACGGGAAGGAGCTTAGCTCGGCGATGATGGCTGATGGAACCGAGATACCTGCGAAGATAGTGAAGAGATGTGAAGAAATAATTGAGGAAGAAAGCATCCAATTCAAGTGGGAAAAGGGAGATGTGTTGTTTCTTGATAACTATGCAACTCTCCATGGAAGAAGACCCTCTTTACCTCCAAGAAAAGTGTTGGTTGCTACATGCAAATAGTTTAATGTAGCAAGAAAGAAAGCAAACAACATGTGACAATAATGGATGCAAATAAAGAAGCAGCTGGTCCGTCTGTCTCATTTATATATCAACTATATATGCGTCTTATGTTATGTACTCGATTTGTAAATCGTGGTTTCTTGTTAATTTTGGTATTTATCTTTTTCTTTCTGTTTTTTTTGGTCGTCTTGTAACAATTTAAAGGAATAAGTTAAAATTAAGATATGGAAACAAGCAGTTTGTTTTATAAAAATACTACACATGCAATATGTAATAGAGACCCCCTTATAGGGATCAGTTAATGAAAAAACCGGTTTTTATGAAGTTGCCAACATTAAGATACAAAACATTAAGGCAATAGCCTAACCAATCATCCCTTAATTGTCTCATCTAATATAAGACAACTATTATTTTAGTAAATTATTAAACATCACAACAAGTATTTGATTCATCTAATTTTGACTAAATTACTTAAATCAATGCAATTTCAAGGCTACAGTATTTTTTTTCTAATTATTTAATAATAATCTTTTTAATTATTTTTTAAAAGTTATTTTAACAACTAATAAAATGCTTGATTGTAAGAAAAATAAAGAAATTAAGAAAAAAGGAGAAAAAAATATGAATATGTTGAATAACGTCGTATTCTACACATACCATACATTACTTTTTAAATCAAACATGTTATCAAACACAAACTATTGTCATAACCGCCGCATTGTGCGGGTACATGCAATGCTAGTATTGATATATATACATATTAGATAGTTTATAAACAAGCTTAGTATTTATAGAATCTGTTTAGTGGGACCCTCTCGATTAGTGATTATCCATAGATACAAACCCAAATGTTAATAGTTGGTATCAATAGAAGCAAATCAGAAATGAGGGCCTGCTCTGCTGTAGGCCGCGACACATATAAACTGCCAGAAAGAAAAAGAAAATAAAGGAATATACGAAGCAAAAAAGACGGCGTGTTGAGAGACGGCTAAACCTAGACAGGACCGGACCTTTCTTTACAACTCCCTTGTTGCAGTTTAGTGATAGAACACAAAACTAAAACCATAGGATTAGGCGAACCCATGTGTAAGTAAATGGGTGTGTGGACCCCATTTACATATTTCTTTTTAGAGTTAATTCACCAATGGTCCTTTAACTATCCAAAAGTTGCGAATTTAGTCATTTTTTTTAAAAAGTTGCGAGTTTAGTCATTTTTTTCAAAAAGTTGCAAGGATAGTCCTTTAACTACCTTTTTTTGCATTAATGGTCCTTTTTAACGTTTTCCGTTAGTAGATTCTGTTAGTTTGTACAAAATGACTATTATACCCCTAACATTCTTTTTTATTTACTTCTTAATAATAAGATTAATATTATAATCAAACATTAAAAAAAAACCCTTTTAACATATCAAAATTGCAAAACCAACCCCCACCCCCCTCTAATCCCTCACTCTCTCCTTCCATCTCTCGATCTGTCTTCTTTCCCACGTCTTCTCTCCCACTCACCGCCCCACCACGGCCAAACCGCCTCGCTACTGCAACAACTTCCAGATCTAAATCGAAACCCTTGATTACTCCGGCCAACCTCTGCCACCGTAACTACCAGATCTAAATCGAAGCCCATTTATGTTTCTTGTGTTGGTTGAAACCCCATTTCTGTTTCTTGTGTTGGTTGAAACCCTAAATCGAAACCCATAGCTGTTTCTTGGCGGCTAGAAAACCCATTTATGTTTCTGTTTCGAAACCCATCGCTGGTTAAAGATTTGGACCTGTAAATCGAAACCCATCGCCGTTTCAGATCTAGGGTTGTTTCAGTGGAGAAGCTACCGAGTTGTTTCAGATCTAGGGTGGAGAAGCTAGGGTTTCGGATCTACCGAGTTGTTTCAGTGGAAGAGTCGGTGGTGGAGGGGGACGGTGGAGAAGCTACCGAGTTGTTTAGATCTAGGGTTGTTTCAGGTCTAGGGTTTCAAGATACGAGTTTTTTCAGATCTAGGGTTTGGGTCTGAGTTTAGGTTGCTTGTGATGGCAGAGGTGGAAGTGGCTTGTGATGGAAGATATGGAGGTGGGTGGTGATGGTAGATGTGGAGGTGGGTGATGATGGCGGTGGTAATTTGGGTTTTTAAGTCTGCGAACGAGATGTGGAGGTGGGGGTGATGGCTGATGTGAGAAGGTGTGTCGGTGGTGGTGTTTCTGTGGTGTTCAGACGGTGGTTCTAGGTGGAGGTTGGGAGGCGTTGGTTCTAGGTGGAGGGTGGGGGGCGATGTCCAGTGAGTGAGACAGAGAAGAGTGTGTGTGTGTGAGAGAGAGAGAGATGACTGAGGAGAGAAGTTTATAATTAAAATGGTATTTTAAATTAATTAAATGTAAAAAAGGACAAAAAGACCGAAATACCCCTGACTTAACAGACTTAACAAACGGAAACTGTTAAAAAGGACCATCTGTGCAACTTTTGGGCAGTTAAAAGACTATCCTTGCAACTTTTTGAAAAAAAAGACTAAACTCGTAACTTTTAGATAGTTAAAGGACCATTGGTGCAATTAACTCTTCTTTTTATTATATACAATTATACATATATGCATAGTTTTTCTTTTTCTAGACCACTTTTAAATTAAAATTTGGACCCTAACACCCAATATAATAAACTGTGCTGCTCATTTTATCTTTTCCTTGAGTAATGAGCTGTTGAATTAAGGGGCAATTCACATAAAAATAAAATTTATTATACATTGACTCATTTCTCAAGTTGACTTGTGTTTGAACTGCATATTCATTTGAGTAAGTGTGCCAGTTTATTTTTTTTCTTTCTTTCTTCTTTTGATTTTGATGAATCAAGTTTGATATCAAATATTAAAAAAAATATATTCGATAGTATTGATAATGACAATTTCAAATTATTTTGTGATATGAAATATCGTTAGGATCAACAGTAAGAACTTTATTTTATTTGTTTTGGATATATGTTTCGATATTTATATTGCTCTTGATTCATATTATGCTAATTTTTTGTATTTGGAAGAAGGAAGCAGCCGGTGCAAGAGTTGGTACTTGATGTTAAGTGGAGAACATTTCTTTGGATTAAACCTCGTTATAAACTTCAAGGTGTGGATTGGTCTTGGTGGAACTACAATCCAGTGTCGACTTCGAAAGCTAAAAAGTAGTGTCAGATCTTTATAGTTTCAAATATGCTCATGTCTTGCTTATTGTGATATTATAATCTGTATGTTGTGGGCTGTTTCTGCTCCTCGCAGAGGCAGTTTGTATTGTACTCCTATTGGGTTGATATATAATTCTTGTTTGCCTTAAAAAAACTATTTTGATCCGTTATCTAATCATTCCGACCAACTTATGTTGTCACATAAACTTTGGGCCTTTAGGGCGGGGATAATGAAAATAAAAAAAATCATTGGATAAAATGGGAAACCGTTCATTAGATTTCGGGTTAGGAGTGGGCTTAATACAGGATATCTAAAATCACATAATCTATGTTTATTGAGTAAATGGTGGTGACATCTAAAAGTTGAAAATGGAGCTTTGTGGGTTCGTAATACTAAAAGCATATATCATGCGAATTTGATTAATTTTGCTCAAATGGCTTACACTATTTGTGCAGAGATCTTAAAAGCATATTTTAACCTTTGAGACTTTGGTATATCATTCATGCCGTTTTTAAAGTTGAAAATAGGAAACGGTCAATTTTGGTATGATCAATGGTTAGAGGATCATCCTTTAAAAAATTATTTCCCAAGAATCTATAATAGATCTCGTAGCAAAATATTTTGGCTGGGGAAATGGGAAAGTGGGTGGGTAATAATTGGGTTTGATCTAACTTTTCTCAAGAAAATCTTAGAGGGGGAGGGGGAGGGGGAGGGGGGGGCGGGGTTGGTTTGATGAAGAATGAAAAAAATATAGTAATAGTTCTTGTGGTGAAAGCTTCGGAAACATGATCAAAGATATGAAGATTCAAGAGCTTCCAAACCAACAGGAAACAATTTGGTCGAATTTCATACAGATTAAAATATACGTATTCTTGTGGAGAGGTGATAGAGAAAGATTGTCGGTTATGACTAAGTTGGTAGACGTAGGTATATATGTTCCATCAGTATTATGTCCTAGATGTTCAGAGATTGCTGAATCAGTTTCCCATGCACTATTAACAAGTTTGGGAAAAAAACTTCATCATGGCGGGGTTTAGCTTTCGTGGGTGGAAATGATTTGAGGAAATTATGTTTTTCTAATATAAACTCATTAAATTCGTTACAGCGTCGCATTTGGGTTACAGTTCTCTCGTCTCTTGCATACTTCATATGGAAAACTAGGAACAAGCTTATTATTAGTGGCAAGAATTCCAACCTGGAAAAGGTGTTCTTCGAGATGCAGATAAATTTGTTTCACTGGTTAAGAGGCATATGCAAATCCATGAATAAGAGGGGAAGATTGGCCTCAAAATCTTGTGGACACTGCTCGTTTTATACAAAAGTTATTATCAGGTTGTGGCAAGGCTTGAAAGACCTAGCAATTGGTGGGTCTTTTATTTGCATCGTGCTTTGGTAGTTGGTTGTTGTTACAATAGATAGTGTGTAATTACATTGCTCAAGTTGTTGGATCCTGAGTCTTGCAGAATTCCAGCTTATCTGTTCTCTGGTCTTGCCATTTCAATAGAGTTTGCCTTTCAAATAAAAAAAACTATGTTAAACCTAACTATGTTTCAATCCTAGATTCACTACCGACTAAAAACGCTTAAATCTCTATATTCTAAACCAAGTATCGAATAATGAGGACAACCTAATTGAGATATATTTATGACAATCTTGATGAACTAATCTCAAACATGGGCCTGTATAACATACTGTAGCAATATTTATTTGTGAATTTGGTTTGCTACTCTTTGAAGCCATGTCCATCCCAACAAATATAAGCTAGACTATTAAAATGATTTTATCACTCCACCTAGAGGTGCACAAAAAATCCGAATATCCGATTTTGTGCAAAAACTATCCGAACCGATTTTTTATAAAACCGGAGCGGATTTAACCGGTTTAATCCGATCCGATCCGGTTTTAATCCGATCCGAAACCGGTTAAACTTTTGTCCAAGAAAATCCGGTTTTAATCTGTACGAAACCGGTTACACCTCTGTCCGAGAAAATCCGGTTACAATCCGAAAAATCCGGTAAAAAAAACGGAAAAAATCCGGTCCGGATTTTCTCCGATCCGGATCGGATTAAAATCCGAAGATGTGCATCTCTAACTCCACCTAACAACAGATAGTCAAAGACATATTTTGAATAAATCAAATATATATCCGGATTTCTAAAATATGTAAAATGATGAAAAAATAAGAATAAATTATTGGTGTAGCGCGTTTACGTGCGGACCGGATTTCACAACGGTACGAGTGCACACGGCGCGGCTGGGCAGAGGACCCATCGCGTGTAGTATAGTGCGCTGGTAAGACCGATGATTTATATCGAACACGGGTAAGCTAATAGCTATTGCTACTCTCAATTCCAAATTGCTGTCTAGTTAGATAGATAGGTGAAGATAAAACTAAATACTAGGCAGGAAAAATAAATAAAACGGGAAATAAAAGAAAGTGTCAAGTTATGAATCCTCCAAATCAATATTAATAGTAGTGTTAGCTAATCCGGTTATAAAATGAATGAAATTATTAAGATGATTTCTAAAGTAGATTCGGTACCAATCTTTTATCAGTACAAAACAATCTTAAGGTAATCATGATTTAATCTCTGTATTATTAAAACACCGGTTAGATAAAACCTCGCTTCCCGGGTGTTATCCCGTTTTTCTTAAAATGTCAATATTTATCTCCTAATGAAATAATAGACAAAGTAAATACCATTGTCTGTTAACATCCGGTAAGAAGATATATATTTAGGTATTAAGATAATATATCAGTTCAACACCTCAAGTGGGTCTATGAGCAAATGTCTTTGTATACACATACCAGACTTATACGTATCGTACACCTCAAGTGGGTCTATGAGCAAATGCATATAAATATGAGTCTGTTTGAATATATATGTATAAAGATACAGATATCCTAAGCAAATGGTTTTTCAACACTTACGATGCCGAATACCCGCATGAAATGATAGTATTATAAAATAACCAAATATACGTTTCATTATTTCAGAAATACCAAGTCTTAAGTAAAATCATCATAATATAATCCTACGCATAACAACTACATATTTATATCAATTTGGATTCATTGTAACGAAGCGAAAATAAAGGAAAGAGAATACCAGTTCGTATTATACAAGGTAGAAATACATCTGGACAACATCCTGACTCATACAAACTCGCTGGAATTCGTTTCCGAAAACAGAAAAACAACTACAGCTACGAAAACTACAAATCTACGCTATAAACTACGTATTTACATGGATAGGAGGCGAGAAAGCCTCCAGAGCAGCCCGAAGGCCCCCCGGAGTCGCCTAAGTTCGGCTGGAATGGTGTGTGGAAGTGTATAAGGTCTCTGGAGGTGTGTTTGTCGAATGAGGCTTGGCTTGCTATTTATAGGCGTGAAAACTGATTTACGCGCCGCGTAAATAGTTGGTTCCGCGTCGCGTAAATATGCCTGACAAGATTCCCTGACAAGATTCATTTACAGCTGCATTCTGTTGTAACCGAATTCGATTCTTCCGCGTCGCGTAATTAGGATAGGGTACGCGGCGCGTAATCTGCTTTTTCAGAAAATCTTCGTCTTTTGAGTGGTGTTTTCTCGTTTCGACGCGTTTTATCCATTTTTCCGTTTTGTATACCTGAAATAGCCTTGAATAAAATAAGAAAACATTTAAAGCTCATTTTGGCTATATTTTATATATTTAAACCAGATATTGTCAGATATCAGATATATATTTTATGTATAATTCTAACAATATCAATTATATAAAGTATTTTGATGGTACAATCAAAATCTCAACTGAATTAAACTTAGTATATGATCGAACAGAGAATTGGATTTGTTGTTATGATGATTATGTATCAAAATGAAAACTCTGACCAATCTTCATGACAAAAACTGCCATTGGCAGTTAAAAAACCACCCAAAACCATCAAAATGCGTTGGGTCAAAAACCAAGCCAGAGAACCAAAATTCAGATTTCTATGCATTTTCCATAAATTATTTTAACCAACTCAACCCTAGCAAGGGGATCTGCCCCTTGGACCTTGCCACCAAGGGTGCTGCCCCTGGACTCCCGTTGTTTAGGGTTTAGGGTTTAGGGGCTTCGCCCTTAAATAACATTTACTTTAAATCAAAATAAACCCAAACAAGTGACACTCCACACCATCCTTACTTGCTCAATATTTATCAGGATTAGATTGGTCAACAAATTCATCAACAAATTCATCTTATTACACTTAAATAACATTGATAATAGAAATTACCAAAAAGCTTATCACCAACCTACCATCTTAAAGATTTGAAAGTCGATAATTAGAATTTTAACTAGTATAATTGATTGATAGATAACTGAGTTTTTTACTAATCCATCCTTTATTTAACACCGTTAATGTCACCAACGACCACTGCCGCCACTCACGACCATTTTCCGTCGTTACCGATTACTGTCATAGTTGCCACCGTATTCATTATGTGCTCATTAAAAATGTATATAATAATACGAGTAACAGTTTGCTTGAAATATAGATATTTAAAATGGTTAGTGCACTGAATATCATCCTTTTTTTTTCAAAAGAGTTGATATAGGTACTTTACTATATTAGTTTCCAAATAAGTAACCTACTTAAAAGATGACTAATTAAAGTCAGAACTTAAATTTTCTCAATTAGAATTTCACCTCTAGGAAGGGTTCCCACCATTGGATTGCCGCCAAACCTTGATGACATGACCAAATTTCCTCCCTGATGGTGATGGTTGAGTTTGATTAGTCTTCTGTCTGTCATTATTACCGGGTTTAAAGAAATAACTGTTGGGGAGATAATCATTTCATCATAATAATCAAATCCGTCTATTGAAATATATAGGATTTGATGATAACAAAACCAAACTTTCAGTAAGACTTAGAATGAATTTGAACATTTATTGTTTAAATTCTAACTTGAAGAATGCTGAGTATAAAGTATCAGCTGAATACTTGCTAAGTAATGAGTATCAGCCAGAGACAACATCTAAGATCAGCTGAGGAAAAGACAAGTGTAGAAGACCATCAGCTGAGCAACCAATTGGTCAACTGTGCACCCAACTTCTATAAACTAAGTATGCTTTTCAACATTTGATCTATTTTCTATAAACTTGTCACCCTGAATGATCAGTTGAGCAAATCTGGTCAACTGGTCATCTGGATTGATTAGCTTATACCTTAGTTTAACCTAACAGTTGATCAGCTGAGCATCTGTTATCAGCCAAGTTCTTTTATGATCTGCTGATCTTTCACCACTTAGGCTGAGCCAACATATTTTGGCCGTTTAGTACATTTTATTAGGTGTCGAAATTTGTACTTCCAGTGCAATGTTTACGTTATATTATTTATTCGTACTTAAGTTAAAGGCAGAACATGTGTTATTATATTATGCCTTTGATATTTCTTTGTAAAAGTTTTAAGCACTTTTTGAATCACTTTGAGACATAAAGGATTGATTTTATCATCTAGAAAGGAAGAAATATATTTTCGAAAAAGAAGATCTCGAATATTTATTCAACAATTAAAGTATGACTGGAGAATCCATATTTGGTAAAGTCAAATCTAAATAAGCATGGTTGTTAATAAAAATACAAGCATGGAAAGACTATTTAAAGTTCCTAAGCAAAAACTATGAGATTTAATATTATTATATTGTGAGTGAGTTGCACTTTTCCAGAATTGTACATTTACTTTATTCATTCCTTAATTAAAGTAAGGTTATTTTTCATCAACTAACTATATAATTAATATATTATGTTTCATTGTCCTTTTTGTCTCAATTTTTCCCTTGTCACCCGATGCCAATCTTCTATATATATATATATATATATATATATATATATATATATATATATATATATATATATCATGCATTCTTAACATGCAAAATCATCGAAGACTACTTCATATAATTAATTTAAAAGCAAGTTTAAAGCTTTTAAGTAAAAACAAGTTTAGAGTTAAGCATATTGTAGTGAAACTCGTCCATGTGTTGGACCTTCTTAACATTAGTTGTTTTTAACATTAGTGGTTTTGAAGTAGCTTAGTCTATGTGTTAGACGTTTAGTTGTCACCTTTTATTGTACTTAGAATTTTCGCTTCTTAGTACATATAATTCTTGATTTATCATCAATAAGAATTATATTTAAAATATGATTGTTTGCATTTAATTTTAAAAAACTAGAGTTTATATTCAACATCCCCTTTTATAAACATTTGTTGTAGTACTCAATCTGTGACTCACAACAACGCGTGCACGTAACCACCACAACAATGACAACCGACAAGAGTCCGATCAATCTTTATAGCATACCACCAAAAAGGAATTCCGATCAGATCACAAATATTTGGCGGTGATCTAACGATGAAAACTTCAGCAAAGGCTAAAACCCTAATCAAAAATTTTAATTCTTTATTTACATATAACAATTTATTATAAAATAAGTTATTTATCTAAATAAAAAATAAGTGAATTACGTACATCATATTTTGACAAAGTAGGATTCAACAATATTATATAATAGAATACATGAAATCTAGATATGTCTCACATGTATCTTACATTTCCTACGGAGCTTAATAAGCTCATGTTTTTATATATATTATTTACTAGCGAGTTTGACCTTTTTACAATTTATTTATTTCTTCAATTTATCTATGTATATAATTTGGATAATTATAGATTTATAGTTATTTTATCTATAGAGAACGCAAAGAAGAATCTTAAACCGCGAGAAAAGGTGAAGTGCCTGCTTCCTTCACCATCGTGAAGTGTGAATCGTACATTATATATATAATATACAATTTGCAGGAAAAACAAATCTGCGAGATATATGCAAACTAGCGCATCTAAAAACAAACAATGCCCTAGCCGGGTTGGCAAGGGTTTATTTCCTTACTTCTTACCTGAAGGACCCGTGTTCGACTCTTGCCAACTGCAAATTTTGCAAATTTCATTTCTGCTTTGTTTTTTTTAACCTTTGTATTTCTCTTAACTTTTTTTTTGCCTATTTTAAATGCTAATTTTTTCATAAATGGATTCCGATTTTTTAACCTTTTTTTAACTCCGTTTTGATTTTTTTATTCTTTTTAACCCATTTTTAACTTCTATATTCTTAAATCATTGTGTCTACCCTTTTTTAAATTTTCGTTTGCTTAATGTAAATTTCATATATATGTTTTTTATAATTTTATTTAAATAGTATTTAATATATTTATTTATTTAAGAGTTTTGATCAAGGTTAAAAATTGTTTAAACTCCATTTTGGTTAAACTCTTATAACTTTTATAAAATTTTAAATTAAAAGCTTTCGCTTATTTTTTATGTAACTATTAACCTTTATTCTTGATAATTCTAAATATTAAAGTTTAAGTTTTTTTATTAAGCATTTATTTTTATAAATGATTTTATGCAGGTATGTATCTTATTATAATTTGATTGTGAGGTCAAAATGTAAATACATCGTTATAAAACAACCGGAATTTTTTCGTTGCAATTTATGCCTTTTTGGGTAAAAAAATAGTCTTAAATATATGTTATTAAAGAATAGCAAAAAGGTTTTGACAAAGAAAAAAAGTTTTATGTTCATAATGATGTTATGTTTGCCTTTGGTACTCTAAGAAATTTAATCAGCTCATGGTAAAACCGCATATGGGTTCGATATACTTTTATATTCAATGGATGACCCTGTACTTAATGCGGGTCGAAGCATATGGTTGCCACCTTGATTAAATGTTGTTAATGAGAATAGTAAGTTACTATTCTTAATGAATGGGTCTTGAAGACTTTTTAGTTCATCATGCTATTACTCTGAGTTTATAAAAATTATTAATATATTAATATGTACACCAACTAATCCTATAATATATTATAATAAATAAAACTTTAGATATATAAAACCAAACGCAACGCGCGGGCAATGAAATCCTAGTTTTCTTACATAAACCAATTTTGAATCCTATCAAGTTTATTATCTATAGTGTTGATGTCATAAAAAATTATTTAATTATTTTTTAATGACATATTTGATTTTTTTAGTATAAATTTTTACTCATAAATTACCGTTTTATTATATGGATATTTATTTCTAGAGTAAATGGTTCCGACGGTTTGTCAAAGATTATTATTTGTTCTTTTAATATTGATAATTACACTACATGTCTTTATGATTGTATTTGTGTACTTGCTTCGTCTTTTTGATTAAGTGTCCCAGATATCTCTATTCACATGGGATGAAATCTTATAAACTCCCTCAATTAGACATTATCTCGTGTTTCTATTTCTGTGAAACGAGTTGTTACGAACTCCTAACTTAAACACAAGACAAACTTGTCAAGTCAAAGTATCCAGAACCCAAACCCGATAAGATGTATGAGTCTCGCACTCACCACACCCCGACTCAAGGGCTATGTCTGTTATAACATTTGTATCACCCGATCTTTCAAAAGCATGGTCTAACCCAATAGTTTCGAGATCAACTTAAAACCATGATTGAACGTATTGATAGCCCATAACTTTGTAACGTATAAGATTCTTAAACTTCTATTCTCTATCCTAGGATGAATTCTAATAAAGTCTTCACACTTGGATTCTTTAATCCCATCCTTCTATCTAAATGGTAAAATAGAACTTAACAAATTAACTTATAGAAATGTACCTCATCCTTTGCACAATGGCTAGGAATAGGTATCGAATTGGTCCACATTTTTAATCACAAGAACGATTGAAGTTTTTATTTGGCCTTTTTTTAAAAGGAAGATGTTCCCTACACAACAAAAGTGGTCATACACAACAAGTTTAAACATCATCAACTTGTACCATGTATATTAACTATTTGTACCTTGTTGTGTATGACAAAAAACTGTTGTGTACGAATTAACTCTTTTTTAAAATTAAAGAATAGTAAGTTTTCCCCTCACTATACTACTTCATAATTTTATAATGTTTGGTATTTTTCCTGTTTCATTAGTTAAACAATTATCGAATTATTCTTATATATGCAAATTAATGAATGAGTATGATTCTTAAAGAATTTAAAAAACTATTGAAATGTCATGCATTTTTTTAATGGTGATAGCATTTATGTTATAATTAATGAAGTTCATTATTTCCTGAGCATTTTGTCCGATGTCAAAGCTACTATATAATTAATTCTAAAAATAAATAATAATAATAAAAGAAAGATTCTTATGAACATAGATAATAATTTAAGAGATAAGATGAAAGCTTCTGTCATTATATACTTTAGTTATTTCATACTTATAAACTCAGAAATACTTGAGTCACTTTATTATTTATAGATTTGTGAAGACAGAAAAATTCATAATACATGCTTATTATAGCAAAGAAAGACGTAGAGGAAAATACATCATCATAATTGGATTTACATCGTAAAGCTAGAAAGCCACTTGTCTGTTCATAGCTGTCGGTGGTACCTTCACTTCAGCCATGGCTGCCACCACTAAACCCACCTTCACTCTCCTCTTTCTCGCCAGACTCTCTGCGACTCTCGTCGCCATTCTCGTTCTCAGTTGGGCTCTATACTTCACCACCAGCTTCATTCCTAATACACTTTCTCAACGAGACCTCATTTACTCTGTAAGCTAAAACCTTTAATTCAAATTCCCCCCCCCCCCCCCCCCCCCCTCTTTAACTATTTATTATCCTCAGATTTCGATTGCTTACTTCTTAAATCAGATGGTTTTGGATGTGGGTGCGAATTCATTCAAGATCTCCCCTCGATTTGTTATTATTTTTAAGGAAATTAGGATTTGGATTTATATATATATATATATAGATATCTGAGCTAATTAATTGGTGGTGCTCTGTTTTTTTCCCATCTTAATCAACAGGTTCTGCATCCTCTGTTAATGGTGATTGGCTTCATAATCATAAGTGGAGAAGGTATGTGTCAATTGCTTAATAAAAACACTAATTCTCTATTTGAAGCACTACTTAGTTTTGGATAAGGAGATAATTTTTTTTTAATGTTCAATTGTGGTGATAAAAATGCAGCAATATTGGTGCATAGATGGTTACCTGGTTCAAGAAAGAGGAAGAAATGTGTGCATTTGTTGCTGCAAGGGGTGGCATTGGCAAGTGGAATATTTGGGATTTGGACAAAGTTTCAAGGGAGAGATGGTGTTGTGGCCAATTTCTACAGTTTGCATTCTTGGATGGGTCTCCTTTGTGTTTCTCTTTTTGGAGCTCAGGTATTTCATTTTTTACTTCTCTTTAAAGATAATTATTTTCCTTATTGAAAAATATATAATGTGTTATCTTGTAAACTAGTATATGACATGTCTTCGAAACGGCAGTCTAACAGTTAGGGACATAAAATATATAGTGAAGATCAAGATATGTTTGCATATTTGTTTTGGTCTCATGAACTCTTCATCAAATTTCAAACTTTTATGAAACAACTAATTTCATAAAAAAGAATTGTTAATAATAAGAGAAAATCATCACACCAGGTTATGTGCAACAAAGAGTAAATGCTAAGGTAAATAATAATACTGAATAATAGTGATACTTTAAATTGTAATATATAAACCCTTTTTCATTTTTGATGTAAATAACTTATATGTTGCTAGCTACATAAATATTAACTTGTTAAACTTTAAATACTTATAAGTAGTTATAACATGCATAAAGTGATAACTTAAAACAAGTGTTGATTGCATTTAGTATTATAATTATTGATATGCTTTTGTCCTTTTGCATACATCTTACTTTCTTGCTTTTATAAAATGCTGATAAAAGTGACTCTTAATTATATTTAATCATACAAAATTGACTAGACAACCAAAAAATATAATTTGAGTGGGGATTTTTTTATAAATTTTTTGAGAAGAAAGTAACAAATATGTATTAGAGATGTATAAATCAAGCAATTGGTTTATGCCTTATGGTCCCTCTCCACAACCAACACAATTATTGGCTCTATTATGTATAAAGCACATTCCATATTGATATGTATTAACCCTTTTATTATTATTGATTGATACAGTGGTTGATGGGTTTTGTGAGCTTTTGGCACAGAGGCGAGATGCGAATAACTAGAATACGGGTTTTGCCTTGGCATGTTTTTCTTGGTCTTTATACATACGGATTAGCAGTAGTAACAGCTGAAACCGGTCTCCTCGAGAAGTTGACTTTTTTGCAGACAAAGGGAGTGGTTTTGAAGCGATGTAGCGAGTCAATGATAGTCAATGGATTAGGTCTTTGGTTGGCCATGCTTTGTGGTCTAGTGATATTAACCGCGGTCTCACCCAAGCAATACCAACCTACTCCTGCAACAAAGGTTGTGTACTCGGATAGCAAGTGTTTAACTTCTTAGTCGAATTCATGTTGCTCGTGTTTCTGTATTGAGAACTCTTGTACATACGCGTGTTCATGAGTGGAAATTGATATCACTTTGTTCTTTAACAATCTTGGTAACTAAATCTCTTGTAAATATTTATCACTATCAGGGTATACAAGTAAACATAAATACTAAAATTTATCAAATTTCTTACGAGCAAGAACATCAGTTAGCTACGCATGGTGATTATAAGCTTTCTGTCTTGAAATTTAGCACCCCCAACCTTCCCTTGAATCTGAGATGGTAAAAAGACAACCCGTCTTTGATCTCCTGCTTCAATCAATAACTCTGATCCTCCCCTATACTGCAAGATTCGATTGTCACAAGTAAAATGATAACTTTATCATAAACACCATGATGAAGCATTCTAATCATGGCTGTTAATGCAAAACACACTGGAAATAAGTCAAGATTATGCTCGACTTACTTGGTATAACTTGATTTCAGACTTGTCAAAACCAGGCATGAGAAGGGTCACAGATTTGTTAACTGGGTCGAATGTCACAGACTGCATGTAATCACCTGAACCACTTTTTGATGCACCGAGAAGATCCCGTGCATTGCTACTGTGACTGTTGTGCATGATATCTTCCCAGTTTGGAGGGTCGGTAAATGAGATCGAAGGATATGATGCAAAAGGCAAGGGAGAAAATGTAACTTTAGCGGTTTCTAAATGTTCTTGGTCAAAACCTGAATGTGTTACACCAAATGCACCAGAAACAAGTGCACCAGCTTGTACAGCACAGCCCCAGTAACGTAATGCAGAGTTTAAAGACAATGGGTTGTTCAAATCCATCACAAGGTAGCACCCGAATAACTCTGGCTTTGTAATAAAACTCGACCCTTTCTACATCACAAATTGAAAAAATTAATTAGAACTTCGTTATATATTAAGTCAAAAATAACACTAACTGAAGCATGAGAACATTAAGAAAGCTGATAATCAGATACCTCTAACATGTGCTCTAATTTGTTCCAGATTTCTCCACTGAGTTGCCCATTAAAACCAGAACTAGTAATTCCTGAATTTAATGACTCGTCTGCGAGTCTCAACAGTGATGGGCCGGCCAACCTTCCCAAATCGGTCTTTTCAGCCAGCATCCTCATGTATTTTAAGTACAATCTGGTACATAATATGACCATACATGATTATATATGCATATTTGTATGTATATGTGTGTGTGTGAGTATACATCGAGTAAGAGAGATAGAGAGATATGAAACCTTGATTTACCAGTTGCACCTATCATCCTTATTGTCTCTTCTGTACTTAAGCCATCATAAACAATTATATCATAGTTATATTGCGTGTTATTCTTTTGAGTTTTCATCTTTAAAATTCCTAAAAACTTTTCAAGCTCCAAGGCCGAAAATATAGTATCCATTCCAGGAAGTACACCGAGCTCTTCTCCCACCACCTACTCCACAATGGGTGCATGAAATGTCGTTTAGATAATCTTATAAGAAATGAGTAGTTGACTTTCATATCAACATATTTGACACTTCTTAAGCATAGACCATTGTTACTACAAAACACCAACCAAGAACAAGCATCTTTAAACAAAAAGATGCCAAGCATGATGTTCATTCTGCTTTTTTGCATATACATTTTCAAAAACTATCCAATATGGTGCATTATATTGGTTTAAAAAGTATAAAAATCAAAGCTTTTATAGAAAGATAATGTTAACAGTCACATACCTACCCCTTCAAGGACTCCTTGTGTCAAATTGAGACGGGCATCAGCTTGTTTTAATTTACTAAGCGGCTCGAGAATCATCTAATATTGTCAAACACACTTTATCAATGATCAAAAGATGCAGAACGGAAGGTTATTTTAAATGGGATCAAAGTTACTGAGAGAAAAACTTACTTTTGTAGTTTCCAATCTAACAGCTGAAAGATTATCGTTGCAAATAACAGGACTTGTTCCAATCTTGCAGTTAAGGATATAATCAGCTGTGGGATCTTGTGAGTGTATTACCAAACATGTTTTAAATCCGGCCATTGCATAATGCTGTGGAGAGAAGAGCTTAGTGAAATAAGATATTTAATCCATGTACCTATGTAAGTCTCTACATGCAGATGATTGATTCTGTTCCAGAAAGACCACAACAGTTTCCAACTGGCAATGTGTGATGAATTAATCGATCCGTTTTGGAAAATTTTCAAAATAAACTATTGTAAGTTTAACCCTTAAGAATCTTCAAAGAACTTGACAACATTCTAATTCATCAATGAATATCAATTTATATCCTAAAGATAGTCATTTTTACTTGTTGTTGTACCTCTTTCAAACCCCTGAAAGTCAAAAGGAGGAAGAAGCCTACTCTTTATGTAAACTATTCATTTGCAAAATTATATGAATCTGGTTTATACAATTGAAGTACCAAGATATTACAATTTTGAATTGATCTTCCAAAATGTAAATTATTTTCTACATTTCTTCTTGAAGTGTATATTAACACCAATCTTCAAGTCAAAAAGGTATAATTTTGACCTAATAAAGTCAAAGCGATCTCTTCCTTAATCCCTAAAAATGGTACAACTACAACCATTTCAACTAATTTAACATTCTTAACTCTTAAAAATTTTATTCTAAATCCCAATTAAGATCAATAAAAATATCGTAAATCGTATCACTCGTCACACCGAAAAAGTTAAAATCCTTCGCCAATTTTCAGAACAAATGCAGGGCACCTTAGAAATCACATTGTAATGAAGGTAAGAAAGCGAACCTGAGCAGCGAAAACAGCAGAAAAGGTTTTACCAGAACCGCCTTTACCCAAAAACGTGACGAATTTAGTGGGTTTGGGGAGGGTATCATTATCAACGTTCTCTGTTGTTGAAAATTTCGCCATTGTTATAGGCATAAATCTTGGCGTGAGTCGTCGGACGGGGATACGATTGAAGTTAGTACGGAAGTGAAGATGGAATGATGATGAAGGTAAAAGGGTGGGGGTATTAGCGAAAGCCATTTTGTTCTTACATACAAGTTGTTGAGAAGGGGAGGAATTTGGGAGGATTTGATGCATACATATACATGTAGCATAAGCAATTAAGCATAACCTACAGTACAAACCCCATGTCTAACGCTCTACTTAAAAGTTAATTAAAATCTTTATTTAATGTTGCAACTTCTTGGTGCAAAACTGCAAATCATGTAAAGAGTCCCATCTTTAAAAAAATATGAGAATTCTTCTTCTTTGTTTATGGCTAAAAAACAATTTATTAAAACAAAGACAACAATTATAATCTTCCATTTTCTGGCAAGGCATAGGAAAAACAAAAGTTTAACCAACACAACACCTATTTTTAATACAAGCAACTACAAATATATCAAGAAAATATAACCTTTTTATACAAGAGCTCTAATCCAATAAATGAACACAACCTTTCTAAAAAAAAGAGATCCGATCTTGTTTGTGAGAGACTATGATGAGACATGTTTAATGAGAGAAACTTAATCCAAAAACACATGTCTGGATATATTCAAATATGATTAGGGGACTTCTTTTTTATTTTTAAAACACCAAATTCCTAGATTTCCATATCACATACAATTTCTTCAATTGACTACTTCCCAAACCTTACTGTATAACGAAATTTTAACCGATATAACATCTGCTTTAAGAAAATGGATACTAAACAAATCAACAATGTTACGAATTTCACATCAATGTGATGCAGATTTCCAAACTTCCTCCAAAAACTTACAAAAGAACAAACAATGATTAACGATTTTGATCCCTTCAACACACCAAAGATACAAAAATGAATCTAGATCAAAGCCCTAAGCAATAGATTACTTTCGACCAATATACCATTATTGCAAACTCGTCAACAAGAAGCCCGAACCTTCATACGGATAAAATTGTTTTGGCCGAAATATTGAGCACCTTCCTCGAAAGAAAGAATCTTCCTATTAATGATCTTGGACAATACATAAGTTTACCTCAACAAAAACCTCCTTTACTTGAAAATCTTCGCCACATGTCTATAGAATTTGAAACCCTAAAGCCCTCCCCCTCATACTTCTCCTCCAATCCCACCCCCACTTCCATTCACCATCGCATATAATTTACTCTTATTGAAATTGATTCTCAAAGATAGAGACGTCCTAAAAAAACATTTAAGAATGCCCATAAAATCAGAAATATTTCTTTTACTCCGTTACCTAAAGAAAATAATATCATCCACATAATGCATATGGGAAATAAGAATTTTGTCTCAACCAATTTTGACCCCTTAAAGACATTATTAACCACTTCCAATGATTTGGTTATGGCCTTCCACAACTATAACGAAAAAATATGTTTACAACGGGTCATCCTTGTTTAATACCAATGTTTCATATTAGATTTTGAGAAATGGAGAAGCATATTATAAATCCACCTACCACCAAACCCGACATAATATGAAGAGTATCTAAAAAGAAAGTGTTAAGATTAAGAGATATATATTAGCGGATATTTAGAAGATATATATTGATTTAGTTTTCATATATATCCTATCCTAATTTAAAGGATAAAGATAGATATTATAGTTTCCTAATCTCATGTATATATTAGGATGCTAATGAATAATCAAGAACTCAATCTTTGCCAATCTTTACAGAAAGCAATATGATTACCTACTTAAATATTTAATATATAACTGTAATTCTAGTTTCAAAAGCTAGTAGAATATGATTGTGCCGTGCCGTGGTAGTTACTCATGTTTATTTTTATTTTAATCAATAATAATTAGAAATCATTCACATAACATTATAATACTTTTCTCAAATTAATACCCTCCAAAGCAATATACAATATACAAATTCTAGGCATGCATGATCTCATAAATTCTTTTACAGTAACTCAAACATATCCGCTATACCGTACAAGAATTGAACTAGCAGTTCATGAGTATCCATATACATAGACACATAGTCGATGGTCAACCACATCCTCAACTAGTGATGCAATGGGTTAGGCCCGGATGGTATGAGTCGTACCTCGACACCATAACGTGGATCGATAACACCGCTTATTACTTTACCCTCCAAGCGATCCTTGTGTTGATGGTGGTGATGGTAGCGGTGTTTGAGAAATGGGGTGAAGTCAAATTCAGTCGCAAGCATCTTCCGATTGCCGGAAGGATGGTGGTGACCGGTGGCGGTGGCTATGTATTCATGGTAATTGAAGAAGAAAGAGAGACAAACAGTTAAATATAGCAAGTGATAGATTTTGAAGGGCATGGTAGAGGTGAAGTGGAAACATGTTTTTGAAGGTTTAGAGACTGCAAAATTAGGAATGAAATATATAAGTAGAATGTTGACATTTAGGGTTGTGAATTTGAGTGTAATTTATTAGTGTATGTGAGAGTGTGTAAGGGATGGGACCCTTTTTCCATAAAAATCCCTTAGAATGCAAGGAATGCACACACTTTTGCATGGATTACTATATAATTAATGCATCAATTGTCCTTCCAATAAAAAAATAGTAATAATCATTTTTATTTGATGATTGTTAATAAAGTAACTATGATCATTACCTTAATTTTAGGGTGATTCGATTTAGACCTCTAATAAGAAAACAAGTATAAAAATCAAGAGATTAGATTAATAAAAAGAATTAGTGGATTTTATACGTCGTGATCTAGTGATTAGGAGAAAAAAGTAGAATTTAGTATAAGGAAATAGATTTTCCTCTTTCTCTCACATACTGCACATGTCATATAAATTAATTACGGTTTTCAATACACGTCATACACTCGCATACGTCACATTTCACGGGTCAAATTAGACTTCCAAGATGTCCAAATAGTGTCAAGTTATTTTTACTACTCTTCACCTCTCTCACACGCAATGATCCAAACTCTTACTTGTTTATAGAATGATCCTAATCACCAATACTAACCGTCATTCGTCTATTTGAACCAAGTAAGACCTTCATTAACGCTTTTAAAAAAAAAGACCTTCATTAACAATGTTGTCCATATTGTGGAATTTATCAATACGACACAAATCCAAACAATAGTGCGAAATTTTGATGGGATTCCTACCATTTAGTTGATCAATCAACAATCAATGCAAAACTTTCAAATCATTAATTGCACAATTTCAACTAGTTTACATCTTTAGATTCCAAACCGACAAAACTTTGAAATGTGTTCTACTAAACTCTAATATCTCAACCAATCTAGTCCATGAAATGAAAAATAGGAACGGGATAAAAAATCGACGTATACGATCGGGGCAGAACATGGTAATTGTTAAGTATTGTATCACATAAAATTAGTGTTACTTTATAATTTGCATAATAAGCGTCTTGGATTACTCAACTAACTGTCCATTGGTTTTGGATTGAAACCCACAAAATTACAAGGTATTAGAGCCATGTTCACCCGCAATTGGTCAAGCTGCCAAACGGCCACACACACTTCATGTAACCCTTATGTATCCAAACTTTAGGCATAAAGAATACCAAATACGAGGGGCGTGTTGAGCATTGTCTCATATCGAACAAGTGTGACGTTGTAATGTGATTAATAAGGATAATGTGTTATTCCACCCATTGTTAATTGATTTTGAGCTGGAACCTCACAAACTTACACATCAGATGTGATGTGACGCCAACAACTGTGAAGCGCTAAAGGAGGAGCATAATCAAACGACACAAGTTCAAGAACATTCATCAAGTGTATGCCAAAAAGTATCTATATAAAGAGACGGGTATGTGCTAAACCAAACTATTCATCAACTTCTTATTGTTCATTGACAATTTGACTTATTTTAAACTCATTTTAATCATATTTACTTTAATTATAAACAACTCGATATTTTCTATAGACTTAAGAATTATAGCTTGTCTATATATTACATGAAGAATTTCGAGTCCAAGCTCTTGATTCCATAAGTGTTAAAGGTGAAGAAAGTGAAATGACAATAGGACAATGATAATGTTCTGCATTATGCAATACAAGGTTAAAAAAACAAAGAAATATATCACATTGATATGTTTCTTTAAACATTAATGAGCATATATGTAAGAGAGAAAATAGGAGAAAGGAAAGAGTAGAGAGGAGAGATAGTATATTTTTAGCTAATAAATCTTTAAAGCATGAATTGTACGGGGATTTAAGTATGCTTAGACATGCTGTGAGCATGTGAGTGATAAATTAAATGGGCTTAATAAAGAGGGTTACTGGGTGATAAACTTAATGGGCTTTAAAACATAATGGGCCTTAGCCTTTTTTTCATTGATCTGAATTCAATAAAAGACGTCTTTGTTGTACTGTATAAATTAAATCATCTCTCTAGTCTCTACCTTCGTAAAACATAAACCAGCGCGAGGCTAATTTTCGCACAATTTACACTTTTACAGAACCGAAGGCAGGAAGCTCGTCGTCGATCCCTGATCGGAGATCAATAACTATAATCAAATATGGTACGTAATATATGCTGTTGTTTCATATCTGTTTGTTAACCATTGTGATCTTATATATATACTAGATCGCCCTTTTGCGCCTATTAGGGTTTTGCAATTTGTTTTATATTTTTTATTTGTGAATTGAGGGCTAAGGTTTTCTGTAACGTAATGGAACATGTTTGGGATTTCTTGTTCACAAGAGATTTAAAAAGATGATGAAAGATATATATTTTTTTGGGAATTTGAAGGTTAAGTTGTGTCGAATAGGTATCTGGGTGAAGTTTTTTTTTTTTTTTTTGTTTTTGTTTTTGTTTTAGCAATCGGTACGAAGGAGTAAAACATTTATGGTGTTGAATTGCATAGAATATAAATTAGTTCTTTCTGAGTTAGGTTTACGGTTCTATACTTGAATATTGTGTGATTTCCATGCTTTTGAAACGACCTGTATATTAGTTATTACGGAATCAATATAGTGTACCTCGATTTGGATAAACTTAGTAATGCCCTAAATCTAGAAGCAATGTAACTGAAGATATTGATTTTAGAGTACTGGGGATTCAGGAACGTAACTCACTTTCCATGCCAATCAAACCACAGAAGATGCTTTTGAACATCAAGATTCAGCATTCAACCATATTTACACTTCTATTTTTTATTTCTCTTTTATGAAGAACAGCAAACTCAAACACCCCTGAAATTCTGCACGCTTGTCTCAAGGAAGACTTGAACCCTAGACACACCTTGATACCACTAGGCCAAAGGACCTTTGATTATTTGCACTTCTATTATAACCAATTATGGCTGCTTTTATGCTTTTAGTTCATACCATAGCTTTCAATTCATGAGTTGAATCAAGACTCACTACAAAAATGAAAAATTTATATATCTTGATTCAACCTATTTATTCACTCCATCTTCTTTTTAAGTGATTTGCATTATATTTATAAACATATGCAGAAAGCTACTGTTGCTTAAACTTTAAACCAATATATGCATAATCACTATAACTTTGTCTACTCAAGTCACTACCAAAAGCTTTTGGATATATGAACCCCACACGTATATCCACAAGACAATTTGGAACTTTTTTGGAATAATTTTTTCAAACATATCAATCTTGTTGCAAGTTGCTAGGATGGTGATTATGGGATTTTTAGTTGTTATAAGGGTTTTGTATTATTTGCTTAATGATTCTCAATCACGAAAAGTATGATTTTGGCTCCTTTCAGATTTATCCTTGATTCTTGAATATAGAGAAAAGCATACCAATTCTGGAAACTTTTAATAGTTATATTTGAGGGTCATTCTTAATTTCTTATATGTTAAGCAGCTACTAAATTGATTTGCTATAAATTTAATATAATAGTCATTAAATTTTTTCTTTTTTCATTTTGGACAAATATCTTCATGGCCTTGAAATTGGTGTTTGCTAATGCTGTTGAATGCATAAACATCTTTCCTTGGGTTAATCAACTCCGCTAATGTCCTTTATTTTTATTTTCAATTATCAAACTTCAATTTTGATACATCCATGTTGGAGTCTACCTGCATTATTATTATTCACGAAGTAGTCAGATGCGAGTAGAGTAATTACACTATTATGTTTTTGTGCAGTCGTCTCTTGCAGCTGCTAGGGCAGACAATTTCTACTACCCCCCAGAATGGGACCCAAAAAAGGTATGCTCTTAAAATATTTAATTCTGTATCCATTAAGACTTCAAACTGGTGTATGGCATTATGGTATATTAACACATTTTTTTGTGTGTAGGGTGGCCTGAACAAGTTTCATGGGCAACATGCCTTGAGGGAGAGAGCAAGAAAAATAGACCAGGGTATCTTAATCATAAGGTAATTTTTCTTACCAGCACCTTGTTAAGAGCATGTGCTTAGAGCATCTCTTTCTTAATTTTTACATACAAGTCTCCCAAGCCAATGGATCTTAAATTATAATGATTAAATATGAAAAACAACATAAACAGTGCTGAAAGGTTTCTAAATATCAGTACCAGGGTCTCGACAGCTACAAAGTTCCATGGCTTTGATACAGGAAAAATGCGTGGCTAATTGGCCATTACTTTTTTGTAGCAAGCTTTATATGGTTTAAAACTACATCCTTTATGGTTTTGTGTGTTCATGAATTGCGCTGCTTGATTAAAGTAGTGATCTTTCTTTAGTTAATACTTAATAGTGTATATCAACCACATGTAATTGAAGGTACTTAAGAAACTCATAGTGGTGATCTTTATAATGACAATAGTTCAGGAATGTAATTTTCTTCTCCAGTATGATATATTATAAATTTATCTAACCTCTAGAATATTAGATGGGTTAGTCATAACTCGTAGCTTTTCTTTACAGTAGCAAAAAAACATACATCCCATGTCTCTGGGAAGAATTAAACTCACAGCCTAATCGTTTTAAATTCTTGCTTGGTGTTGACCAAGCTCAACTTTGGGTAAGTTTCTTTGATTGTTCTTAAGAAGATTTGGACATTGATAAGTCAAATTGAAACCTGAAGATGGACTTATTGCATGCATGTCTGATGCTTATTCAATATTAGAATCAGGCTTTGATACTTTTTGGTAATTTCCAGGTTTGAGATGCCTTTCAATATCTGGTGTGGTGGTTGCACTTCTATGATTGCCAAGGGTGTAAGGTTTAATGCGGAGAAGAAGCAAGTGGGGAATTATTATTCTACAAAGGTAAATTATAGTTTTAATACTCTAGAATAATATGAGTCATTCACCCTTTTATCTGGAGTTCTTAATCATGGTTATTCTTGCTGTCCTTACTCAGATATGGAGCTTCACTATGAAATCTGCATGCTGCCAGCATGAAATTGTCATTCAAACTGATCCAAAGAACTGTGCATATCTTGTTATGAGTGGAGCTCAGAAGAAGGTTGAAGAGTTCGATACAGAAGATGCAGAAACTATGGCACTCCCTGTTGATGAAGGTCAGCATGTGTATATTAGATATTTGACTAAAAGTTGACCATTTTGTATATGGTCAAACATTAATTTTTTGTTATCTAAATCTGGATGACATTTGTGTTTGCAGAGAGAAGCAAGCTTGCAGATCCTTTCTATCGACTTGAACACCAAGAAGAGGATCTAAAGAAGAAAAAGGAAGCAGAGCCACATCTGGTGCGACTTCAACGAGTATCTGATGCCAGACATTTGGATGATTACTCCATAAACAAGTCCCTCCGTGCCAAACTAAGAGTAAATGCTTTTTATCAAACTTTAATTTTTGTAGTTTTCTTCTTTGTTTTTTATTAAATATATATTTTCTCATGCTTCCTTTCTAACAACAGTCTCAAAAGAAAAGAGTTGCTGAAGAAGAGGTGGTTGCAAGGAAGATGGGACTTGGGATCAGACTACTCCCGGCATCTGAAGAAGATATGACAGCTGCTAAACGTGTAAAGTTTTCATCAAAATTTAACAAAAACAGGGATGAAAAACGAGCATTGATCAAATCAACGTCCATCTTCTCAGAGTCGTCTTATTCAAAAAGGACGGAGCTTGAGGCAAAACGAAGAAGAATAAATGCAGCAACAGCATCTAAGTTGTTGACTGGCGGGTTTAAGCCATCTTCATGGTCAATGGCTGCCGGATCTTCAGCTCGTAAGAACAGGTCTTAAATTTACCACTCAAGTCGCTCTAAATAGGCGTCGGTATGTTTGATTTCTGTACCTCTTTTGCTTGATTTAATGTGGATGCATGGTTTTCCTTCTTGTGTATATTTCATAATATGTTCTTTAGTTTTGTATACTCGTAAAAATTTAATATGTGGTTGAAAGCAGAGCAACTGAAATTTGTAAGGGACCCAAATAGAATTAAAATAAAAGTATCCTGTTATTATGTTCAATTAAGGGTCAAAATGAGTGACAAAAATGTTTAGTAGAACTTAAAAAAGAACATACTTGTTTTTATTTCTATTTTGGTCTATCTATTTTCATATTTTAAAATTCTATATTTTGGGCTGTTTGTTTTAGCTCATTAAGGTTTATAAACGCTCTTCCCCCCCCCCCCCCTATTTTAAGTCGTTACAGAAACACTCATAAACTTGTCTGGTTTTTTCAAGTTCTTTCATACCATTTTCAATCTGTTTCTCACTCTCGCTTGGGCTTGGGGCTGGGCCTGGGCCTGGGCCTGGGCCTTCTGCATTATATATTATCAGTTGCTTAAATAAACCTAGAATAGTTGAGGCGGTCGTATCATATAGAGTACGGTATATTACCTATTACATGAGGCTTAGGGTTTAGCAACTTGTTCTCTACTAGCGACCACAATAATCACGGTTGCTTCTTAAGTTGGGTATGATAGAGCGACAACTGGAGTTGTTTGTGATAGTAAAGCAACGTTGAAGTTGAAAGTTAAATACTTTGTGGTAGCTATTAGCTCTGTTTTGTTGTACGCGACAAAGTGTTTTAAAAAATGCGTAAAAGGGGAAAATGGAAGTTGTAAAAATAAAGATGTGAAGGTGGTCTTGTGGGAAGACTATAACAAATGGCATCGGAGTTAAAGGTTGTTAAATTAAGAGAGGGGAGACTTCGAGTTTGAATATGTTTAAAGGAGACAACGGACAACCCTAGTTGAACCAATGGAATCTAGCACTTACTTTTTCAATGGTTCAATTTTCGAATTATGTTCTTTTTGTCGCGTTTTGGTATTCATACTTTGTGTTGACGTGCTACGTTGATAATTCATGCATAAAGTAAGCTGTTTTAGATAACATGCATATTTTTTATGGTTGGTCGTACTACATAAATACAAGTTTATACATTATCCACTCACATCATATATTACTAAATGGCATGCTTTTAAGAGCTTATGGGTGAATTTTACTGTGCGAACCAGCTTCCTATTCTTTATGGATGGTCACTTTACTTTTTTTATTTCAACTGGTTGTACTGGTCATTCTATGCATAGATTACAAATTATGATACCAACACAAAGTATAATTAATAAAACAAAAAAAATATAACTACCAAAACACAGCACTAACAAAAGTATGTTTCTATTGTATGACATTTGCCTTTCATCTATTTATGTCGTACAGATTGAGGTATTCTAGTTGGAAAAGAAGGGAATTTAATTCAATCTTTTTTCCTGCCCCATACAATACTTTGCTAAGAGACAGTTTATTTTGGAGGTTTTCTATATCATTCACTTTTATATTCCTACTAATACTTCTACTCATAAGAAACAAGTATCAAAAATCAAGAGAGGTTATGAAAAAAGAGAATTAGTAAATTTATTATGTCACCATTTAGTGAGTAAGATGATAAAGTAGGTAGATTTAGTAGGAGTAAATATACTTTAGGTGATACTATTTAGATCTCATTCCGCTTACATATCTGACATGCCATATCAATTAATTATAGTTTCTAACATATGATACACTTATATACATCAAATGATAAAAAGTTAATTTAGGTTTTTAAAGTTTGTAGATAAAATCACCCATAGATATTTCATATTAGTCCAAAAGTGGGATGTAAAGAGTAGGTGATGATGAATTAATAGTGTAAAAGACATAATAATCATGGGGGTTTCCATGTTTTGAGTAAACTAGTGGAGTGAGAGTGAAGTATATATAGAAGCATGCATGTGTGTGTCTAAAGGTTGTTACCATTCACTTCTAGTAATCTTTAAGCATTGGGAACAAACGTCAATACAACGTCTGTCTGATGCCATCATTAACCCCATTCTATTCTATATAGTGGTGGTGGTGGTGCTGTAGGTTACATCAAACCCCTCAATGTGGAAGCCAAAATCATTGTAATTAAAGCTTTTTTAAAGGTAAATATCATGAAAAACATGGTCAAAAGACAATACAAGATATACTTTTTTTTTACTATTATTTCTCGTTATGTTAGGGTACATCATTTTCTTTTTTCTTTCTTACAAACTATGTTGTCCTTTCTTAATCTTTCACTACTTTATTATATTAATAATGAAGAGAGAGATGGAATGCTTGTAGCGAAATGGTATCATGTATCAGTGAAGACGTCTCTTCTTAAAATGTTGAGGATTCAAGTCACGTTATAAAAGTGATTTAGGAGTAGGTTTAATGGGTAATTGTATCTACCATTCTAAAAGAAGAAATAGAGAGAGAGAAAGAGGAGAAGAAGATTGATAGAGACGGGGCCTAACCAAAAACATCAACACCCTTGAGTTTTGAATCCATCACTCACAATTCCACAAAAGTTTTTTACATCTATCAATTTGAAACCTGAATAAAGAAATTTTTCTGAATATTTGAAGTATATATTCTTCACTCATGAATTTGCTCCTGTTATCTTCCGTTACATGTACCAATCTACCAAGGTAAAAACATTTTGTGGAATTATATATATAATACAATTGGCAAGTGCTTATCCTACGCCATGAATAGTAACTTTCTAACATGCACCACACTAAAAGATATATATTTGATGTTACAAATGAAAACCATTATCAAACTTAGTTGGGGTGGTTATCAACATGTGCTATATGTACATGATAGAGGGTTCAAACCTTCTCCGCAACATTTCTTTATTTTATCTCACAGTGTTTCATTTTTTTCTTTCTAAGTATTTTGTTTATTTTTCCTTTTGTATCTTCTTTTGCTGTATTTGATTCTTTATCTATTAATATATTTTTCTAACTTTTATAATAACATATAATTCTATATATTTTTTTATTATATATAAAGTAAATTGACTAAAAATATATAATTACCAAAGGGTCTTTGACCAAACGATATTAAGATGTATCTAAGATGTTTTATTTTTTTGAGATTAAGGGTTAGGTCATGTTATATAAATAAGATTATAGATTAAGAGGGTTTGTGTGTATTAGTTGTTAAAAAAAGAATCGGATATGTATTATAATATTATTTAATATCATAACTTCTTTCGGTTGTACACTGCAAACAATATATGAACCAATCTTGGCTATTGATTAAAATAGATCAGTGAATAATAATTTTACCAGTTCATCAATGACTAATGATTGACTCATTCATGACCCATTAGTGACGGGTATTTTACAAAAGTAACTCAATCTAATAACGACTCATTCATCTTGACGCAATTAATTTCAACGATATATTCCTTTTTATGTTGAATGGAAGTAAAGTAAATTAATCGCTTACACTTTTTTATTAAAAAAATATTTAAACTAAAAAGCGATCTAGAATGCCCCTTTATATACATTATTTCTATTATATACAATATTTCTATTATATACAATTCGCAAGAGCTAATCCTAAGCCATGAATAGTGAAATTCTAAAATGCGTCTTTATATATTATATATTTATTGGGCCAAAGTGATTAAAAGTCGTGGGTTTAGCAGAATGGCAAAAGAGACTTATGTATAACTAGGATGTCGAGAGTTCGATTCTTTAATTTATTTTTTGGCTAGGATAGATATTAGCTTTTCTACAATTGCAAACTAGGAGGCGCGGCACAATTAATTTTCTTATTAGTTATAGAAGTTGAAGGTGAAATTATGAAGGCTTTAAAATTATTATTTATAGTTGTTTAAACATATTTAATGGAATAATTGAAGAAAAAAAAAATTCAAAACAGAGAAAATAGTAATTTTATTCCGCTGCGAAGCGCGGAAGTATTTGCTCGTTTTACTACATACCACAAAGGCTTGGGAGAAATCTTTCAAGTCGATAATTATAGTCAAATGGGTTTAACAAAGCCACGACACTATTTAATGTCGATGGTTCTCCCCCGTCAAATCATAAAAATAGACAAAGGATTGATTCTATTGGGACCCCCAATGTCAACACCACAATTTCACCTTATACAATTTACCCTCTTTACTTAAAAAATTTGATATATTTATAATATCTCTTATGCTAGTTAGCTAATTAGTATTGAAATTTATATTTTCTTTATGATAAAGATGGAGGTTGGAGTGGGATATGTAATGTCCCCTTTTTTTACATATATTAGAGTAAAAACAAACCATTCATTTACATAAAATTTAAGACAAGGTTTATATCCAGACTACACGTCATTATCACAATGATTGGAATATAAAATCATTGTTTAAGCTTAATGGAGGGAAACATAGATGACAAAACTGTTTGAAATTACTAATGAGGGAAAATATATATTTGACCCCGAGTTGTATCTACTGTACTGGAGCCTTTTCTTGATTTTACCCCGAGCTGTATCTACTGTACTGGAGCCTTTTCTTGATTTTATCCAGAAAGAGAACAATAACAACCGTAAGCATAAAAGCTTAGCAAACAAACTCACCTAAACATCACACTAGGTATGTAAAAGCAACTTCGTAGGGAAAAAAAAACAAAATCATGCCGTGACAAACTATTTGTCTATGGATCAGAAGTTGAGGCATCAGAGATTGGTCTCGTCATTGGTGATTCGTTCTCTTTTTGCCCTTTCGTTCTTTGCAAACAACGAAACATAAAAACAAACCACAATTGTAAATTATCCAATAAAAAATTCCTTGGTCTTTCTTAAACAGAGTAGGTGATTTCTTATGAAATGATCAAATTATCGGCAATTCACATCCTGTAATTTCAGAGTTGGTGATTTTATAGGTTGCAATTGTATTTTGTATTTTAATCGGCGACTTGCAATTGTATATTGTATTTGTTTTTAGTGAGAAGATCTCTTTAACCGTTTGAGTAAAGTAGAAAAAACAGAGTTTTGATAGATTGTAATAAGTTAAATTAAAATCATTGTAGCACATACGAGATCAAATTTTTAATTTTAGTGAGACTCAAGAGTTTTGGTTATTAATTTATATTTCATCTTCGTTTCTAAATTAAAGTTTATTGTTGCTTGTTTTGGTAATCAATCTGTATTATATCATTGATGTCTTGCAGAGTTGAAGAATAGGAAAGACATAGTGAGAGCCCTTCACTCTTTTTAGAATCAAGGCATCAAAATTCAATTATTCAAAATCTAAAATAACAGGTATAAAATTTTCTTTTATCTTTTATTTCTTATTTGGGTATTGATTATTGGTAATTAATTTGTTTTAGTTACTTAAAATCATTTACTTATTTCAGTAACTTATTTAATGGTTACTTTAAATTACTTACTTAAAATAATCATTTCTTAGCAATTTTAATCATTTGATATCAACTATTAAGTTTGTTGGTGTCACTTATTTAAATTCTTGAAACGTTCAGTTTTGAACATTAGCTGAATCACTTGATATATCAAGTTAATTAGTTTTTTACTTAAATATCCTAACCACTTTATAATTAATTAATATATTAAGTGTTTCAAAATTCATTTATCCTGTAGTAAAAAAGAAATAAAAAAAAATTGAAAACCTAAAACAATCTCGTGAATGAATAAATTTATAAAGAAATAAAACAATTGTAAGTTTCGTATTTTACAGTTTTATTTTTTTAGTTTTTTTCTATATTTAGTATTTTAAAAAATCTATTTTTTAGTTTTATCTCGAACTCTGAAAATGTTTGACACAGGATGAGGTGCGAGAGGATCCAACAAAGAGATAAATACTTCCACGCAGTTTGTTTGACAACGTTTTGGCTGAAGGAACAAATCATTGCATGCTTCTTAGAAAAAGCTTTCCTTATTATAAAATAAGACCCTTCTACTTAATTTGTTTTTAAATAGAAACCCTCTCCCTCCCTCCCTCCCTCCCCTCCTCTCTCTCTCTCTCTCTGTATGTGTGTGTTAATGGTGTCATAACCCTTCAATCTCTTCCCTTCGAGTCTCGATTATTGTTGGTTTCATGTATTTAACTTAAGCGGTGATTCTTATGTAACAAAAATAAACATATATAACCTTATGAATTATCAACTTGAACTATATACACTAACGATTTAATTATATCTTATGTATAACTAAAAACTGTTCTATACATTTCAATCTTATTTAATTTAGATACATTGATCTTCATCTTGGAGACATTTTTGTATTCTATCCTGGGCTTGGTTTATAAAATGTCATTGCTTTTCAAAAGCCATATACATATTCTACCCACGGGGAGAGTTATTATAAGAATGAATATTTAGGTGCAAATGAGAGAATAAATCTTAGCCATCAATTAGATGTTGATCAGTTATTTCTAATGGTCGTAATCGCCCGTCGCAATTTATGGTCGTCGTAATTTAAGGTTGACTTAAGAATTGAATAAGAGGACAATTGTAATCAATTTGATCAAATCAAATGAAGGACCAAGATTGAATCTCACATTTTCACCAGAAAATACATTCTTATTTAAATATATCACTTCTATGCATAAGTCCAATTTATTATAATAA
Organism: Pulicaria dysenterica; assembly: GCA_947179395.2. NCBI lineage: Eukaryota > Viridiplantae > Streptophyta > Magnoliopsida > Asterales > Asteraceae > Pulicaria > Pulicaria dysenterica. The sequence continues at coordinate 91,027,748 of OX359290.1, forward strand.
ATAGCTATTAAAAAAAATGTAAATGAGATTTTTTTGTGGACTTCCTTTCGTTAGCCTCTAATGGTACGTTTATTACGGGAAAAAGATAATCAAATTACATTGTAACATGGACTTTCAAAATTTAAAATAATATTTGTAACTTCCTTTCTTCAAACAACGAATATCGTTAAAAGCCTTTAAAGAAAGCGAATATCGTTAGAATGCCTTAATATGTATGACATAAAATACATAGAAGGCAAATGTCAATAAATAGAAACATACCTTGGTTAGGGGTCCACCATCGTATTAATTTAATTATTTATTTTTTGTCTAACTTCAGTAATTACACTTCTTTTATTGATATTATAATTTGATATTTAGGCATATCGTGATTATTGAGTATTATTTCATATCAGATCATCGTGTTTTTATAGTGTGTTTGATAACAGTCTTGAGCTACCCCACTTATACTAATTATTTTGAGTTGAAAGCCTACAAACTTACATACTATTAAATCAAGCCAAGTTCACCCTTCTTGACCAACGGTCACACCATGAAGGGGCGTATTGCATATTATATCAAATCGGACGACTATGACTGTTTAATAAGAGTTATAGATTGCTTCACTTATAAATAATTGTGTTTGAGTTTGAACACATGTACGTCCTCATTCATTGTTACCGAACCAAAATTTTAAACTCTTAATAGTTGGAATTCTAAACACAATAGTACAACTCTAAAAAACAAAGAAAACTTTCGAAAAATAGGCTGCACATTAGTGATTAAAAATATAATGAATCGAAAAGACAAAACCCTAAAAGGTTAAGATAAAGTTAGAGGTAGCATGGGACCAAATGAGCCATGCGTGTGACCACTGTGAATGGGTCCCCAAAAGAAATTGTTGATGATTGAGAATTACGGAAACTAAAAGGCTGAATTTGGTCGTGCAAGCAAGCAATTTATGAATTAAAACCCATCGGACTATATATTATTTGACCAAACCAGACTTAGCTTTTATGAGAATTACTTACACAAACATATTTAAAAGCTGATTTTGGTTGGCCAATACTTTTTTAAAAAGGACAAGGATCGGCACTCTCTCTCTCTCTCTATATATATTTTGGAATAAATATATACAATTGTTTTAATTTTATTTTTATTGAATTGTCAACTTACAACACTAGAGAAAAGTTCATGCGAGAACCGTTGTTAGCATGAGAACCGCGATAACCAATCTGAGCCGTTCAATTTCCCCTACTTCAATGTCATTGCCCACCCATGAATTCCCCACATGCACTCTGTCACACTCTATCCCTCCGCGCTCTCCATCCATGATCTTCCCATATCCAAAAAAACGACTGAGATTGATTCTCGCGCTAACAACGGTTCTCGAATGAACCCTACCCTATGACACTATTTATGTTTTTATGTTCATTAATTTACAAGTTTAAATTTTGTTTGTTTGGTCCATACTATCGAAAGGATAGCATTGTATACGAACAATATGCATGCATCATGCATGGAAGACCATATTACAAATCGTTAAAAGAAGTTACAAATATATTGATTAAACTTAATTTTCTAGGATGATTTATGTACAAATCATGAGTTGTATATATTTATATTGTAGCATTTTTCTGGTAGATTTCTTTTATGTTTATTTGTTTAATTATTGTTTATTAATGAAGAGATTCCTATAGATATGAATTGTTTACCGGTTTATCAAATGGGTTATAATATTTGAATTGAAAAATGATGAGAAATTGATGAAAACATAACAATGCAGCTAATGTAACGTATATTAAATGCATTTTGTACATTCATGATAGTGTACAAAAATGATTATATCACATGTTTCACACACAATCATGAACTTAATGAATTTGTATACATAGATGAATTTGACTCTATGTTTGGTTCTCACAATAAAACTGCTTCATAATGGAGCCTTTTGTTAGTGTAGTATGCATCAAACAGCAGATGTTATAAGACCATAAAATGTCACACTATCACATATCAAATTAAAATTATTATTAAATTCACTAGCTAAGCGACCCGTGTATCAACATGGATGATATAAGTCAATTTTAATTAAATTTATATAGTTTAAAGAGTATTAAGACATATAGTAAAAATAATTTCAAAACATAGATATGAATATAAAATCTCGTAAGAAATGAATAATCATTACAAAATTTTGAAATTCATACATAAGATTATCATTAGATTTTCTTTAAAACCTCTTTATAAACAACATTCATAGTTTTATTAGTAGGGTTTCCTTAATCATTGCAAATTAAAACTTTTAACCTCTCTTTACTTTTCACTCAAGAAACTGTCACATATAACTGTCAATGAGTGAAAACGTGTCTTTTTAGTACTTCTTATAAATACTCTTTTTAGGAAATATAAAGTTACATTACACGTCTAAAAGTTTTAGTATAATATTAATGTGTTTTTCGTGATGGAGCTTTATCCCGATATTGTAAAACCATTACTATAATATTATTGTTGATGTTGTTTATAAGCGACCCGTGTATCAACACGGTAATGATATAAGACAACTTTAAATTTATATAGTTTTAAAAATATTAACACGTTAAAAAAATTAGAAAACATATATATGAATATAAAATCTCGTAAGAAATGATAAACATTACAAAAGTTTGATATACATAAGATTATCATAATACTTTCTGTAGATACTCTTTATAAACAACATTCATGGTTTTATTAGTAATTTAACGCACACACAAACTAAGCTATTTAATTTGAAATGGGCTAATGGCATATCTAACTTGGGTATTTTTCATACTTTTATAATTGTTGCCCCAATTCACGTTTTTTTATAAATCTACTGAATGTTGTTTTCTTTCTTTTTTGATATTATAAGATATCAAAGATATCTTTCACAGCTGATTTGTGAACTCACAACCTCGCGTTTACTAAATGAATTGCACACAAAATTAACAAATTTTACTAAGACAGAGTAGGAAATTAGAGGTAAAAATGAACAATTTATGAATCTTCAAACACTTATATATAATTTTCGTTTCTTAATCAAGCTTTTAGGTAATTCAATCACAGAATTTCATGAATCAGACAAATGAAATGTGTTAGAATAGTGGAATTAAAATGGAGCTTACGAAAGGATCTACTAATTTTTCTTTCTTTCCTGTTTAGTAACATAATTGAGCATTGAAAATTTTATTTTAAAACATAGGGCGTTATTATAATTGTATGTTTCCCTTTCGCATAGGAATGATAAGATTGACGTGAATAGCTAAATGACGTAAATTCAATTTATTTATATTCTATTTAGAAATGAAAATAAGTATATATAGAATTGCATGTCAAACCAAGAACAAATGGTGTGGTTGTAAATATTGAACAAACTTATAATTTGAAATTAAACATACCATTAGATATATGATTTAGAGGAATTCGTGAACTTCTATCACTTTCAATTGATATTGAACTGTTATGAACAAAGTTGTCATATGTGAAATGAATCACCCTTGATTTTTTCTTTCTTTTGAATTCCTTCCCAATGAAGGTCGTTTTGGAGCCGACGAAGAATGTTGTTTATACTCCATAGTTAATAGTGTTGGTGCATACATGATCATACATTTAAAAGTGCACTCCTTGTTTTGATGATGATAAAAATATACACATGTGATACTATTGCTTATCAAAATTATTCATATGTTCATTTCTATATTCTTAAAGAAAATTAACAAGCCTCAAATTGATGATCAAGTGAAGTACAAACAAGTAAAAGACTTCAATTCAACAAGAAAAGAAGAAATCAAGATAAATCAACATTCACGGTCGATACCACGGTCGACCGTGAATCAACCGTCGCTGCTCAGCTCACAACTCTTAAATGTTGTTCTTCTTCAAGTCAACCGAACTCGTACTTAACAAGTGAAGATGATATCTTCAAAGCCGATGACGAAGATATCTATAAACAAGAGTTCAAATTATATGAGCTTACAAATAAAATAATTAAATTAGTTTATGTTTTTATAAAATTATTTTTATAAAAACTTTATAAAAATGACAAAGATTTTATAAAACTCAATTGTGTTGGTTGATTAAATCTAAGACTTCCTATTTTAAGCAAATAACAAACACAATCCTACTTTGAAACAATACACCACCATAATTAGCAAAGGAATCTCCCAAAGGGGTAAAATTCCAACATGCTTTGTGTATTGGTTTCCAAACTTCCATATATGTGTTTAAATTCAAACTTTAAGAGTATGGGATCAACCAACCTTTTGAACATATACTTTTCAGTTGATTTTTATGGTAAAAATGAGTTGAGTGTGGTTTTAAATAAAGTCCAACGTCTATATTGCAAAGAACAAGAAAGTTCAGGTGTCTCACGGTTTTAGACACGGTCGACCGTGGATCGACCGTGAGGGTACTGGACAGCTTTTGGACTTTCACCTTTTTCCTTATTTAAACCAACTCAAACCTCATTTTTTAGGATCTCCTGCACAAGCAAAAACACATAACATATATTCTTATCTTGTGAGCTCATATTCTTTGATAATTCATCTATAATTCAAGATCAAGAATCAAGCAAGAGCAAAGCTTTCAAAGCTTAAACACTACATCATCTTTCTATATATTTTGTAATAGTGTAAGGATCAACTCTAGCCTTTCAAATTAGAGTGAAGTAAGGATCATCTCTAGCCTTTAGAATTAGAGAGAAGTAAGGATCAACTCTAGCCTATAGAATTAGAGTGAAGCAAGGTTATCTTTACCTTACTTGCAAGTTTGAAGTGTTAATTCTTGCAAGTGAAAAAGAGAAGTGTAAAAGGTTTATCTCTACCTTCAAAGAGAGAAGCTAGTGGAGCAAACTCTTGGTGGGTGAGGCCAAGGAGTGGATGTAGTGCAAGTTTGTTAACACTTGCATGAACCACTATAAATCTACTCTTGGTGATATCTCTCTACTCTTACTCTTTTCATTTCAAGTATATATATTTGTTGTGTTATAAACTTCAAGAAAAATCTTTTTAACACAACTTATAATTTTTATAAGTGTAAAAATTGGTAAACTAAGTTAAAGAACCTATTCACCCCCCCCCCCCCCTCTAGGTTCCAACAATTGGTATCAGAGCAAGTTGCTCTAAGATTTTTGTAAAAATTGTTTTGTGATACAACTTGATTTGTAAATCTTTAAGAAAACATTTTGTTACAAAAATATTGAGTTAGATCCATGGATTTAAATGATAACCTAAGTTTGGGGGTTTATATGGCTACTTTACCCATGTTTATTGATTATACACTTTTAGGTTGGAAAACCTACATGATGACTTTCTTGAGATCAATAAATTATGACATGGGTGATTTTATTGAAAGTGATTTTGATGGAAATGAGCTTGAAAGAGAGTCACTAAATAAACAAATATTGATATTTATTCATAAATCTCTTAAGGAAAGTAAATATGAATATATGTGTTCTTACACTTGTGCCAAGAGATTATGGAAGGATATAGGTAAACTTGAGGAGCTTGAAGCAAGAAGAAATAAAGAAAAAGAGACATCAAGAGAACTTACTTGCTTCATGGTTTTTGAAGAAAATTAGGTATCTTTCATAAATGATTCTAGTAGTAAAGATTACTCACATAATCTTTATGATGAGCTAAAAGATAGATATGATATGTTACTTGATATTAATTCAAAACTCATTACCAAGATCAATGATTTCAAAAATGTTAGAATTCAAAAGTTATCAAGTGATGAAGAAGGTCATGAGTTCTCAATTGAAACAAGTAACATATCATCAAAACCATTCAAAATTGTGAAAGAAAAGGCAAAAGAAAAAATCCAGAAGGCTCACGGTCGATACACGGTTGATCCATGGTCGACCCACGGTCGATTGTAGTTCTTTCAGCTCGCTGGAATTTTCAAAAGTTTGAAAAATACAAGATTGCTTCTAGTTCTTTCACTAGTATGCCTAAGGTTGGATGTAATAAACATATGATAAGGTCTTATACTCCAACTTCAAGGTATGAACAAGGTTTCAAGATAACACCAAGGTGGATCAAAGTAGGTGTTTTTGATACTAACAATCCCGGACCCATGAAAAGATGGGTACCACACATATGAAATATTTTTGAGTTGTAGGTTGCAATTGAGGTTGAATATCATTCTTGATGCAACTTGAAGTTTTGTGTGGATGAAAGACTTGGATGATAAATCATAAAGAATAATGCTTTTGAACAACACTAGTGAAACTCAAGCAAGATAAGTTTCTCTTTCACTTTTCAAAGCTTTATATGTTAACATCTATCTGTTGAAAGTGCCATGAGAACTTATGTGAAACTACTTGACATGTTTAAATGTGTTTATAGTATCTACTGCTTTACATAAACTTGGTTTGCCATAAAGAAATAAATGGTAGCAAAAACATTAATAAAAGACATGAGAAAATATGTTATGTATCATAAAATGCTTTAGCAAATATTAAAATTGTCATGGATTATTAAAATGATTTAAAGTCACACTTTGTACTAGAATAGCATGACGAAATCTTAGGAATTACTTAGGATTGAAATTTTTATAAAACACATCATTTTAAATTAAATCTTGGGATCCATCAAGAAAAGATATATTTATATCCAAGATTTTATTGATATGTGTAACTATTGAAAAATTCCTAAGATATTTTAATAATGATGTGTGTGAAGATAATCATTTAAATTTGCCATGAAAATCAAAAAGTATCGATATAAAATCAACTTAAGTTTAAATAAATTGTATTGCATGACAAGGTAATTAAATATCAAAGACATAGAAATACTTATCAAATGCCTAAATGTCTTACAAAGGTCAATTCACACTCATGTAAAATGATTTTTGATTGAGTTACAAAGTTGAACTATGTGGTGCTATAACTATGTGGCGTTTGTTCAAGTATTGATTTTGAAAGGAATGAGATTTATAGTGAGATTGGGATTTGGGGGGATTTGCATTTGGGGGGATTTACAATCCATTGTTATGTTTGTTTCATTTTGCTTATATGGGATTTCCACCACCATACAACCACCATATCTGCCACTATCCAAGAGGAGCCACCACACCACCACCAACAAACCACCACCAACCTCCGCACCACCAACCAGAGGGACGGCGTGTTATAGAGCGACGAAGGCGACAGAGCGACGGCGGGTTACATAGCGACGAAGGTGACGAAGGGCTTACAGATTTGCGAAGGGTTGCAGCGGCTAGGGTTTTCAAAACGAAGGGGATGATAGGCGACGACGGCTAGGGTTTTCAAAACGAAGGGGATGACAGAGAACGCCGTCTAGGGTTTTCAAAACGAAGGCAGTTTCTGAAAACGAAGACGGTGGTTGACAGAGAGCGACGAAGGCGACGAAGGGCTTACAGATCTTCGAACGCGGTGGTGGTTGACGAGAACGACGGCAGTTTCTGAAAACGAAGACCGAGAACGAAGGGGCTTACAGATCTGAAAACGAAGTTCTTCAAACTGGTGTCAGTTTCTGACGATGACGGCGGTGGTTGACGAGAACGAAGACGGCGGCGGCGGTTTATGTCAGCGTAGCAAACGAATTCCGGCAGTGGTTCACCGGAATTTTGTAGCCGGAGAGTCGCCGGAGCAAATACCTCAATCGAGGGATTTCAAAATACCAAGATAGATGGAGGGATTGAAAAATACCTCATATGTGGGATTCTTTAAAATCCTGGGAATTTGAATCCCATGTCTATTTTGCAAAACAAACACATGATTTGGAGGGATTTCAAATCCCATTCTCCTGAAATCCTACGAAATACCATGAACCAAACGCCCCCTTAAGGATTTTTGAGGTTATCATCAGCCATTTTTCAAATTTTTTTTATTTTTTTTTTTAAAATCAAGGATTGTGATTGGTGGAGAATTTTTAGGAAGAGGGAGAAACTCTTTTCTTTTAATAAGAATATAAGATATAAGATAGTGTGTCATGTGACGATGGATTAAAATTTTAAGGTAGTGTTTGGTTTAATGGAATGTTTTTTGAAAGAATTGGATTTTGGGAAGGAATTGGATTTTGAGGGATTTGGAATTTGAATCTAAATCCTTCTATGTTGTGTTTGGTAGCATCAGGAAATGGAATTCACTTCCCTACCACAAACCACCATCGCCACCTTCACCACCACCTTACTGCCGTCCCCGCCGCCCCTAATACTGTCGCCACCTTCACCACCATCTCACTGCCGTCGCCACCTTCACCACCACCATCGAAAAGAAGAATGAAGAAGAGAAGAAAAGGTTACCTCGTTCGAAACCCTAGATTGCCGTCGCCGTCGCCCTTTGGTAGTTGTCGAAACCCTAGATCACCACCACCTTACTGGTAGTCGTTGTCGAAACCCTAGATCGCCACCACCTTACTGGTAGTCGTATGTCGAAACCCTAGATCGCCGTCGCCCTTGGTCGCCGTCAAAGGGCGATAGTCGTTGCCACCACCTTCGTATGTCGAAACCCTAAATCGCTGTTGCCCTTGGTCGTCGTCGAACGCCTTTAGCCGTCGCCACCACCTCACTGGTCGTCGTATGTCGAAACCCTAGATCGCCGCCGCCCTTGGTCGCCGTCGAAGGCCTTTAGCCGTCGCCCTTTGGTCGCCGTCGACGACCCACCGTCGAAGCCCGTCGCCCTTTGGTCGATGTGGTATGAGTTCAACTCGGGAATTTAGATTCCATGGGGTATGGGAAGGATTTTAAATTCCATCAGTTGTAGGAATGTTTTCCATCTTCAAAATCCTTTTCCTTTCTTATTTTTGAACCAAACACATGATTTGGTTGGAATTGGATTCCAATTCCCACCAATTCCTAAGGAATCCATCAAACCAAACACCACCTATGATAATTCATTTGAGAGAAATAATAATAAAACATATTTTTTATTTCTTTGGGGAGAAATACATCTAGCATTCCAAGTTACGAGAAGAGCTTCGAAGGTTGATTTTTCTAATCTATCTTTTTTCTTAATTTCATTTATTTTTCTATTGAACATATTGTATCATTATAGGGTTTTCAAGTTAAATTGATTAGATTTATACTTTTGTTGTACATGATTAATCAATCGTTTTTTAATCCTAAAACCCAACCTTTGCCAGAAACAACTATAACTTTCGATATATAACAAAAAATGATACGATAATCGGTTCAACCTAGCTACTAACGGCCTAGTTAAAAAGTTACCTGACGTGGTTGTTCACATAACAACCTAGTAAATGCACATCACTTGTTACACTAAGAGGACGTTTGGTTCAAGTATTGATTTGGAAGGAATGAGATTTATAGTAGGATTGGGATTTAGTGGGATTGGGATTAGGTGGGTTTTAAAATCTCAATCCTTTGTTTGGTTCACCTACCACATATCTTCTCATCCTCACCACCCACCTAACCTCCGGCCACCACCAAACCTCCGGCCACCACCAAATCGCCGCCACCCTTCGCAGACAGAAACCACCACCGATCTAGGGTTTGACGACGGGATGACAGCGATGACAGATCTCGACAGGATGCGAACACCGTCGCCCTAGGGTTTGACGACGGGTTTGCTGCTCGGGGAAACGAGCGGTGGTTGACGAAGGGAGACGGTTTGACGACAGATCTCGATGGTTACTCGACGGGGTTTCTGTTCGTCTAGGGTTTCTGCTCGGGGAAACGAGCGATGGTTGACGAAGGGAGAACGACGCTAGGGTTTCTGTTCGTCTAGGATTTTTGCTAGGGCTTTCTGACGCTAGGGAGAACGACGAACGGCGGTGGTTGATAGGGACGACGAACAGACGACGGTGGTTGACGAAAGGAGAACGAACGGTGGTTGACGAACAGACGACAGCGGTTGACGAAGACGACGACGACGGTGGTGGTTGACGAAGACGACGGCGGCGGTTTCTGTCACAGTAGAAAACGATGTTGTTCGCCGGAATTGTTGCCGGAGAGTCGCCGGATCAAATATCTCAGTTGAGGGATTTCAAAATACCAAGGGTGGTGGAGGGATTGAAAAATACCTCATTTGTGAGATTCTAAAGAATCCTGAGAATTTGAATCCCATGTCCATTTTGCAAACCAAACACATGATTTGGAGGGATTTCAAATCACATTCCCTTGAATTCCCACGAAATACCACGAACCAAACGCCCCCTAACTTGACAACCTAGCCAATGTCTACATGGTATTCAATTTTTAATTCTAAATCTTTTATTTTTATTGAATATTTTGTATAATTACAAAACAATTATTAACCTATTTAATTCTATTTTAAAGATTTTTTTAATCTTTAACTACTAATTTGTATATTTTAAGGGGTCGTCGTCATTCAACAAGTTCGTCATGTTTTTAAGTTTTCATTTTTAAGTTTTCAAGTGTTTATCATCCAATATTTTTAAGCATACGCTGACCTGGAAAAGTACCAAACATCTTTGGTTTTCACGATAAGTTTATATAATTCTAAGCCACGTAAAAGATAAAAATATTTATAGATTCATTTCAAACTAATAAGAAAAGCAGCACGTAAAATTGGTCAATACGCCTAACATGTATAATATAGCGTAGAAAGATCGATCCATAAAGAATATGATATATATTCAATAACAATCTCAGTTAACAATCACTTAACACACTTTGATCATTGATTAATAGAGTAAGAAACTGAAAACAAACATAAAAACACTAAAACTAATGTAAATTAATTAACTATATACAAAATAAAATTTTTACACATCATTCACATTTCTAAATTTTCAAAAAATCAATTAGTTTTATAAAGTCGGCACCAAAGCCTTGGTGGTCGTTGGATATCTCGATATATAGTAACTAATCATCGAGTTGGTCAAACAAATTGACTTAGGTATAATCAACTTTATCCGTAAAACTCTTTATGAATGAGTTTGGACGATGTTTAAATGGTCATTAGGTACACATGTAGATCAATGAGGCTTTCACATCTTTACTCACAACCACAAACCTAAGCTAACTTGTTATTTTTGCCAATTACTCAATGAATCCAATTAAGCATTTGCTTAAAAGATACCATTAATGTAATAGTTAATGTCAGCTCAAAGACATTAGCTCAGTACCTACATTGAAATACAAACCATTTTCGGTAGAATGATCGAGTTGGACGAATATTAAAAATACACAAGAATCAAAAGAGGCTATATTTTCCCTTAGCATGCCCTAACCCTAACATTTTCTCCATAGAAATTTAGCAACAAAAAGTCCATCTCTAAACTATAACTATTTTGCGACATATTACCTACCGTTTGAGACTGTAATAATTATTTATTAAGTTCCTAATAGTTCTATTCATAAATTGTACTTAATGTACGCTTTTACTAATTACCAAATAAATCACAAGTACAAGTTTGACAACCGTAAGAGAGTTTTGTTTTAATGGATTTAACATTATTTTATTTATTTAAGTTTTCAAAGTTTTTATACTTTTGTTTGACAGGTCTAATTACTCATAGATGTCGTTCTAAAAATTCACAATCCTTATCATTTAAACGAGTCATTTTAATCACTTAATTTTGGATTGTTGAATTGAACTAAACCCCACCTAATTTTTTCATGTCAACCTTTTCTTTAAAGCGTTCAAAATTCATAAAATGTTTCATAATTTTGAGCCTTATATACAATCATACCGAATCACGATGTTGTCTTTTTGGCAAAACAATGCATCATGAAGACATTAACTTCAAGCAAAAGAATTTATCCATTACCTTACTTTATTGGTTTTATGTAATATAATTATCACATAACCTTTCTCTGTTTTTTAGGTTTTTTCTTCAAAAGTGACATTTACTTTTGTTATTGACCATTCTCGATCTTAGGTTTCAAATAGCTTCTTCTCATGCTAAATGCCTACAATATATGTACACCTATTCCTTAATAATTTACATGTTAAATGATATAAATGAGTATTTAATAGCCCATGTATTATATCGGTATACAAACATTTTAATAAATTAATTTTTTATATGTATGTTTAAAAAAAAATGATGTCGTAACTGTAACCAACCTTTGTATCCATTCTTATTATTCTCTTTCATTAATTATTTAATTAATTCTAAAAACTACTTTGATATTTTACCCTTGATCTAGTAACTGTGTTTTGAGTTAAGAACTTTTAAAAAGTAATCGATTAAATCAAATATATTTTCATTTAAAATGAAAAACTAGGCTTAGCAAATGCGTATTGATTTATAATTATTGTTGATTAAATAAATAATATAACTAAAAAGGAGAAGAATTTTTAAAAATATAATCCGTCCCAGAAAAAGAAAAGAAATTCTCCCCTAAAAGATAATAACAATCCACTTACCCTCTTAAGTTAATACTCTATCATAAATATCATAAAAATATGAAGTTCTCTTGTTTTTATGGAAAATTAACAAAGTATCCTTCATTTTCTTATGAGAAAATAACATATTATTTTACCAATTGATAGATAGAGAAAAAACCGAATATCATTATTTTATTTATCAATAGCTCATTTTCTCTATTGAATATGAATATATCGATCTATTTTGAAATATAATAAAGAATATATATATATATAAGAGTTTATTCGAGAACCGTTGTTAGTGCGAGAACCGTGAGAACCGTTTATGACCTTTGATCTTGATTAATTAAGGGATAAGATTAAAAGTGACAAAAATGTATTTAAATAAAAACATAGCTCACATTTTCAATTTCTTAATATCCTAGAAGGGTATATAGGTAAATTGTCTAAATTAAAGGGGGGACCACTTCCCCCCAATTTTTAAAACTAAAATATCTTTGAAACAGAACAGTATTAAAATACGAAAATTATATCAAATTAATGAGAAATTCTGCTTTTTAATATGACATCCATATAGCTATACTTTTTCAACAAAATATTTTTCGTTTTTACCAGGTTTTTTTTCTCGCATAACATGAGATTTAAGCACATGTGCATTTTTCAAGCAAAGATGCATATGTGCATCACTTGTTCATATTGCATATGTGCGTCTGGGTGCATATATGCATCGTGCACGTGTGCATATATGCACATGCACATGTACACCTAGATGCATCTCGTGCATATATACATCATGCAGGTTTACATCTCGTGCACATATACATCATGCAGGACTGCAGGTGTACGTACTCTCTACCTTTAATTTCCTCGCATTCTCTCTCACACTCTATCTATCGCACACACTATCGGTCTGTTCTCAAGTTATTTTAAAGAGGGGAAGGGAAGGAGTGGAAAGTGAGGAAAGGATCGAATTGAAAGAGAATGATGGAAAAACTCCCCCTCCCAATCATTTCAAAAGTAGGAGGAAAGATTTAACTCATAAAACTAGTGAAATTGCCATTCCCAATCCCTCCTAACCCTTTCTTTCTTTTTCCTCTTAAAAAAATCTCAAGAACACAAATTTCATCTTCTCCCTTTTCACTCCTCCGCTTCCTTTCATTATAAAAACTCAAGAACGGGGTGTATTTTATATATACCAAACAAAATGAGATAAAGGTGAAGGACCTGGTGGACCCAAGTACGTGGTCTAGTACGGTGTTTAAGCATACGATGTGGAAAATTTTGAGTTTTTAATTCGGTGCTATCAGTCAAATCTTAAAATGTCACCAGTGACTTTTTCGTGCTATAATAATTTGATTAAAATTATAAAAATGTTATATAAACACAATTTTTTTGCTTGTAAAATATATTTTTAATTTTGAGTTTAAAACACGAATTGAATTATTAATAATAATATAAATTTGCCTAAAAACGAATAGGGCTAACTTTTTTGGGTAGTTATTGACTTCAAATCTTATAATATTATTAAAAAAAAGGATGATTACATCATTATCCTTATTAAAAAAAGGATAATGACATCATCATCTTTAATTATAGCAAACTTTTATCAATTACAACCTTATATTTTACAAATATTATGAATAACACCCTCGTAATAATCCCTTAATTATAGCAATTATCAATTACAAACTTCTATTTCACAAATTTTCTTAATAACCCCCTATAACTACAGATAACATTCTATTTTTAATATATTTACTTTTTTTATATTAAGGGTGATAAGTTAAAAATCGAAAATAATTTTAGATACTAAAATTTTTTAAATTTTCAAACTTTTCATATTTTTAGGTGATTAGTTTTGGTAAGCATATAATATATAAAAATAATATATGTTAATTATCCTACAAGATATGTGTAAATAGTAACATTAAGTTAGAAACTTTCTAAAGTCATTATCTATTAGTTAAAAACATGTTTATTTTAAAAACAATTAAATATGTTTAAATTCACTACAATATGAATTGAAATATTAGCAGCTCATTATTTCATTTTTTAATTACTTTTCAAATATAGATGTTTATTAACGGGTGGATCGTAACTATTGTAGGCATTTATATCTTAAATCTATAAACATTACTGCATTTCGACATCACACATGTTGCTATGATTTTTCTTCATTGTGATAGTTATCAATTACGGATCAGAATTAACAATCTTCTTCATCATCTTCTAAGAGACCTTTATTGGAACAATATTCAACTCCTAGGAAGAAATTACGATTAAGAAATTCTAGAGAAAACAATTATGTTCATAATACGTTTTATATTACAATGTATGTTTTACAATTGTATTTTATATACATGTTAGTACTCTTAAAAATCTAAAAATTTTTAAACTAACTTTAATCATTTACCGTGTTTATACACGAGGTGTTAAACTAGTTATATATATATATATATATATATATATATATATATATATATATATATATAGGGTAGGGATCTAGTAAAAAAATGTTATGGTACTTAATGTAAGGAGAAATCTCAGCCATTCTTTTTTCCTGTAACCGCTCCTATAAAATTGGCTTTTTTCTTTTTATTTTAATTAAAAAAATTACAGAAAGGGTATAATAGTCTTTTAACAATTTGGTTCCCTGATATTTAGGAATAAATTTTAAACATCATCTCTCCAGAATTATTCTGATGCATACCCACTACATTAAATCATCAAAAATAAATTGATGCACAGTTTTGATGAATACAAAACAGATGATACATAACATCAACCATATTATCTAAACAACTTTGAATCTGCTACATACAAAACTGATTAATACAGAACCATAAACGTAAGATGCACAATCCTAAAAATCGACTTGTGCACCGAAACACAGAACAAAAACGAATTGTGCATTATACAATCCAACGTTGATGCACAAAAAAAACTTAAACCGTACTTTCAAACTTTCTGAGAAAAAGATGAAATAACTCCAGAAAATATACAATACAAAAACAAGACAAGGAAAGAAAAAAAATAACTCCAGAAATACAGATCATGGAGATGGATGATACATTAAAAACAAGTAATATGTATGTGTGTGTGTGTGTATATATACTTCAACCTTCTGTGCATCAAGCCTGTGAGATGGATGATATATATACTTCAACCTTATGTGTATCAAACACTAATCGAACCCTAGATCGAGATCCGGTGGCGGAGGAGAACGGGCGCGGCGGCGGCAGAAGCAGGGTTTCGACTTCTGAAAGAAAGAGCAACCGGCGGCGACTCATAAGCGCGGTGAACGATTACAAATTCTGGGACACATCACGGCGGCGACTCAAAAAGCGTTGGATGGTTCACGGCGGAGCATCACAAAAACGACGGGGGCGGCGCATCAAAAGAACGATTAGGGTTTGGGTGAGGGATGGAGGCGGTTTGGGAAGAGGGCAGCGACGATGATGCCTAGGCGGGGACGTGGCAGCGGAGATGATATTAGGTTTTTCGTGGGGAAGAGTCAGTACGGGACTAAACACGATGGAATGTGCATCTGTGGGTAGGGACGGATAAGAAGGGAGGAGTTGGTAGTGGGAACCGATAATGAAGGGAGGAGGGAGAAATTGTGATAAAATGTCATAAATACCCTTTAACTAATTTAATTTAAAAAGGACACGTGGCAGCTCAGGAACTCTCCTTACTCTTTGTACCATAAAACTCTTTTTACTTGAATCTGATTCTATATATATATATATATATATATATATATATAACACAATCAAAAACCTAATGAACCTGACCTTAATAACCAGAAACATGAAAAACCCCGAAGAAAATCCTAAATTTCAATTTATTTTATTTTTTAGTTGTTATATAGTGTAATCCATCATTAAAAATCCTAAATCCTCTACTAGAAGGGTAAGAAATAGTTTCCTAGTTAAAAATACGGGAACAAAGATGGAGAGAAATAATGTGATGCTAGCTTGGTAATATGGAAGGGAAGTGGGCAGGGCATACCCCTTGCTCTTGGCTTTATACTAAGAAACATAAATTATCCTATATTCATAAGGTAATATAGGTATGAAAAACAAAATTAAAGGAAGTCCTAGAAGATATCAAATAAATTATATAAATGGAATGACAAATTTAATTTTGAAGAAAACTATTATATAAATTTTAAATATAAATGATTATTAAAAAATCTAGAAAAGAAAATAAATTAAAAAACTAAGTTAGAAAATAATATGACTGTTGGGGCATTGACTAGCATATCTCTAAATCGAGATGTGGTGCCGACTGCTACGTTACAAAGGAGTAAGTTGCGTCTTCTTTGCTAGGAATTCCTTTTGACGTATGTAGTGGTAAGCGCTTAGGTCCTAAAAAGTTGTATTAGAGCAGATCATGGTTCGAATCCCATAAAAGGCATTTGTGCGTCCATTTTCTCTTAACAAGGCAATTATTTGGCGGCAGATGCTGAGGGGATTGTAGGGTCATTGACTAACATCTCCCTAAATCAAAACATGATGTTGTTGGCTTCTACACTATAAAGGTGTAAGTTGCGTCTTCTTTATCAGAAAATCTTTTTCGCGTAATGATAAACGTTTAGATACTAAAAACGAAATATAGCTAATTAACATCCATTGGTGATGATATAAAAATTGGCAAACATCCAGATGGTGATCGATGTTGCATTAGTTTTGTGGTAATCTTATCCTATTTTGATGATTTTGTTGCTCGAACATGTGATTTCTGAACTCAAATTAGTAAAATTGAAAAAATAGAAAAACAATTAAAATTTTTAAGGCATATTGTATAAAAAAATTACTCAAATTTTTAAAAGTTTCTAATTGAGGTATTCCTCTATTTTCTAAATTTAAGGCATTGAAATTTATTTTTTAATAAAAAAAAGGACTTTAATGGTTTAACTGGTCATGTCCTCCGGTTATGTCCATTGGAAGAATTGATTTTTTTAACAACCAAGATTCACTAGATAATTAAAGAAAGGCAAAAAGTTTCGGCATTGTCATCACTCATTCCTAGCGAAACAAAATATTATTAAAAGAGAAATCTCAAAGCTTGAGATACAAGTATATGCTAAATAAAGTGCTCCGACTATCTAACTACTGGGAGAACTACTTCTTGGCACGATTGATTCCAATGAGCTACAAGGAGCCACCACGGTTGGGAGAACAATCCTCAGAAGTTTCCGGTGGAGACCAAGGATCTATGATTCACTATATGCTACTAGTAGATGTCTGGGACCAAGCATCTATGAAGAAATTGAAGTGAGGATACACTTACAATATATGCTCTTGAAGTGCTTCTTTTTCTAGTTGATGTTGGTGGGCAGCATTACTTGTTCATTGCCTTAGTACCATCGACTTTTTTTTATTGTGCATCACTTTACGCTTGCTACAATTACGATATTATGATCCTGGTTCTAATTGTAAGGATCTAGACACCCTCAAAGCATTAAAAAAATGTAGATAACAAACAAGACAAACAAACACAAAGATATAAAATGTTAGATGTGCATACGACCGAACCCTAAGCTTGATATTTATAACTAAATAAGAAACCCTAAATTTAACTAAAAAAACCTAATTAACTGAAGTTAGAAAATCCGCCGCGACGCCGCTGCACAGAAGACCGGAATGACTTTGGGCTGAAGCCACGTGCTCCATGCCATGGAGCAAAGGCCCACGTCATGCAACATTGAAGGCCTCATACTGAGCACACCGGCTGCACGCCGATCACCTTCCTTTTTCAAATATCTTTTAAATCATTTCAAGTCATATCCTATCACTATTCAGTTTCCATTCCTTTTTTCTTCCATGTTCTCAAGATCATCAACATTATTTATTAAGATCTGGGTTATGGGATTTCTAAACAGGGTTATGTGTTTGATTATGGGTTTGACTTTCTGTCTACAAGATTATGGTTTGATACGTTCTTGGTTGATTTCAAGTTCTCGTCTTGGTAACCTACAGTTCTCACTTCTGGAGAGCAAAGGCATTGTCCGTGGATCGATGAGGCTGTAGGAGGATGACAATGTTACCGGAGAATCATTCTTGCTTTAACCAGTTATTTATCAAGTATAGGTTAAAAAATCAATTTTTAAATATAAGAATAACTTTGTATCTTAAATTAGTAAAAAAAACCTCTTATAAGAAATTGCGTAAAGTTAATAGTTAATCATGAAATTGGATTGAAGGTTTAGTGAATGAATACGTACGTAAGGTTTTGGATGGGTTTCAAAAATAAAGGAAGAAAAGGGCGAACGAAGAAAATAAAAGGCAGTAGCTAGCGAGGCAGCATGAGTTGGGGTTATACATCATTAGAGTCAATGGCTATCTGTGCTTTTTAATCTTTGGTGTCTTTAGTGAGTCGACAAAATGTGCCTCGTGTTTTCACTGTGTTCCCCCTCAATCACACTAGTCGCAGGCTCACATAATAATAATAATAATAACCATTCTTTACTTTCTACCAATCTTCAACCAACATTTTTACTTTTATCTTTTCGCAAACATTATTACTAACAATATTAGATCTATCTCTCTCGTTAATACTACGAGAAATGATATATCCTTTTAATTTTTGCTTCTATTTATCCGCGGCCTCCTACTTTTTTTATCAAGACATGTGTCAAAATCAAGAGAAGAGATGAGAAAAGATAATTAGTTGAGTACACATGTCATTTTGTGATAAATAGAAGAATGAAATAGGAACAAAAAATAAAAGGATATTTAATTTCTCTAATACTAGACATAAATTAATTGTTAACAGATCAATAACAAAAGGAGTTATTTCTATCTCCCTACTACTTATTAGATTACACACGTTAAATCTACTTATTCTTTTGAAGGATGATAACTACAGTACTAAGGACTGTGGTTAAAATAAAGAAAGTCATTTCACTTTTTAAAAATAACAATCACAGCTTATTTCTTTATAATTAATTTTTCATACTTTTTATATTTATCTTTTAATTAGTTTTCAACTTTTCATAGATGAAACAAGTTTACCATTTTTTAAATCTAAAAATTAATTTATTTTATCATTATCCTAAGGGCTGTGATTATCAAAATCATATCCTTTCTTTAATCTCTTTTATTAATTCCACATGAATAATAATTTAATGAGTAAAAAGATTTATTAGATAGATTTGAAACTTCTCGTACAAAAATATATCGTGTTTGGTATGCCTTTTTGTAGGTAAATATGACTATATTTTTTTATTGCATTTTTTAAGTTTTAGTAATGTTAACACCTTTTCTTGAAAGAATTATATATAATTTTCATATGAAAATATCGTGAACATGTCTAATTTTATTAATTACTCGTTGGAAAATTTAGTTTATGACACATTTTTTTGAGACATATATGAGTGCTTCATTCGTTTCCCAAGAACATGAGAATTGTTAGCTAGATAGTCAAGCACTAACAAATGTCTAAAGTCGAATCCTTGTGAGAATTATTGTATTTTTTGAATGGTCAATCTTGTCTAAAGGAATCAAGAGGATCCATACAGATTATGGAATATGACGCTTAGCATCGCAAACATGTCCATCGGCATACTTGATATTTAAGCTAAATTCTTATATATGTAAACTAAATACAATATTATGATAACTATACTAGCATATATATTACCCGCAATGCGATGAAGATAACTATGTCATACTTGATAACAATTAGTTTTCGATAATGTAGAGTACGGTATTCACGCACTATGATGATATCAAATAATTTTCATTCGCAACATTTCTATATTCTTTCCCCTTTTTCTATTTTATTTATTTCTTTATTATCTATCAACTCTATCGTTAATTTCTAAAATAACTTTTGAAAAAGAATATAATAAGATGATGAAAACATATCAATAGCTTTGAAATTATGTTGATTTGAATGAGAAATTGTTTAGTTATGAGATAATGTATTATTCGCCGAGTTGGTGTATTTTAAAAAAAATGTAAGGATATTCAAGACTATATTGGAAATTTGTAATTACTTCAATTTTAAGAATTCAAGTAATGGTAAATATATGATAAACAAAACTTTTTATTTTAATTATAAGAGTGTTTACAAATTTGGGTTACATGTTATCATATTTATGAGTTTTAGTTATTTGAATTTTCTAATACTTAATAAATTATTTGTTATATCATAGAATACTTAAAATAATATTTCTATGAAAGTTTGTAACTTAATATTTAATTTGTTTAATACCTTATAGGTTGAAATTTAATTTGTATTAACTTGACATTATTAAACATCATTTTTTTGGAAGTTGATAGTGCAATCAAGATTAAATATCTATATATTATTTTGGTGATGCAATTTTAGTGTTAACTTAAAAAGAAGCATTATTACAAATATCCAAGTTAATATGAAAATAATAAGTTTGACGAAATAAGTCTTTAAATATTTATTATCATTGATCACAACACTAATAAATCATGAGAATTAAAGTTGAAAATTTAATAAGAAAGCCAAACGTTTGAAAAATGAATAATGTAAAAATGACTATTAAACGTCAATGACAAATATTATAAATAGTCATTTTTACTTAAAAGTATTTTCATTTATAATAACACTCCATATGATCTTAAAATATATTTAATACTGGAATAAAGTTTTTATAAATTAATTTACCAACTATTATTAAACGAAAATATTTTGTTTTGGCAAATGTGAAAAAACCTTTTTTTGTATACAAAATATCTTTAAGAGTTATTATTATACCAGAAAAAGGATCAACATAGAACTACCCCTTAAACACAGAACCTAAAGAACTAATCTGAGCCTTTGGATTAAGGATGAATTAATGATCAAAGGGCTACTATTATTTCCATATTTATCTTTTTTTTAAACAAATTACCAGGGGTAAAATAAAGACAGAAGGGCAATTTAGGTAAAATACAATCAATCCTCCCAACATAACTGCTCCACGTTTACGAATATGAAAAACAAATCATCTCTCACTTCTTGTTCTTCTCTCTCTGCAAGTCATCATTTCTCAGTTCTCAATCTTGCTTCATGTTTACCAATCTGAAGTTGTAGATGTCCAATTTTCGTTCCATAGTCAAGATCAAGTTTAAGTTCCTCCGTCGGCATTTTCGTCCACAGCCTCGTATGTAACGGTGCTTCTTTTTTCCGATATGCAGTGGCCGGCAATTTACCCCCTCATCCGTATCCTCGATGACAGTAAAGAGGTTATATTAACCGTAAATCGATCGAAACAAGAGTACGTACTCTGGACATTGACTGATTTACAAAAAGAAGGTTAATTTTCTCGTTCCTAATCAGAAGTGGGTAAATCTCTTTGTTGCTGAAAACCCCCTTGTTTGTTGATGTCGGTGAATTTCTCAAGCAGAGCTTCATAATCAACTTTGCTACTATATCAGATAAGCATATTTAAATTTAAGAACTTGGTATCTTCAATTTTCATTTCTAAAGATCTCCAACAGATCTCCTACAGTAGGTTGTATCTAAAAAAATCGTATGGTTAACAAAGAGGTGCTGTTAGATGAAGGAAAAAAGTGGGATTTGTGAAAATGCAAATCTAAAACTGTGAGGTGCATTTTCATCTGGGTTTTGAGTTCTTCATCTCTGGTTAGTTTTTGTTTGCATTTTAATTTTTTACTCAACTATATATTCATTTAATAAGAATAAGAATAATGTGTCATTTTCGGTTATTTCTTGTTTCGTAATTTGGGACACATGTTAATGACTTAATGTTTATTGTTTTGGTGGGTAATTGGTTCCATTTCCGGATAATCATATTATCTAGGTTGCATTTTGGATTCTTCTTCATCTAGATTGCATTTTGAGTTCTTCATCTTGATTGTGGTTTCTGCATTTTCGTTCTTGATATGCTGGATTTCCGCATTTTCATTCTTGATATGTTGAATTTCTGCATTTTCGTTCTTGATATGCTGCTTTTATGTTTAATTTAAAAAATGCAAACATTTTTCTCATGTAAAAATGCAAGTGCTGCTTGAGTCCCTTTATATATACATTGTATTGTCTATTTATCAATTGAATTCCTTTTGTATATAAATTGTATTGCATTTCCATTTATCAATAGTGTTTTGTGTATCTTGTTTGCATTTTGAGTTACACAGATCTGCATTGTAGTGTTGTGTATAGTAAAGTATTTTCCAGTTTGTTCTTGTTTGCATTTTCAGTGATGGATAATTGTTTTTGCATTTCCAGTTATGTGAAAAGATTGTTGCTTTGCATTTTCATATTATTGTTTGTTGCTTTGCATTTTTCAGAATTTGCGTTTGCATATGATCTGAAGATGTTATTGCTTAATTTGCATTTTCGATATGAAACTATAGTTGCATTTTCAGAATTTCACGTCGATTTGCATTTTCAGATTGTAGTTTGTTTACATTTCATCTAGGTTTCATTTCCAGTTTTCTTTAGTTTGTTTGTATTTCATCTGGGGTTTCATTTCAGATTGTACATAGGTTGCTTTGCATTTTCAGATTGTAGTTAGTTTGCATTTTATCTGGGTTTCATTTCAATTTAGTTCTTTTGTTTGTTTGCATTTAATTTGGGTTTCATTTCAGATTGTACACATAAATAAACATGCAAATCGCCGATGAAGAATTCCGGCCGCTACCTCAGATCGAAGCCATCTCCGCCGCTTCGCAACCTCAGATCGACGCCATCTCCGTCCAAATCTGCTCGAGGGTCCACGCCATATCCACAGCTTCGCAACCTCAGATCGACAGTGAAGCATATCAATTTCTACAGGTCGACAGTGATGCAGATCGACGTGAAAGCAAGGCGACAGTGAAGCATATCAATGTGAAGATCTCTCAATTTCTATATGGTATTTTTATCATTTTGCATTTTTTATTTTGGTTTTATTGAAATTGATGCTGAATCTCTTCATCAATTGCAAGGTATTATCATTTTGCATTTCTGGAATTTTGCATTGTAGTGTTTGTATAGACTTTTTGCATTTTTTGATTGAATAATTAATTTGCATTTTTGCATTTTCATTTTGAATCAGATTGTGTTGAAATGAAAATCATAGTTGTGGAAACATTTACATGACATGCATCTTCGAATTTTTGCATTTTCGTTTTTTTGCATTTTGGCATTTTGAAAATGAAACCCAGATGAACATGCAAATTCTGAAACATTTGCATTTTCAAAAATAAAAAAAGTTTCAGAAATATATCAAGCCTAGTCTTGTTTGAAAGAGTATGAAAAACTAAATCTAATGATATAATTTGCTTGCTTAAACTCTTAAAAACAAAGAAGTTATGATAATTTAAATGTTTGAGTGGGTTTTTTTTTTAAAAATTGCTTGTCTGGAGTTTGAAAGGGGAGAGCGCGTGGGTGATATTTTTTTCTTCATTTTCCAGTTTTATCCTTATTCATTCTTGCCACGTGTCACCACCTAAGGTGGTTCTTTAGTTTCTATGTATAAGGGTGGTTCTATGTGTAACCTTACCCTTATTATACCGTGTATTAATGATTGGTGGAATGATATCTCAATGATATCCAGCCTTGGATATTGTGCCACCAAGAAAGTACATACATAGGTGGCACAATAATAGCCACACATCTTGGATGAATAATTGTATTGATTTTTAAGTCAGTCAAGGTACACAGTATAACAGTATTTTATTCTGGATAGTTAAACTGCCAAAATCAAGTTTAAAAGAGAAAGCCGAAACATAACGATTATATTTTAAATCGGTTCGAAAAGTTGTGCAAGTGTGCCACAATCGCAAGCCACGGTCGACCGTGGGCTGCGACCGTCCGACCACTTCCCACTTGACAACTCTCTTTTATCTCTCTTCAAACTCTATATATAAACACCTAGTTTGTTTATACTCCTCACTATTTTGCAACAAAAATACTCTGACTATTCCATCACACACTTGTGATCTTTCACTTTTGTAGTTATATGTGTGATTCTTGAAGTTATTATTGAAGGGTTTTGAACCTGACCAAACCACCATATGACACAAACTGGTCAAGCCTGGGTTTGATTCCACTGGTTCAATCCTAAAAGCGGAACTAGATTGAACACAACCCTCTAAACCCCAAAAGGGTTAGGATCTTTAAACTTTTACATGATCAACATAGTTTCTTAACAAACAACCCATAGATAAGGTTATAGAATTATACCTGAACAAAACCTTTAGGATTGCTAAAGATAGTCCACCACTACTGCACCTCACTGGAACTGGCTGCTAGACCGTTCCTGGATCACCAAGCCTTAAAAAACCAAAAGCTTTGTGTGTGTGTGTGTGTGCGTCGACCACCCTATCGCAAACACCCTTGGTGTTTTGCGATTGCGACTTCGAGAGAGAGAGACCGAGAGAGAGTGCGTCGACCGAGAGAGAGAGCTACGAGAGGGAGGGCGAGATCGAGAGAGAGGTGGTGGCGGCTAGGGTTAATCCCTTGTGTCTCATATATCACTAATCCCTAAGGCTTAAGGATCTTATATAAGTATTAAGTTGGACCTAAGCTCGTTTAATTAAAAGCCCGCTGGTTTTAATTTAATTAAACTTTCAACTCTTCTCATATTCACCCCTTGGACTTTACTAGTTAATTAATTAACTATTAATTAACTGTCCGTTAAATATTAAAGCTTAATATTTAATTCCCTTTAAATAATAAATAACTATTTATTATTTATTCCTTTCTAATAATTAATACAAACTGATTAATTATTTATTTCTCTCTTCTTGATAATTTAATCCAACTGATTAATTATCCTTAATAATTAATCTAACTGATTAATTATTTCCTCTTACTCTTTAATAATTAATCTAACTGATTAATTATTTCCACACAGAATAAAGGTGAAAACCAACTGTTCCGAATTGGGTGTGCAACGGTGTGACCCTTTAGTCTCTTATAACATTGGATACAATGTGCCCATTAATTATCTCTGCACGTAATCTAACAGACTCCCACTTATGCAAGATAAGTAATAGTTACTGCACATTGTTAGCCTAAGGAGGTCCCTAGCCAGACACTTAGGATAACCAGGTTATAAGAACTCTTATACCCCAAAGTAACTTGTGACAAAACTTCATAAGCAACCTGCTTAGAAGTGACCTGTTATAAACTAACTGTTTATAAACTAATTTATCATAAACTCCCTGTTTATGAATGGGTACGTCTTTATATATACAAGCTTGCATATATATATATATAGGTTTGTCCCTTGCAGCGCGATATTTCAATTTTGAGCATGAGCATTGAAAAGGTCAACTCAGAGACTCAAGAATTATGTTCATGACATACTTGATTTCGAAACTGCGTGATAAACGACAAAGAACAGATCAGTTCGTTTGGTCGCGGCCGTGCACTTACCAGTTTCTCTTATCAGTCAAGGGGACCGGAAATATCTCTCCTAAAAAGGAGATGCAATTACCATCTTGCATATTTGCATTTGGCAACACGGCTCTCACTAAATCTAGACACGCCCCTTATGACCACCCTGTTACGGCGTGACGTTAGAACGCGCTAAGAAGACAACAGTTACCGCATCCCAAACCAAATACCTCAGGCTTGAGGATAACCTATGTGATAAATACTTTTGACACGAATCCACGAAGTAGTTTTCACGGTGGGTCAATCCAATATTCGTAACCCTAACGAATATCCGTAAATTTTGGTCCGCAAAAACCTTTCGCAGCTATATTCGATATACTTTCGAATCTACCCCAAAATTACGATGACTTTATAACCCTATCATAGTTCCCACCACGATAAGTAGTCACGGATAATGTTTTGAATAAACCTAGTTTATTCCTGGATGAACCAAAACATATAAAATTATGAAGAACAATGAAACTAATCTCTACATCCTTCCATATTCCTCCCTGTAATAAAGATGTATAATTTCTACCATTTCACTGACTCGATTCACGATGTTTATCTGAATTACTTATTATTTTACATTGTAACTTATCACAGATTACAAAGAAAATAATATGGTTATAAACCCTAAAACACAAGACTAGTACTTTGAAGTAATCCTTCTTGGTTTTGCTAGAAATCATTCTTGCAACCTAAGAATGCTTCTAGGCTTACTTATTTTATAAATTCCTTAAACTTGGAGAACTGGAAATAACTCCTTGTTTCTGATTTATAAAACAACCTCCCTGTAATTAAAAACTTTAATTACATTTGTAGACGTATTAAATCTTACTAGATTTATATCCTTTTGAAATGATAAAACCTCTTACACCTACTTGTAAGAAACTTGAAACTAGATTCCCGGTGTATACCAACTTTATCTAATTTCATTACCAAGAATGTTGAAGAACATCCTATTTTATCATTTCTAACGTTAACTAACCAACAATATTATTAAGCTGACTTACTAAACATTTTAGAACGTATATAATTTCTATTTAAGTCATAGCTTGACTAAAAAATCTTGCAATGATATCTTTATCGAGTACCTCTCAATAAATCATGCATCCCTCGGATTAGTTCTTTCTCAAGAACTTACCTTTTTAGATAGTTTCTAAAAACATCCGATAATTATATATTCTAAAAGTTCGATCTTGTATTTATCATACTGGTTAAAAATAACCTTTTATTAACTCTAATAAATACACTAGTCAGGTGCTCCCACTATCTTTTATGAAAAAGTGCATTCTTTAAAAACATCCTTTTTAGGTCTTAGTCAAAACTTGACTACTATGCCTAAAACTTGTGTTCCAAACACATGTTTTAAAGAACTTAGTTTTTGTAAGAAATTTGTTTTATGAAACCAATGAACTTGGATCTCCCATATATCCATCTTTCCAATTACGGAAAGTGGTTTCATTAAACTTACCATGATCACAAGTATGAAATACTCATGATGGTATTTTAAATTTCTTTTCTTAAAAACATTTAGTATAAAAATTTCCTTGACTATAATAACTATTATAATCACTTTTATACCTACTTAAATGTTTTATCAAAAACTACTTTATCCAGAAATAATGACTATTATTTCCATATGTTCAAGACTTTGAACATTCACTTTTCATAAAATCTTAAATACTTGTTGAATTAGAAAAACTATCTAATCTTATAAACAAAACTTGTTTATACAAGTATTTATATAGTAGAGCCGGCATTTATGTAACTACAACAAACCATAGCATAAGATTATTATGAATCACTAATCGAGTCAAAGCTTTGACTTATTAGCACTCTTTTAGTCACAACTGACTAATCATGATTCATATAAGAACACGTGCACGGATATATAACCAAATAATTAAATTTCCATAAACTTAAAAAAATATCCATAAGCAATATAAAATTGTTCAAATAAACTTAAAAGGTTTAATTAACTAGGAAATAGAAATTATTATAATATCCGTAAGCTGCACGTAGGATCTTCTCATGCTGGGCCGTATCACTTTCCATCTACTCCTGCAATAAACGATTGCAAGATATTAGAATACTCGTAAAACTTTACAAGTAGGAAAGTGACAAAGAAGCTAATCACGCAGTACGTGAGGAGCCAGACTTGCCTCCTGCCTCGTGACCTTTCGGACAATCTCGTTTCCAATGTCCGGCCTCACCGCACCTGAAGCACCGATTCTCGGTCCTTGCCTTGTTTGGCTTTGGCTTCTTGCCCTTGTTGTCGTTAATAGCTCTGGGTGCATTCTGGCTGGACTGGGCCTTGCCCTTTCCCTTTCCGTTGCGCCCCTTCCTCTTCTTACGTCCACCATGCCCCACCATAAGAATGTCCTTAGACTTGGTCCCGATACTCTGCTCAGCAGTCTTGAGCATTGAGTACAACTCAGCCACGGATTTCACCATGTTGTTCATGTTGTAGTTGACTATGAAAGGTTTATAGTCATCTGACAACGAGTTGAGTATCGTGTCCGTTGCTAGCTGCAACGGTACTGGGTGCCCAAGTCTCTCTAGGTGGTCCATGTAACCTTTCATTTTCATGACGTGGTCACTGACCGAGGTCCCCTTAGCCATCTTGCACGAGTTAAATGCCCTAGTGGCATCATAACGCTCTGTGCGGGCTTGCTCCTGGAACATGTCCCTCAGCTGGCGGATCATGTCATAGGCAGGAGCATGGTTCTAAATAACGTAAGGCGTGGCGTGGCGGCGAGGTCAAGCCTCAAGTTATAGGAGTCATGGCGAAGCCGTGGCGTTTTTTAAGGCGTGACTTAAGGCGGCGATTTTGTATATATTTTGTAATTATATATATCAAATTTATCATTATTAATATACTAATTACATAAAGTTACGGAAATGATGAGCAAAATAACATATACAAATTATAAAATACAAATTTATAAAAGTTCTATACACGCGATTGCAAAATGCATAAAAAAAAGTTCAAATTTTTTTAAAAATTGATTTTTTTGGCGCCACGTTATAAAAAACTCGCCATTTGGCGCGCAAAGGCGCGCCTTGGCAAGCCTTGGCGCACGCCACGCCTAGCACTCACGCCTAGGACCATTTCTTAACGGCGAAGCCACGCCTCACGCCTTGGCGACGCCATGGCGCCGCCATGGCGCGCCTTTTAGAACCCTGGGCAGGAGTCTCCATCATGCTTGACTGCAACTCTGGACTCATAGTTGCAAGCATGAGGCAGCTGACATCCAAGGCGTCATTGGAGCGCTTCTGAAAAGCCTCCCTGACCTCTGCCCTGGCATTGTTGGCAGGAGGATTTCCTAGAGGTTGTTCTAGGACATACCACTTTCTCTCGTGCCTTAGCACCATCCGGAGATTTCTCTCCCAAGTGAGAAAGTTGGACCCGGTGAGCTTATCTTTCTCAAGGATAGAGCGGAGTGAGAGGTTATTAGTACTGGTAACGTTGGTTGTCATCTACAATTTAAAACCCGGTTTAATTAGTAATTGCAAATAAACTTTCTAATCATATATCATCAAACCCATAAATAATATATATTAGACCTAGGACCCATATTTCACATACTTGACGCAAGGTTTGGGCACTTCCCGCCAAGTCATGCTATTTCTGGGAGGTAACACCCTGTACCAATTGTACCTAACTAATACGACTCCTAGAACCTCGTAGAGCACTTAGATCCAGTCTAGTATGTTTAACTCTACTCTAGTGCTTTTTGGGCCGGGACTCCCGATTATCACCAAAATAGATCGCACCACCTAAGACAGCATGAATTCTGGCCGGGACTCCCGATTATCGCAGAATCTTTCATGCCCCTTCCCGCAATGGTTTGAACCCGGATGCCCAAGGTTTGGGCACTTCCGACACCCGAGTACCGTTTAACAGTTAGGGTGTACCATTAGGTGGGTAGCACACTGATCTATGATTTTTTCTTGGGTTTTATAATTAAGTTAAAAACTTAATTTTCCAGTTTTTGAAAAACAATTTTAAAACTAACTGTTTTAAAAGTACGATTTATATGTGTACCTAAACTAGGTGCACAAAACGGCCTTTATAAGTTCCAAACTTATAATCTTGACAAAACTTTTAAATTTATAAAAATTTAATTAATACGACTACCAGATTGAAGTCATATTCTAGTTTGTCATAAAGCGTGGTTTTTCACTTGTTTAATAACAATCTGTCATTAAACCCCTTTTTATTTACCATCACACGCATGTATATATATATATGCCATACATATATATAAAAAGCAGTAAATAAATCACAACCACGCAGATAATAATAAGCAGATAAAACCTATAGTTTTGTCAACTAATCCTAAGGTCAAACCTAAGGACAAAATGACTTGGATTCGCCTTTCTTGATGTGTTGCTCCCACTGGCCTTGACACCTCCCCGTAGTATCCATGCTTCGCGTGAGAACACCATTTTCTTCATCACCTTCTTCGAGTCCAACTTGGTTGTGGGATTAAACTACTACTAATCTATTACAAATACAATATTGAATGAGGTTGTAAGTGGCATGCAGGCCTCCCCGAACCAGTACAATATTACAATTAAGAAAGGGATTGTAATTGGCACGCAGGCCTTCCCAATACCAAAATAAAGAAGAAAAGAAAAATGAGTCTTAAGTCGGCAAAAATATAGCTATCACAACCACGCAATTATATATAAGCACTATATATATAAAAGTCAACCACGCATTTATAAAAAAATAAACTGTGTTGTTTAAGCACGCAGCCTGATTTGTTTAAATATTCTCATTTACCCTTTTGATTAATACCTATTAACTAAAAAATGAGAATTATGATCTTCTAGTTTAATTTGACCAAAATAGTTTTTCAACAAAAAAACTTAGAACTT
The DNA here is from genome assembly GCA_947179395.2 of Pulicaria dysenterica. NCBI lineage: Eukaryota > Viridiplantae > Streptophyta > Magnoliopsida > Asterales > Asteraceae > Pulicaria > Pulicaria dysenterica. The sequence goes on from OX359290.1 coordinate 91,058,274, forward strand.
GATCTCATTCAAAACTTGAATGAAAATCCTCACGTCGAGTTTTATTACTTAAAACCGACAACCTTGATCAATTAAATACTATTTTATTTGTTTCTCCATTATATAAACTTTATCCCTTTTAGAATTTATTCAGAACGACTAAAACTAGTCATAATAAATAATTATCTAAAATATATATATTTTAACTAAGCTAGTTAAAATATATAATACTAGTTTATATAACACCTTATTAATTTTGTAACTTAAAATTAATAATCCTTTTATATTAATCCGGAAAATCTTTCTTGGGCCAAACTCTCCCGTCAACCCGAGAAACCCACTGGGCCGAGAACCCTTTGGGCCGAGAACCCCTTGGGCCGAGAACCCACCTTGGGTCGGGAACCGCCTTGGGCTGAAAAACACTTGGGCCAAGGCCCATCTCGCCCTTAGCGCCGCTAACCGGCACCGCTAGGCCTATCTGGCCTTAGCGCCGCTAACAGCCCTCACCCGATACAGTGATGATCTTGGTTCCCGTTTTCCAATTAAAAAATAATTTAAATCCTTTTAACCTATTAAAACTAACTATTTTAATATACTGATTAAAAACTGGATTTAATTCAAAAAAAAAAAACTATCAATTATTAATTTCAACAAAACTTGTTTTATTAATAATCAATTATCCTAAAACTTGATTTCAACCTTTTTTAAACAAAGTTCAAAAACTTGTTAAAATCTAGTTTTAGATAAAAGATTTATCCTTTTTAACAGTTTAAACACAAACTTGGTTTAAACCTAACTGGTCAAAATCAAACCTTTTATGATCTGGATAAAAACAGAAAAACTTGTTTTTATCCCTTATGGTTTTCGAAAAATTGTGGAGAAAGAAACAAGATGAAGTAGATCATTTAACCATTAAACAAACCAACAATGGATTAACTAGGTTTAATTAATTAAAACAAACTGTTTAATTTATCTTAATCCTAAACTTGTTCTTATCCAAAAACCACAATCCTTTTTAACCGTTTAAACTAACTGTTTAAACTTTCTGATTAATAGGATTAAACTGGATAACAAAAACAAACTGTTTTGTTGCCCTTGGTGATTTTCGAAATAGGCTAGAGCAAGTGGAAGATCAAGAATCAAACCTTAACCCAAAAACAGATAAAACTAGAAACTATGGATCATAGAGCCGAGGCTCTGATACCACTGAAGGGTTTTGAACCTGACCAAACCACCATATGACACAAACTGGTCAAGCCTGGGTTTGATTCCACTGGTTCAATCCTAAAAGCGGAACTGGATTGAACACAACCCTCTAAACCCCAAAAGGGTTAGGATCTTTAAACTTTTACATGATCAACATAGTTTCTTAACAAACAACCCATAGATAAGGTTATAGAATTATACCTGAACAAAACCTTTAGGATTGCTAAAGATAGTCCACCACTACTGCACCTCACTGGAACTGGCTGCTAGACCGCTCCTGGATCACCAAGCCTTAAAAAACTGAAAGCTTTGTGTGTGTGTGTGTGTGCGTCGACCACCCTATCGCAAACACCCTTGGTGTTTTGCGATTGCGACTTCGAGAGAGAGAGACCGAGAGAGAGTGCGTCGACCAAGAGAGAGAGCTACGAGAGGGAGGGCGAGATCGAGAGAGAGGTGGTGGCGGCTAGGGTTAATCCCTTGTGTCTCATATATCACTAATCCTTAAGGCTTCAGGATCTTATATAAGTATTAAGTTGGACCTAAGCCCGTTTAATTAAAAGCCCGCTGGTTTTAATTAAACTTTCAACTCTTCTCATATTCACCCCTTGGACTTTACTAGTTAATTAATTAACTATTAATTAACTGTCCGTTAAATATTAAAGCTTAATATTTAATTCCCTTTAAATAATAAATAATTATTTATTATTTATTCCTTTCTAATAATTAATACAAACTGATTAATTATTTATTTCTCTCTTCTTGATAATTTAATCCAACTGATTAATTATCCTTAATAATTAATCTAACTGATTAATTATTTCCTCTTACTCTTTAATAATTAATCTAACTGATTAATTATTTCCACACAGAATAAAGGTGAAAACCAACTGTTCCGAATTGGGTGTGCAGCGGTGTGACCCTTTAGTCTCTTATAACATTGGATACAATGTGCCAATTAATTATCTCTGCACATAATCTAACAATTATAATATTTGATTTATCAAACAACAACTCAAGATTTAGTAAGAAGAGTCAAGAAAGATATATATATATATATATATATATATATATATATATTCATCTTCGTCTTCATATATTTACCTCTCATTGTTTGTGAGTGATTGTGATATACACCATTGTTCTTGATTTGTGAGCTTTGCATATTTGTTCTTGTGGGAAGAGTAGAATTAAATAGTTGTTGGTTTGTTGACTATTCCACACTTGTGTTTCTTGTTCAAGTTACTAGGGAAGAACTTCTTCATATCTTCTTGTTGAAGAAGATTTGTGTTCTTGGTGAAGAACACATTTGAGCTCTTGGTTTGGAGCTTGGAGTGGTTGTCACCTACCGTACAGAGTTGATTGTATTTGGTATATGTTCCGATGTAAAAGAACTTTTGCACGTTGTGCTAGTGAAATTCTTGACTGAGGTCAAGAAGTGGATGTAGGTTGGAGTTCCACCGAACCACTATAAATCTCGGTGTCATCTCTCTAACCCTCAAACTCTTTAATACTTGCACTTAAATTGTTGCTTTAATATTTTTGTCTTTACATTTCAAGTATTTACATTCTTGTCTTTACATTCTTGCACTTATATTTACGCATTTACTTTCAAGTCATTTAATTTATTGTCAACAATATACTTATACACATCAATATATATATACTTAATACTTATACTTATATATTTATATATTCTTGCGTTTATATATTCTGCACTTTATTTTTTAATATCTATTTATTATTGTGCAAGTTATTAATTAAAATTTAAAAAGTGTACATAGAAACTATTTAACCTTCATGCTAGTTTCTACAGAGTTGATAAGAATATTCTTTTTACTTAACAATATAAATTATACAATTACATGTCTAATTAATTAGTATTTCCTTAAATACTTTACCCTTATATATCTATACTATCTTATAAAGCATTTAGACATTTGTCTTAATCTCTTAATTTTAAGTAATTTGAAATTACTAATTTACCCTCATATCAAACTAAATATAAATTATTAAAAGAAGTAACTATTACATTGAGTTAATGGGATTTATACATACACTTTTAGGAACTAAACCTTTCTTAATAAGAAAATATTTAAAACATTAAGTCTATGCCAATTAACTTAAATATTACAAAATATTTTTACAACTAATTATATATGAATATTTCAATATGAACATTTTATCACTTAATAAACATTTTAACTTAATTATTACAAAATACATATATATATATATATATATATATATATATATATATATATATATATATATATATATAACTTATGAATTTGAATAACATATAACCTAAATTCAGAATCATTTATGAAATTTACATGACTTAATAAATAAAATGGACAAGTTGGCCGAGCAAAACTATTCATCGCCGCCACAGCATTAGCACGGATACTATACTAGTGCGTATACATATATACATCGTGATACTTTTTGTGGTAGATATAGTTTCTCGCACCATAGTCTTCTTCGAGACAATCAACCACAACTCATTTATTAAGAATCACATTATAAGACAAACAATCATAATCCAATTTGATTAACATTTACAAGTATAAGTCTAAGGTACTCACCTCAAATCCAAAGCTCTTTAACAACTTCTCTCGGCTTCCCTTAATCCCTAAAATTCATAAATAATCATAGTATAACAATCATACATATAAATTAAAACACAATGCTACACTTTAAATTTGGCCAGAGGCCGACATTGTCTCCATAATGACATGTGTCAACCTACACAACCCATATTCAACCCTAAATGACATGTGTCAACTTACATAATTTGTGTTCAACCTACACGACCTACCCTTATTAACACGGCATTTGTCGATCTATGAACAACTGATTATTCCTTGCAAATTACCCTATTCAACACCAAAATCATTCAAAGATATACCAAATCGTTTAGAGGTGTAATCTAGCACTTCAAAATCTTGGGACTGTTTGAACATCAGAATAACACCATAACATCAAGACCACAATTTAAGTTATTCCCCTCGTCAAACCCATCAAAGCTTCAAGAACAAAAAGGAGGGGAAATGTATGTAACCTTTTTAAAACTACAATTTATCTCTTGAAATAAGTTTGTAGATGTTATAATACAGCTCTTGATCTTCAATTCGCTCATGCAAGCTTCAATCTAAGCTTTGATCATCAGATCCCCACTTATGGTTGTGTTACAAAAATCCATTCACATATTATCTATGTTTCAACCATTCTAAATATCAAAACTGTTTGAGAAAAAAATCAAAAGAAAACATTAATGGTTAGGAGTTGTCATCACCGTCCTAGAGCTCTCTCACAGTAATGTTATCGAAATAGATAAAGCAACAACAGTTAAGAATTAAGCTTAGCAAACACGCAAACTTACACAACATACTAGGCATGTAAAAGTTATCACATGAACAAATTCCACATCATAGAAATTCACATACTATCGAGGCAATGCACTAACAACGACCTAACTTCTCATATGACTACGTAAGGCACCCCAAGAATTTTATGTTTGCAATACCCAGTTTCTGAAAAATAAATAAAAAGAGTATTACAATTAATTGAGTTATGGTTTTGTTCAAAGGCCTTGGGCCTATTTTTATGATAAGAAGAAATTGTGAGTTTATGGATTTCTTAATTGTGGGCTTAGGATTGATGGGTGGTCATTGGGCTTGGCCTTATAAGAATACATATATAGAGGAGATTAGGGCTTATCCCTTGAGCATTTGAGCCATGTTACTGTTTCATTAATAAAAGAAAGAAGCAGTGTTGTGTGTGTGGTGTCTGTCGAAGAAAGAAGGGCAGAGGAGCAAGAGAGAGTTTTTATTTTCATTTAAATCTTCAAGAATTTGAAGGAGAAGCTTAAGGTAATGTTTCTAAACTTCTTTAGATCACATAGAGATAATTTTCAGTAAATTTAGATATGATTTATTGGATTTTAAAGTCTGTGAAGTGTGTTCTTCAAGTGTGTGTAAACCGAGAAAACAACAAGATGTTGTTGTGTTCAAAACTTGTTAAAACACAAATAAATTGAAAAGGATTGGTTTAAATGAGTGGAGAAACGTTTTACAACAAAAATGAATCGAAATGGTTAAGTTTTTAAAGGTTTCGATTTTCAAAAAATGGCGAATGTGAGGTGTATTGATATGGTCCGACCAAGAAGATGAATTAGGGTTAAGTTGGACGAGTGTGTGGCTCGACTCTCGAGGTGTGACTTACTAGTCGAAGTCGGATGCAGGTTTCATCCGACTTGGGTGTTTTGGTTGAGGTGAGAATAATGCATGACCACATAGATCCGCCTTATGAGATGCGACTTAGAACTTGGTCCGGATCAGAACCTGTCCGACTTAAACATGTTATGCAATTTTAGCACAAGTTTTGGGGATGAGGTCCGACCTACATTTGGTCCGAATTCAAGGGAGATGTCCGACTTATTGTATATGTATACGTCCGACTTAGAATGTGAATAATTTTAGGTCCGACTATAGGACCTTGTGTAACTCTAAGGTGGTCCGACTTGTTTAAGCTAATCTGACTTGCGTGTTATATGTGAAGAGTGGATAGGTCCGAATTGGGGCCTTAGACACCTATCCAACTTAGTAGAGGTGTTGGGGAGTGGTGCGACTTGGGATGTCCGACCCACGAGAATTGGTCATACTTAGAAGCCCTAGTCCGACTTACAGACCTTGTATGAATTGAGCCTTGGTCCGGCCCAAGTAGTGGTGCGACTTAGATGGGCCTCTTATGTATGTGGGCCGGTTTGAGTAAGGGACTTATATTCGTTCTAGACTTAGTGAGATATATATTTGTATTGTAGGTCCTTGTGATTGGACCCGTTGACTATTCGATCTTGTGAATTCTGCTACCATCGTTGTGTTGCGGATCAGGTGAGTTACACTAAGTTATACATGATATTAGTGTGAAATGTGTATTTTATATATATGTGTGTGAAAGTGTAACTATTATATTATTATGTGAAGTGAAGGGTTACATTATATTGTGGTGAAAACGTAACTTGGGCATGAATAGGTAGTCAATAATTAGAGCACAAATACCCAAAAGATAGAGTTTATCAACAATCACATACAGGTGAGGTTTTACAACAATATTAATTAGCAACACCGTAATCTAATACTATTAAATCTCCTCAATATGCAATTCGGGCCAAGGCACAACTATGATTGAGTCACGCACCAATGAATTTACATTTAGACTTATTTACAATTGCATTTAGGATCTCACATGAATTAGGATTATAGTGTTACGATTGTACCACCTCTAAATGAATTACGATAAGTTTCAATGTGTCAATTACAATTGTAGGCCCACAATGAATTACGCTTCAGTGTGAGCAATTACAATTATCCTTTGAGTACTAAATGCGATTGAAGTCCATATATGTAAATTATGATTGATGTCCAATATTTGCAATTTACACCTAAGTTGCTATTCCAATTACGACTGCTATATAGTTTGCAAACTACAATTGAAATTTATATACTAATTACGAATTTATATTAACAAATGAATTGCGATTGAATTGCTATAACTTAATTACGATTCAATCCTCATGAGAATTAGGATCACATCTGAACTACGACCTACACCTCAAATCCCCATTACAATTCCAACTTAGTCAAAATATGATTCCATATTGTTACCGAATTACGATTCTAATACTATCAAATTACGATTAGTTTTAATTGTTGATTTACAATCTAGTAGATCGATCTCGCCTTACAACTCCCTCATTCCTGCACTAAATCGCTTGGTTTTTGTTTCTGAAGAACCACAATATCATCATATCAAAGCTCTGACTATTAGTCGCATTTTTGTTGTGATTTAATGATTCAAAATCTGGTTTATCCCTCTAGGTTGCCTACCGAACAGCCCAAAACTCAACAAAATCCTTACAGTTATTGATTAAATTACAGCAACTCAATAACTAATTGATGGTAAGTTTCGAAGATTTCTTACGTGGTTGACTCTTGACAATAGGATGCACTAAAGAAGCATGTATAACCCACTCCTTCTTCAAATTCTCGTTCGAAACACACACACACCAGAACTAAGAGCACACTCAACACCTATTTTCCTTTATATTGCAGCTACAGTAAAGTTGTATACGGTTGTGTGCCCTAATTCTTGATTTATATAGCTTACTATTTACTTTATATACCCTATTAGTCCCTCACTTCATTTAACATATTGAGTCCTTGCATTTCCCTCTTATCACTTATTAGTCCCCTATTAGGAAATAATTAAAGTATAAAACAACCAAACCCAATTTAATATTTAATCATCTTTACATTCGGACCACAGGTATTACATAATAATTATATCTTTCCCGGGTTGATTATCTCTGTAAGGGTAGGTGTGACTTTATATTAAGTCAATGGACCTAATTGCAAATCTTGAAAAGCTGTAACAACCTTCAGTTGTTAGCTGGCAGAAGGTAGCTCCAGGTCAGCAGGAGGTAGCTCCAGATCAGCAGTTTAGTTTCTTATAAATAGAGTTGTGTAGTTCGTTTGTATTTGATATCTTTTTATACTTTTGTAATTCATTCATACACACATAGAGAGTTTCTAGTTCAGATTTCATACAATTCAGTTTGTATTGTTCTTCATCATTAATGGAAGTTCGTTCATCTTGTTCTTCAATTCAATAGTTTTGTTCTTGATTTTCATCTTTGATACTACAAATTGGTATCAGAGCTCCAAGGTTCAAACGAATTTGGGAGAAAGGAAGGTCTGTGGGTTTATCAAAGAAGAAGGAAGATCACGGTGGTTGTTTCTGATCAGAGGTGCAGAATCAAGGCGGAGGAAGAAGAATCCTTGAGAAGAAGATCATCAGGAAGAAGGTTCTTGAAAGGTTCTTGAAAGTTTCTCAAGAAGAAGAAAGTTCACGGTTGTGAAGGGATGGCTCCTCCCATGATTCAGATCGAGAAGTTCACCGGTAAGAACAACTTTAGTCAATGGCGTCTCAAGATGAGGGCGTTATTGAAGAGGGAAGGAATCGGGAAACCTTTGTCAGGGGAAAGGCTTGATGAAGAGGAAGCTGCAGAGCTTAAACAACAAGATGAGAAGGCCCATTCTACGATCTTGTTGTCATTATCAGATGAGGTTTTGTATAAGGTTTCAGATGAAGATACAGCAGCAAGTCTATGGTTGAAACTTGAATCACTTTACATGACGAAGTCTCTCACGAACAAGTTGCTACTGAAGCAACGTTTGTTTTCTCTAAAGACGAAGGAAGGCTCAGTGCTGAAGGATCATCTTGATGAGTTAAACTCAATCTTGATGGAGCTCAAGAATGTTGATGTAAAGATTGAAGATAAGGATGCGGCATTAATCCTCTTGGTCTCTTTACCACCATCGTTTGAGAATTTTGTTAACTCATTTGTCGTTGGAAGAGATACGATTACGTTGGAGGAGGTGAGGTCAAGTTTGCACTCACGGGAGCTGCGACAAAAGGCTTCAGGTAATGTTTCTGATACACAAGCTGCAGGTCTGAGTGTGACCAGAAACGAAGGTCGAAGCTACGATCGATCAGATAAAGGAAAATGGAAACCAAGAAAAGGTAGATCACGATCAAGAACTAGAAAGCCTAACCCACGAGATGTGTGTCATAGGTGTGGTGAAGCAGGTCACTGGAAGAATGAATGTCTCAAGAATAGGGCGAATGTCCAACGTCAATGTAGCGAAAGAAGAAACTAACGTTGAGTCAGATATGGTGCTTATGGTTTCTGATTGTCTCTATAGTAACTCTGAAAGTTGGATTCTAGATTCGGGTTGTTCCTTTCATATGTGCCCGAGAAGAGAGTGGTTTGTAACATATCAAGAGATGAATTCCGGAAGTGTCTTGATGGGGAACGATGTATCTTGCAAGGTGGTTGGTATTGGATCAATCAAGGTTCGTATGCATGATGGGATTGTAAGAACGTTAACTAACGTACGACATGTTCCAGAACTCAGGAAGAACTTGATATCTTTAAGTACCTTGGATGAAAAGGGCTTCAAGTATTCGGGTGCAGGTGGAGTACTCAAAGTATCAAAAGGTGTTTTGGTTGTAATGAAGAGAATGAAGGAGTCCACTTTGTATGTCCTAAATGGAGAAACTGTTTTGGATAGAGGTACAACTGCTGTTACACAATCAGAATAAGCTAGGTCCAAAATGACGAAGCTCTGGCACATGAGACTTGGTCATGTTGGTGAAAAAGGCATGGTGATGCTTGGTGATCTTGGGCTCTTGGGTGGACACAAGGTACAGAAATTGGAGTTTTGTGAGCATTGTGTGTATGGAAAGCAACATAGGGTAAATTTCTCTAAAGTTATTCATCAAACGAAGGGTACTTTAGATTACTTGCATGTAGATTGTTGGGGTCCGTCTCGTGTTTCTTCTCTTGGAGGAGGTCGATATTTTTTATCGATCATTGATGATTATTCAAGAAAGACATGGGTCCTTATTATGAAACACAAGAACGAGTCCTATGAAAAATTCAAGAATTGGAAGGTGTTGATTGAAAATCAAACGGGTCGAAAGATCAAAAGATTAAGGACCGACAATGGCTTGGAGTTTTGTTCGAAGGAGTTTGATGGGTTTTGTGAGAAGCATGGTATTGCTAGGCACAGAACTGTACGAAACACACCTCAACAAAATGGGATTGTAGAGAGGATGAATAGGACGTTACTTGAAAGAGCTAGGTGTTTGTTGTCTAATGTTGGGTTAAGTCGGAGCTTCTGGGCAGAAGCTGTAAACACAGCTTGTTACTTGGTGAATAGAGCTCCAGCTACTGCTATTGGTTGTAAGACTCCAATTGAGGTCTGGTCTGGAAGACATGCAGATTACCTTGAGTTAAAGGTGTTTGGTTGTCCAGCTTACTATCATGTAAATGAAGGGAAATTGGAACCAAGAGCAAGGAAAGGTATATTTGTGGGTTATGGTGATGGGGTTAAAGGATATAGAGTTTGGTCTCCATCAGAGAAGAAGGTTATCCTAAGTCGGGACGTGATTTTTGATGAAAAGTCAATGTTTGTGTCAAAGGGTCTTGATGGTACCTCCGAGAAGGTGGAGGTTGATGGGCTGGAAGAAGGTACGTTCAGTGATGACAAAGAAAACCTGGATGAAAGTTCTGAAGGTAGGTTTGTGAATGTTGAATCCTTGGATGAAGGTACGTCCGAGAAGGTGGAGGCTGCAGGTCATGGGGATTTGCAAGGCACGGATGAACAGATTGGTGAACCAAGTTCACGTGCAGGTCATAATTCAACGTTACAAGATCAAGGTGGAGCTGATGTTGAGTCATCGTTGGCTCGTGAACGGTCAAGAAGACAGATTAAGCCGCCGGTTCGATATGGGTTCGAAGATTTGGCAGCTTATGCCTTATAAGTAGCTGAGGAGATGGATAGTTTGTATGAACCTGGAACTTATCGTGAAGCTATTGGTTGTCATGAGGCAGGTCCGTGGTTAGGAGCAATGATCGAAGAAATTGAATCCTTACATAAAAACCAAACGTGGGAACTTGTCAAGTTACCTAAAGGTAGACGAGTAGTGGGATGTAAGTGGATTTTCAAGAAGAAAGTTGGATTAGAAGGTTCTGATTCAATCAGGTTCAAAGCAAGGCTTGTAGCCAAAGGTTATAGTCAGAAGGAAGGCCTGGATTATAACGGAATTTTCTCTCCAGTGGTTCGACATACCTCCATTCGAGTGTTGTTGTCGATTGTTGCTCATGGTGGCTTAGAGCTGGAGCAACTTGATGTCAAAACGGCGTTTTTGCATGGTGATTTGGGGAGGAAATTTTTATGGCTCAACCAGAAGGTTTTGTTGAGCAGGGGAAGGAGGACATGGTTTGGCTGCTCCGAAGGTCGCTCTATGGGCTGAAGCAGTCGCCGAGACAATGGTACAAAAGGTTTGATACTTTTATGGTTGAACATGGATTTACGAGAAGTCCATATGACTGTTGTGTTTATCATCGAAGGGCTGAAGACAAGTCTTGGGTTTATCTACTTGTATATGTCGATGATATGTTGATAGCAGCGAAGGATATGAACGAAGTAAAGAAGGCCAAAGCTTTGCTTGGTTCAGAGTTCGAAATGAAGGACCTAGGTCCGGCAAGAAAGATTTTGGGTATTGAGATTTTGAGAGATCAAAATAAGAAGAAGCTGTTCTTGTCACAAAAGAATTATGTTGATAAAATTCTTCATAAGTTTGGGATGTACAATGCAAAACCGGTAAACAATCCTTCAGCTTCTAATTCGAAGCTTTGTGCTGGTGGTTCTTTAGAGGTTAAGGAGGAGGATTAGTACATGTCGAAGGTTCCTTACTCAAGTGTTGTTGGAAGTCTGGTGTACGTGATGGTGTGTACTAGACCTGATTTGGCACATTCAGTTAGTGTGGTGTCAAGGTTCATGGTTAATCCAAAGAAGGAGCACTGGACAACAGTAAAGAGGAACTTTCGATACTTAAAAGGTTCGTCAGATGTAGGTCTGGTGTACTGAGGTGATTGTGATTGTCTTGTGACTGGGTACTCCGATTCGTATTATGCGGCTAATTTAGACCGGAGGAGGTCATTGACTGGTTATGTGTTTACTCTTGGTGTTGCGGTAGTTAGTTGGAAAGCTACGTTACAACCTTCAGTAGCTTTATCAACAACAGAAGCTGAGTATATGGCTCTAACGGAGGCAGCGAAGGAAGCTATTTGGCTGAAAGGCTTGGTGGGTGATTTGGGTATTAATCAAAATCAGACGTTGGTGTATTGCGATAGCATAAGTGCGATTTGCTTGGCAAAGGATCAAGTCTTTCATGATCGGACGAAACACATCGACGTCCGGTACCATTTCATAAGGTCTGAAACAAGAGTTAAAGTAAAGAAGGTTGGAACGAAGGATAATCCAGCAGATATGTTGACGAAGCAAGTTCCGGAAAGGAAGTTCAGGCACTGCTTGGATCTGCTGAATATTGATAATTGGAAGTATGAATTGACTTAATCAAAGTCAAGGTGGAGATTGTAAGGGTATGCGTGACTTTATCTTAAGTCAAGGGACCTAATTGCAAATCTTAAAAAGTTGTAACAATCTTCAGTTGTTAGCTGGCAGAAGGTAGCTCCAGGTCAGCAGGAGGTAGCTCCAGATCAGCAGTTTAGTTTCTTATAAATAGAGCTGTGTAGTTCGTTTGTATTTGATATATTTTTATACTTTTGTAATTCATTCATACACACATAGAGAGTTTCTAGTTTAGATTTCATACAATTCAGTTTGTATCGTTCTTCATCATTAATGGAAGTTCGTTCATCTTGTTCTTCAATTCAATAGTTTTGTTTTTGATTTTCATCTTTGATACTACAATCTCACTGCATCCTCAATCAATAAAATAAACTAAACATCGTCTAACATTGATTAGGTAAAAGAGATAGCGGCTACACCCGTCACCACACTTCATCAAATTAATATAATAAATTTCATCACTACCATAATAAATAAGGGAGAGTTATCTACAAACATGGTTTACATTTTACCTTATGGAATATGTTATTTGAGGTGTGGGCGTGATTTTACCTTATGGAATATGTTAATATGATCAATGATGTCAAAAGGAGTTGATAGTTTAGACAAGGTCAAACACTAATATTGGTTCACTACTAAAAAAAGACTATTAGGCATGGGTTTTTAAGGTATTTGGACCCGGTTTTGGTGGGGGGGGGGGGGGGGGGGGGGGCTGAATAAGAGGAGCCTAAAAGTCTGTGATCAAGCCCGGTTAAAACCGGGTTTGAAAGTCACTTTTAAGCCCGGTTTATATATAAAAAACAGAGTTTGTATGTTTCCTTCTCAGGTCTAAATATTCACTTTTAAACTCTGTTTTTAGTTAAAAAAAACCGGGTCTGACTTTCAAAGTGAATATTAAGACCCGGTTATTTAACTAAAAACAAGCTTTAAAAGTGAATATTTAGACCTGAGAAGGAAACATGCACACCTTGTTTTTTATATATAAATTGGGTTTAAAAGTGACTTTTAGGCCCGGTTTTTTAACCGGGATTGAATCACAGACTTTCAGACTCCTCCCTATTCAGGCCCCCCACCAAAACCCGGGCTTGAAGTACAGACTTTCAAACCCCCCCCCCCCCCCCCTATTCAGGCCCCCATCAAAACCTGAATACCTTAAAAAACCGGGCCTAAAAGTCTTTTTTATAGTTTTGATTTAATATGTACACATATATTTATGTGTTTATGTATATTAGTATTTTATGCGTGCGATGCACGAAGGCATATTATGTTTATTTTTTAATAAATTGTTAATTCACTATGTCATTTTAAGGGGTGTTTGTTTTAGCTTATTTTATAGGTTTATTAGCTTATTTTCAAAGGCTTATGAAAAAAAAGTGTTTGGTCAAGTTTATTAGCTTAAGCTTATAAGCTTAGTTTGTAGGTAAATAAGTTCATTTTCATAAGCTACTTGAGACTAGCTTTTTTTTATAAGATGGGCTTATTTTTATGAATTTACATTTCTACCATTTTCTTTTCCCATCTTCCCCATATATGTGTCATTTGTCTTTCCCTTGTTAGTCATTTATATATATAAGTTAAGCCATAAGCTAATACAAACACTTTCTTATCTAATAAGCTTATAAGCTCATAAGCTATTAAACTCATAAGCCCATAAGCTTAAGCCCAAAAAAATAAGCTTACCTAAACACTCCCTAAACCAACTTAATGAGATAATACTATAATTGTAGATAAACGAGTGTTTGTTTGCCCGCGCTACGCGCCGGGTATATATATTAATATATTAGCCTTTTATACTCATTTGTCTTATTATTAAAAAATAATATATTCTATAATATCACCAAGTGAAGATAGTTTTCTTTCTCCACGTGGCTTATTTTTGTATATTTGCATATATACTCTCATCCTTCTTCCTTTTCCTAACTCCTATTCTTCCGCAAATGTAAAGTATGTCTTAGTCATTTCACAATAATAAACTAAGACAAATACGTTTTTAAAAGTAGTTTATTAGCTTATAAGTTATAAGCAAATTCAGACACTTTTTTACTAATAAGTTAAAAAGCAAAAAAACTCTTAAACTAAAAAGCTATTAAGCTTAAACTAAAAAAATAAACTTACCTAAACATTCTTTAAATATGAGAGGAAAAGAAAAACATAAAAAAAATAAAACATAAACTTATTTTATCTCTTGTCTTCCCATATTATTAAAAATTAAAATTTTAAAAAAGAGAATCATTTAAAACATCACATGGTTTTAATATCTCATGAGAAAATTTATCATGAATCGAGTATATTATGACATTGATGTGTACTGTATATAATGTGGATATTTGAGTTGTTAAAATTCCTCCAAGTGAAGGTTCTCTAGTCAAGAGAGATTATCTGAAACTAAATTTTCAGCCCTTTGTTGTCTATAAGCTTAATTTCAAATTCTTGTATGAGAAGAATTATAAATTTAAAATTATTTTAACACATAAGATTGAAAAATGTCATCATGTTTTTCTTGCTTAAATAATCAAAATTTGGTTTTTTAAATAGTTTAGTTCCCAGATAGTTGGATGCAACTTATTGTATTTTTTAACTTTTAGTTTTATACGTAAATTTGATACTATAGTAATAAATTAAGATATATATGATTCTAATCGATTTGTTTAAAAATATATATATATATATATATATATATATATATATATATATATATATATATATATATATATATATTAAAATATTATTTTCAATAGTTGAGTTTATTTTATTAATACTTTAAAGACATATTTATCACATATAGTTTAGTAAATTTTTAATTCAGAATTAGTTAAAATCTAAATATGTATAAGATTATTGTACATGCATAAGTAAAACCCATTAAAATAAAACAAATATATAATACTATATATCTAACGCTAAAGTATGTTAGTAATTAAAATTTTGACCAGTATTAAATTTTAGTTCAAAATTTTTATAACTTACTTGTTTGTATGATTTATTAGATAGTAGTAGAGATAAATAATTTGTAACTTATTTGTGTCACTTTTTTAATGGGAACCCCACTCAGGCACTCACCTCAAATGACATATTTATAACATATTTGTAACATATTATGACATATTTGTAACTTACTTATTTGTAACATATTTATAACAGGACTTGAACTCTCAACCTAATAGAAAATGACACTTTAATATATAACACATTGATACCGTTAAGTCAAATGCTCTTTGGTAATTGTGTGATCTATTATAACATCCTAAATTCAACCCATATTTAGTTTAGAATATTTTTGGTTTAAGAAATTGTAAAATATGCATTAAATGTTGTATTTTTTAAATTAAACTTTAGTACTAAAAATATGGTTTAGTTAACCGTATTATATAATAGTAGAGATATGTGTGTGTATGGGATTGAGACCCTCACGTTTAGGAGAAAATGATCACTTAGGTCAAGTCACAACGAAAACCAGTTAACACTTGTTTAAAGTAAAATTGAGACCCTCTGTAAGAACTACTACTTTTTGTTGTGAGGTTCTTAACTTGAGAGGATTTCGATCCATATGTATATATATATAGGGGAGGGTTCATGCGAGAACCGTTGTTAGTGCGAGAACCGCGAGAACCAATCTCAGTCGTTCCTTAAACATGGGAAGTATCATGGATGGAGAACGTGGAGGGATAGGGTGTGGCAGGGTGCATGTGAGGAATTCATGGGAGGGCAATGATATTGAAGGAGGGGGAATTGGACGGCTTAGATTGGTTCTCGCGGTTCTCGCTCTAACAACGGTTCTCGCATGAACTTTTGTCTATATATATATGTGTGTGTGTGTGTGTGTGTGTGTATGCGCGTGTGTGTGTGTATACAGAAATTTATTCGAGAACCGCGAGAACAATCTATAACCACTATTAATGCTCATTAATGACTTATTAATAAGAGTATTTTATCTTTTACATATTAACGCTACCAGTCCGAGTGGACTCGTCATTATTTGATGAAACTTCTTTTCCACAATAATTCTATTAACGAGTGGTTAATAATAGCTCATTAAAGGGTAATTGATTTAATTTAATCAACGAAAAGATTGGTTCTCACAGTTTTTATAATAAGAAATACTAATTAACCTTCACACACACACACACACGTGTGTATGTGTGTGTGGGTGTGTATGTGTGTGTGAACCACTTTTAATGCAACAACTACGAGAACTATATGTAACAACCATAATTAATGTTCATTAATATATGTAATTTTGTCACTTTTCTTGATTTTGTAATTGTATTTGTATATTTCGCGAGAATTGTATTCTCCGTGGAACCTTACTCTATGTCTCTCTCACTACAAACATTATGTTATTTCTTCACGCTTCATAAAGAGCGTGTAAGAATTTCAAAACTTGTCACAGTAATAATTATTAAAAATAGTTTGTATATAATGACCGTTAGAAAAAAGTAGTAGAATTGAATGTATAAATTTGGTAATAGATATTGAATTAGAGAAGTTCACAGTTAAAAGCGTGAATGTATTTAACTTTATGATTAGTTTCAAACTTTTTACCCTTAAAATTGTGAAAATTTAGATAATTTGTCCAGAAATGTAACGAAATATGCGCGGTTTAATATTGTGTGTAACCAACTATTTTTTTGCAATTAATACAATGAACTACCATTTTTTAATATTGTATGCATTTTGACCTGCAAAGCAGGTAAAAGCTGACATGGAGCAGGTAATATATTATTTTCTTTTTTCTTTTTTAAAATAATGCATATGTGTCATTTGTTTGCTGATGTGGTAATTATTTTATTATTATTATATTATTAATAGTATTTATTATTATTATTATTATTATTATTATTATTATTATTGGTTTTATTATTAATCATCTTCTTCATCAATAACACCTTCTTACCACCACCACCACTAACTTCATTTGCCACCACCGCCACCTCCATCTTCAACCACCACCACCTCCATTTTCAACCACCACCAGCGTCACCTCCACTTTCAACCGCCACTGTCACCATCTCATTCAACCACAACATTAACTATCAAACAAAAATCTATGAACTCAAACAAAAATTAAAACAAACACCAAACAAGATCAAAACAGATCTGGACAAAGACCAAACAAAAATCAAACGAAATCCATAACTGAAGCAAACATCAAAAGCCTAGCAAGAATCATAGATGTACAAGAAATATCTATGATGATCGAAACCCAAATCTACAACCAAAGATCTATGGTCGTCATCTAAAACCACCACCGAAAGAAACCCTAAAACCCAGATCTGTGATTCCGTCATCTACAACCACTAAAACCCAGATTTATGGCCGTCATCTACAACCAAACAAAAATCAAAGAAATCGACCAAGAACAGGCCAAACAGATATGTGAAAACCCTCGAACTCAGATCTGTGTAAACTAAACCCTTAAACGACCAAGAACAGATCAAAGAAATCAACCTAGAACAGACCAAACAGATCTGGACAAACTAAACCCACAAACGATCCCACAAGAAATTCATACCTATTCGAAATCCATACCCTAAAGCAGATCTTGAAATCGAGAAAGAAATCGGCGAGGAAGTACAGATGTATCGATGTGTTTTGTCGTTGTGGTTGAAGTCGATGGAGGCGATGGCGGCAGACAGACCATCGATGAAAACCCTAATCGATGAAGATGGATGAAGACGACGGCGGTTCTTGTGTAGGATGAAGACCCTAAGCGATGGCGGTGATGGTCGACGGTTCATGATCTTCAGTAACGGCGGCGGTTCTTGTGTAGGATGAAGACAAAGCGGTAGAAGAGGGAGGTGGCATGAAGACGGAGGCGGCAGAAGAAGATTAAGATGAAGAGAGGTTAAGGGTGAAGGGTTGAAGATAATAATAATAATAATAATAATAATAATAATAATAATAATAATAATAATAATAATAATAATAATAATAATAATAAAACAATAATAATAATCAATTATCTTATGTAGAATCCTACGTGGAGTGCCACGTCACTATTAAAAAAATAAAAATTGCCAACTGTTTTAAGGGTGACCGGTAACCTATAATCATAGGTTAAAATTGCATACAATGTTAAAAAATGGTAGTTCATTGTATTAATTGCAAAAAAATAGTTTGTTACACACAATATTAAACCGCGCATACTTCGTTACATTTCTGTGCACATAACCCTAATTAATATGATAATTTACAATGATTTCACAGTTTTAAATGTAGGAATTTTATAGAAATTTGTCACAACTAACTTTTCCTTGTGTCATTGTAATTTGTGGTATGAGACAAAATTTTTGAAATAATTCGACCAATAGTTAGGCGAGCTAGTTTAGTCAAATATCTAAGAAATAGATAGCGCCTTGACCACAATGAATTTTCTTTTAGCCTAGTGATAAGCGTTTTGATTCTAACAATTAATAGCAAAACGAGATTATGGGTTCAAATCTCACAGTATGCAAAAAATGTAGTGGGAAGTTGATTGAGTCATTGGCCGTCATCTTCTTAATTAAACGCTCGTAGGTTGTGACGAGTTCAAATCTCACGAGTTTAAGTCATTTGAGGTAGATGTTGGGGCAGAGAATGTTGGTATGAGACATCTCCAAAATAATTCAACTCATGACGAGCTAGAAAAATAGAATAAGAAAAGTAGTAGAATTGAATGTATAAATTTGGTAATAGATATTGAATTAGAGAAGTTCACAGTTAAAAGCGTGAATGTATTTAACTTTATGATTAGTTTCAAACTTTTTACCCTTAAAATTGTGAAAATTTAGATAATTTGTCCACAATAATTAATATGATAATTTACAATGATTTCATAGTTTTAAATGTAGGAATTTGATAGAAATTTGTCACAACTAATTTTTCCTTGTTTCATTGTAATTTGTTGGTATGAGACAAAATTTTTGAAATAATTCGACCAATAGCTAGGCGAGCTAGTTTAGTCAAATATTTAAGAAATAGATAGCGCCTTGACCACAATGAATTTTCTTTTGGCCTAGTGATAAGCGTTTTGATTCTAACAATTAATAGCAAAACGAGATTATGGGTTCAAATCTCACAGTATGCAAAAAATGTAGTGGGAAGTTGATTGAGTCATTGGCCGTCATCTTCTTAATTAAACGCTCGTAGGTTGTGACGAGTTCAAATCTCACGAGTTTAAGTCATTTGAGGTAGATGTTGGGGCAGAGAATGTTGGTATGAGACATCTCCAAAATAATTCAACTCATGACGAGCTAGGATACTCATATATATAAGAAGAATGTAGCATTTTAACCATTAGAAAATTCTTTAACCTAGTGTTAAGCGTCTTGATCTTAACATAATTTTTCACAGATTTTAGTGTATTAATATTATTATAAAAATATGGATAATCAATTCTTTTTATAGTGTTTATATATATTTTATATGTATGTATATAATGTCTAAAAGAAAAGGAAGCCAAAAGTTAATGTCGTAAGAAGAAAGGAAAGGTAACAAGCAAGCGGTCACTCCCTCATGAGAGGAGAGAGAAAAACAAAAAGGAAACCCTAAAAAGATCACCACAAAACTTTAGCACAAACAAGAAAGTGTCTTTTCTTGATTGTTCCAACGATCCAAAGGAAAGGGCCATCAGCATCCCTCCCCTCCTTAATTCCCCACTCCAAGAGAACAAAGCCTGACATTTTTAAGAGACAAAGTGATCATTAAAAAAACAAGGTTTTATTCAGAAAGTAGAAAGGAGAAAAGTGATATATGTGATTAATTAAGCTAGCTAGCTAGGGACATTACTATGATCAGAAGCCTTATCTAACACTTTTCTTATACCATTTATATTCATTTTCATTCCTACCAAACCTGATTCATCTACAACTTATTTATCATGGCTACATGACTGGTATGGAGGAAAAACAAGAAGCTATCTAGCTAGGTGATTCAAAACTATTATGTCATGTTCTAAGATACAACAACAAGAATCAGCTATCCAAGAAGAAGAAGAAGGTGATTTTCAAAATTCTCAAAGATTTGAAGTAAACACATCTTCAATCCTTGACAAAACTCAACATCAAAACATGGGTATTAATGATTATTCATACTCATCATCATCAGAAGTCTCTCCAATCCTGCAACCACATCAGCAGCCATGGATCCTACCTCAAGTCTTCCACCACCACCACCACAACATGACCCCAGATCTTGCCTTCGCTGCTGGAGACCACGGCAGCTACCTCTTCCCTCCCCCACCGCCACCGTCGTCTTATGGTGGTCTGGTCAATAGGAGGGTGTCTGGTGGGTTGCAGTTTGTGTATGACGGTAGCACGTCGTCATCAGACCACAACTTGAGGCTAATATCCGAGACACTGGGACAGATGGTTCAACCAGCCGTGTCGATGCCTTTTGGGCTCCAAGCTGAAATGGGTAAGATGACTGCTCAAGAGATTATGGATGCTAAAGCTTTAGCAGCTTCCAAGAGTCATAGTGAAGCAGAACGACGACGTAGAGAACGAATCAATAATCATCTTGCCAAACTCCGCAGTTTACTCCCAAGCACCACCAAAGTAAGTATTCAAAGGAGACTCATATCACTCAAGTATTTAAAATGACAATTTTTATTTCTCAAGGTTCTCAATCCAACCGCCTCTAGAGGTCGGATTTTGATCATCTCAATCTGACCTCTAAAAAAAGAAAACCTGAGAGATCATCTCAATGATCTGATCCCTCGTGTGTTTGATTATATTGAAGGAAGCAAACTAAAGAAAGAAAAAGAACCACAAAAAATGAAGAAGAATTTTTTTGAGGAAATAAGAAATGTTTTATATATATGAGAACTTTTTTTGGTGAACTTCTAAGAATGCGCTGAAGAAACAAAGCTTATATATTCAGATCCATGTAACACAACATTGTCTTCATATATATACATATCCTCTTTACCAATCCTCCAACATGACAAGTTAACTTATTAATTTAAACATGTAATATATATGAAAGCTATTTTTGAGTTCTTCAACTGTTTATCTTTAACAACTAGCTAGCTAGCTCGATCATGTTTTCTTTCTGTTTTCATTAAATATTATACTTAATTCCACATATATTTTCACAGGCACACATGAACAGCATGGTGTGTATCATATGATCATGCATATGTTTGAGTGCATAAATGTGTGGAATTTAAAGCATTTTAAGTTAATGATTCAATGGACATCATGCTTCACGCATCATATATATAATGGATTATTATGTCCAATTATTGTATTAATCTTATTATGTCACATCACGCGTACTTGGACCATAAGTCAAACGTTTAACCCTCTGATTATGTTTTTTCTTTCCTTTTTTAAAGATAATTAATTGCATGAATTCGAAAAGTTGTAAAAATAAGTAGATATCTTGATCATATATGTTTAAATTAAATTGATCTAGACGGACAAGGCTTCATTGTTAGCTGAAGTGATACAACACGTGAAGGAGCTAAAGCGTCAGACAGCCATAATAGCCGAACAAAGTCCAGTCCCAACAGAGACTGATGAGTTGATCATTGACAACACCTCGGATGACGAGGGTAATTTAGTCATTCGAGCGTCGTTATGCTGCGAGGACCGATCGGATCTTCTACCGGACCTCATAAAAACCCTAAAAGCACTCCGGCTAAGAACTCTAAAAGCGGAGATCACGACGCTTGGAGGGCGTGTGAAAAACGTGTTGTTTATCACCGGAGATCAAGATTCAAACAGCAGCAATATTGATACTACCAGTTACTCCATAAACATGATCCAAGAAGCCTTTAAAGCGGTGATGGAAAAAACAAATGGGGATCACGAATCTTCATCTTCAGGGAGTGTTAAGAGACAAAGAACAAACAACATTAATGTTCTTGATCATCATCATCATCGTAGGACATGATCATATGTCTTGTCAAACAACGTAACGACTTACACCTCTCAGAGTTTCTTTTATTTTTCATCCCATGAAATATCTTGGGTTTAAGTCTGTTGTTTTTACTTTAATTTCTGTGTGTTATTTTTGCACTTTTTAATGCTTTTATGGGACTTTGGTTTGTTTAATGGATATGCTTGATGTGTTCTTGATGTTATGTCAAAGGAGAAACGACAAGAAGTACTATCTGGGTTGTTCATTTCCGTATGCATTTCATATTTTCTCATGAAATATATATTTATTTATTTTTGAAAAATGAATGAAAACTGTTTTAAGATAGATGTCATGAGCAGCATGTACGTTAACTAGGCATTTGGTTTACAGACTTTTTCATGTGTGTTTTTTTTTTTTTTTTTGAAGAGTTCTGTATAATTGTAAATAATGTGTGTTTGGTTTACAGAATCTGTTAATAATTATAATTATGAGAATTATGTTAATTTGTTTTGTAACGTAATGGCAAATGGTACGGTTTCTTCAGTTACTTATATAGCAATAATAATAGTAGTATAGATCATTAATACTACTAGTAGAAACAATAATAATAACTATAACTATAGTAATAACATAAATAGATATATAATAATAATGATAATGGTAATAATATTATATATATATATATATATATATATAGATTATTAATTAAAATAAAATCTTTTGCAATATAAATTCTTTAAATCAACAACAAATTAAATTGTATATATTTACGTCGTGTGTTCTAATTATTTTTTGTAAGGAAAAGGAGATAAAGAAAAAAACATATAGGTTGTACACGTGTTAAGTTTTTTTAATCGAAATATCGGTTATAACTTTATTGAACTTAAACCTAAAATTAAAAAACCGGTTAACTTATACAGAAAGAAAATTAATAGATTATACACTTACATGAGTAGAATCAAGGATGAAGTAATAGAATATAATGCGAGGAAATATAATATCTCTTTTAATATATATATATATATATATATATATATATATATATATATATATATGTGTGTGTGTGTGTGTGTGTGTGTGAATATACGATGGGTGCTACTATTTAGACTTCTTTCATTTTACATACTTAATATATTATATCACAATTACATTTTCTAATACATGCGTACAGTAACTTATATATCACATTATAAGATTAAATTTAAATTATCAAAAGAGTTTAACTAGAACGATTGTGTATGATTATGCTTTGTGCTGGGGATGCAGGTGACATATATATTTGTAGTATGATAATGATGAAGGGGTGACGCAGTAGTTGACGTCAACATACAATAAATAAGTTAAAGTAGTAGCATATATCGTTGAATGGTACAATAAGGCCAATTAAGGGAGGTGGAAATTAATAAAGTGGGGAAATCAAAAGAGTACTGACGACCGCATATTTGATGGTTCAGTTGAGTTCAGAGTGAGTCTCAGTTTTGTGATGATGGATCCTCTCATCATCGACTTCTGTTTGTTATCAACATTATTATTATATTCTAAGTAGCTAGTTTTGACCATGATCTCATCTCTTCTCCTATTCTCTCTGCCTGCACTTTTAGTTTTCTCTCATCTTATTGTATCTTCTTCTTTTCCTACAATTATCTGTGATCTACTTGTTAAGCTTCCTATAAACATAATATACGCACCATTAAATTTAAATTACTTGGTATTAAGCAAGAATACATACGTTGCACAAAATACGGTATACACTACAAAACAACGCCCCCTTTTGTGTTGGACAAATCTGTAGGAAATCATTGGAAAATGGATGCTTCTACTCAGATTTCTCACAAAATCGATTGTGGATATAGGCTTCATGCGAAATCATTTTTTTGGATTTCCCAGAAAATCCATGAGAAATCCGTTAAATATTTGTTTTCTAACTCAAATTTGTACAAGATTTTCATAAAATTTGGTTTATAACTGATCCGTTTCTAATACTTGATTTTCTTGTAATGTTAATTGATACTACCCGAACACTCTTGGGGAAGTACCTAATAAGTAATAATCATGGGAAGTCTTTGAGCTATCGCACATGACTAGTGTATAGGAGCTAGGGGATCTAAAAGAATATAAACGATTATATATATATATATATATATATATATGAACTATCATGGTACTCGTATAATGCGGCGGTACCAAATAATTTCTAGCTTTAGACTCGATTATATGTCCGTTTTTGGTATATACATAATATGGTGATAATGAATAATTTTTCTTCGGTAAAAGGTCTATTTTCTTTTTCATTTTCTTCAATTTTCTGTTGTCAATTAACTGTTTCATTAATTTTTAAAAATAAAATTGAGATTAAGAAAATAAGAAAAATGATCTCTACTTATAATGTAGAGTGAAGTGCATATATGGAATACAAAGTGTAAATTAGTAATTTGAAACTATTTTAAATCAAAAGATTGAGAAAATAGAGTAAACTAATCTGAAACTATTGATTATACGAGTTATTTAAAAAAAACTATAAAATATATATTCATAACATTTATTAAAGGTCTACTTATACACATTTTTTGATAATTAAGTAAAAATATTTATAACATGATAGAATATATAAAATCAAAGGTTTGGTTAAAAAATATTTTTTATTGATTAAGTTAATTTGTATTGAATTGATATTTTTAAATATTAATAGTTTCCAATTAGTAATTTAAAAACAAATATTTAGTGAGGTTAGCCTATAATTATTGTAGTATTAATGACTTTTACTTATAAAAAATTGAATTTAAGAGGCCCATTTTGATCTTTAACTAGAATAACAACTATAATATTATTAGTAAACTTTGATTAATTATATACGTATATATAAAATTTTGTATCTACCTACAGTGCATAGTATTATTTTTCGCATATGGTTTTCAAAATTCATAGACCTGATAATAATGGTGGTGTAAAACTGCATTTATATTAATTTTTCTTAGTTTTATAAATAAACAAGAAAACTTGTTTGGTTCATAGTAATACCAAGTATGCTTGTTTGCCGTTATAGTGGAGTTTTAAAGCTTAAAAAAGTATTTAACGTAGGGATAGACTTTTCTTATATTAGATTTATTATTATTTTATATATTATTGTCCATAAAGAATTTACTAATGAACTCACGTCTTTTACTTGTAAGGTCATACGTATGATAATCCAATTACTCTTATTTTAACGTTATATCACTTTCTCCTTCTCTTTTCTTCACTATCCTTTCCAAACCAAAGATGAAGTATAGCAACTCAAACTACCTCAATCTTTTCTCCACTTTTCTTATATATAAAAGGGACGGTTTAAACGAGAACTGTTTTTCATACGAGAACTGCGAGAACAAATCTTAGTCATTGATTTGATAAAGTGAAATTCATGGATATTGTAGAGCGTGGGGAGATCAAGTGTGGCATGGTGCGTGTGATGATTCATGGATGGGTGATGACATTGAAGAAGGGGAATTAGATGACTCAGATTGGTTCTCGCGGTTTTCGTACGAAAAACAGTTTTCGTTTGAAAAACAGTTTTCGTTTGGACTTTTGCCAATGTGTGTGTGTATAAGAGAGAAAGATTGAAAAGGAGAGAGATAGAGAGAAATGATTGGGTTGGCGTCCAGTGTGGGGAGCCGAGGGGGTCACCCGATCATGATTATAATGACACCCGTTTGGGTGTAGATGTGGAACCCGAGTCACCAGAAGGAAACCCGATCTGACACCCGGATGCTATATGCATGGACTAACAATCAATATGGTATGGGTATTCAACTTTATGGTCAATATAAATTAGGATGAAGTGATTCGAGTGACCTAAAAGAAAATCGGTTGAGTTCTATTTGGAATTTAGGTGTTCTTGTTTTCTAGTTCCAACCTAAATAAAGGATCTCTTAAAAAAATTCAACTTTTTAAGTTGGTCTCTCAATTTTTTTAAAGATAACACCATAATTGATACTCTAATCATCACCCTAATGGCATATCGGTATTAAGTAAGATAGTGGCAGGTTTAAGATTCTAAACTTACGAAGGTTTCAATTAAAGATAAGCTAGAGTGGTAAGAAAACGGTATAAATTTGGCCGCACATATTAGAGCAAAACGCTTGACCTATCGAGAAGAAGTCTAACCGAGAAAGACTCTTTTTAAAAAAATTAAGGTGATTTATTTCTTTAATATTTTATTATTATGAAAAATGTGGACTTGTGGAGGGTTCTTAACTATTTTATACATATTCGTGAATGTGTAATTCATATGATGTTAAAACCTTACCGACCCAAATAAAAATGAGATCGCCTAATCCGGATACGGGATACCTCACGTGGAAGTGGAACTAAAAGTTTGTGTTTGGATAATTGGTTTGAGTTTTGGGTTCAATTGTTTCCCTTAAACTTCACTAGAAGCCCAAATAAGAACTTAGGTCCGTTATTTTTTTTTAAAGTTAGGAATTTCAAATAAACCAATTCATAATAATTAGAACTTAACCTTGAGTTATAGAATTCTATAAAATTAGGTAATGTTTTATTTATAAATTATTTATTATTTATAGAAGGAATATTGAAGCAACTTAACTATCATTGTTAAATGGTTTATGGTTTGTAAGTATAACATTTTTAATTCAAATGATATTAACATTAAAGAATTATTTTCTTCTTTGCTAGCTTAGAATTTAGATGATGCTAAAATACGAAGCAATTTCTTCTTTTACATTCGAGTGACACCTATTATTTATATTATTTTATAACTAAAAAAAACAATTTTTAGGATAGAGTTTCAAGTTGTGGTGGACTCAACACATCTAACATTAACCACTAATTCAAGAGGCATCGTTGGGTTGCGGTTGTAGATATGTATTATAAGTCTGAAAGTCACTTTGCCCACAAAGAACACATTATGAACAATAACAACACTATAATTGAAACATGTCTTGCATTTACTCTCGATCTTAGGGAAACACAAAATATTGATACCTTGGAATCCCATATAAATATCTGTTATGTTTATCTTATTGGTTTATGATTTATTATAAATGAAAAAAGAATTTGTATGTCTAGAATAATATATGCTTAAACGTATAAAAAAGAGATTATGACATATAGCATGTTAAAAGTGAAGATTATAATATCAAAAAAAAACTAAGACTTAGAATTAGTTATTAAATAAATCATAAATGACTTTAGTTTAATTTACTTGAGTAGTATGATATTATTCTTTAATTATCTTGCCAGCCAGCCATCATCAGTTCATCACCCACCAATCTCTAAAATAAATAAATCGTTCTCTACTTGGGCAGTTGGGCTCTCTCGGCCCAATTAACCAGCCAGTTTTCTAATCCATAAAAATTGACTTCTTTTTTTATCTCATTTTAAAGCCCGTTCGTTTTTTTATCATCGATGATTCGATGTTACCAGTTAGGCAGTTACCACCGAAAACTACACGCCCAAAAACTTTTCTTTTTTATTTCTAACCCACGAACATTCAAGAGATAAAAGTGTAGTGGACTTTTGGATTTCTCTTTATTTTCCTACCATTTGTCCATTTCACATCACTCCGAAGTCCAAAGTCCTGAAATATTGAAATAAAACAGATTAAGCTAGTAATTAACTTAATTTCTATAAAAATACATTTAAAAAATGGGATATAGGGTATATCTTACATGAATCTTTTAGCCAATATTGCTTTGGTTACCCAGAACCATGCAATATTGCAAGCAATTGTTTATCATCACATCATACCCATATACCTTCGATTCTCCTATTGTTTGCTTCACACTTTTGTTTCGACTTGGACTCCACTCACAAATTGATGATAGATGTCATTGGATACTGGATGTATGTGGAGAAGTTGTTAGAGAATTAAAAGTTAGAACATATGGTCTGCAATAGTCATCGATAAGAGAGAGAAGTGGAAGATAAGTGTTCGGTGACGATGACTAGAGGTAATTTGGAGCATCACTCTCCGATGAGAGGGATAAGAGTGATGTGTTGCAGCTAGGATTGTGGTAGTTGGTCATGAGATGGAGGCCGCTAGCTAGAAGGGATCCAAGAAAAGGGTAAGGCCACCCCCACCAGCCCGACAACCGTCACCACCAACCCATTGTCAGTTTGTCACCAATCTCTCCATGAATCATGACGTCGTAAGTGTAAAAGCAAAGTATTGTCTACATAATTTAAGAGCATATATGCTTGCGTATTCGAACTTAGGGCATTCGATTACAGTTCCAATATTCACGACCTACAATCATGAGCCAATTCATTTCTTTGATTAACCCTATGGTTCGAAGGTAGAGGGGAAGGTTGTTGGATCCAAAGGTGTAGAAGGGGCTAATGGATGGCGTAGTCATATTTTGTTTGAAATATACAACCCAAAGAGGTAGAGTATGAGGAAAAGGGGAGAAATTGGCATTCCAATATATCACGATAAGATGTTATTTGACAATATTGCCCCTCGGTATCGTGATAATTTGCAATTTTCCTATGCCAATTGATATATAAGTAAATTTACACATTCTTTACCAATTTTACATCAATTAACATACCCTACATGTAAATGTGATCCTTCAATTAAAGTTTCATCCATTAGGTCGACGAACTGACCCATTCACCCAAAATCATCAATTAACCATTATGATTGTGGATTTGGATTCCAATCCCCACCAATCCCATTAAACAATCAAAACCTAACATTAAATTGACCTATAGCTTGTGTTTTGGACCCAATCGCATAATGTGATTCTCCCTAGGGTCGATCTACCAATAGACCTTAAAAACTATAGAAATAAATCTCAATTAGATAAGAACACAAACCTTTGATGTTTGTAAATCAAAGCTTACACAATTATGTCTTTAATCCTTCCAAGATCACCATCTCACCTATTTACATCTCTCATATCACACGCAAATTCTTCTAACAAAATACTAATAAAATACCCTGATTTTCTGTATATACTTATGGCGGTTTAACAAGTTGCCATAAATCCCCCATAAACTTTTGCACTTCTTATTTCTAAATCTCCAATAACTAATTGATTTCCACAATATTATTTTGCAATGACTAACAAAAATAGTTTTATATCTATATCATTAAAATATAATCTATTACAATTTAAAGATTCGAAGACGCATGCCTCCATTTTTGTGCCACATTATCAGAAAGTATTTTATTTTAGATAAAATGATATGATACTAGTAAATTCAAACGTAGAAGTGGTTGCATTCACATACCCTTCAGGGTTCCACAAACGTAGGAGTGGTTGTAAGGACACAATTTTTATTTATTAAATAGCATTTAAACTTCATTAATTAGCTGTTCGAGAGTTTAATACATTTTACTTTACATGTTGGTTTGCATAATATAATAACTATTAGAAAAATTGTTATAGAGTACTAATCTTTTGTCCTTTTTTAAGATAAAACAGTATAATTTGATGGTAATTGTGTCTTTTATGGCAAAAGAGGTGGATATTTGATCCCTAAGATGTCTTTTATCTTATTTAATATATGTATCTTAAATTTTCAAACAACCCTTTTTAAACTTTATGGTAATTATAAAACAGTACCGGATGTTTCTTTAAAACTATATAATCTAACCCTTTTATATTCTGTAGCATCCTGAAAATTTTAAGGAGTATTTAAGTAACTTTATAAAAACAAGAGTTAATTGTTCAAATGGTCCTTTAATTTAGGGGTTTTTGTCATTTTCGTTCTTTAACTTTGAAAGTGGTAAGGATCGTCCTTTAACTGCCATTTTCATGCCAATTTGGTCCTTACTAACGTTAGCCGTTAGTTATCTCTGTTAAGTCAGGGTTATTCTGGTCTTTTTACCATTTTTTAATATTAATTATCTTATTATAATATATTATCTTTTTTTAATATTATGAAAACCACTTTAGTACTTTCTGAAGACCCTCTCTCTCTCTCTACACACTTTCTCTCTCTCTCACCTCTCTCTTCTCAGACTACCAACTCCGATTAACTCCCCCTCCGCCACCGCTTTCCTCCGCCACCACCGTACTGTCCCACCAAAAACTGCACCTTGCCACCGCTATTTCACCATTGCACAGCCTAGATCCACCACCGCCACCATTAAAATCGTGTGAAAACCCTATATTCCGATCAAGAAAACCCTTTTTCTTCGATTTGGGATCTGCTATGTTTGCTGTGTGTGTGTGTATATGTTCCGGTCAACGTAGACTGTGGTGGTGGTGGGTTGTGGTGGCAACGGAGACTGTGACTTCCAAGTTCTAACTTCGCCGCCACACACACACACACTCTCTCTATCTCTCTGATTCTCTGCTATTGCCACCATAAACAGCCATCGTCGCCACCACCTATCACCACCACAAACAGCCATCGTCGTCACCACCTATCACCGTCACAAATAGTCATCCTCGTCTGAAACCCTAGTTCTTTACGAGACCAAATCGTGTACACAACCCAGATCACCTACCCCAAACGTACGAAACCCTAGTTCTTTACAAGAGAGACCATGATGGTGGTTGGTAATTAAATCGCAGCTTTTGAAAGATGATTAAAAGAGAAATTTCCAGAGAGAGAGAGAGAGAACTTAGAGAGAAAGAGAGATGGTAGATGTTGGCCGGCGATTAGGGCGGTGGTGGGTGGGGGTTGCCGGTTTTCTCCACGGTTTGTGCTTGATTGGGCGGCGATCTGTAGCTGTTCAACCTGCGATTTGGTTCGTGGGTTCGGTCCACGGTTTTTTCCCTGTTTCTCGTGTTGATTTCATGAATTTCAATGTTTTTTATGTTGCTGTTCAACCCACATCAAGGATTTGATGTTTATCTGTAAACTTGCGTTCTTTTTGTTCGATAAAATGCTATGAATTGCTGAGTTTGACGACATGATTGTGCTTGATTGGGGGTTTCAGTGAGGTTAATACGGGTTTTTGATTCAATTTAGTTCTTAAAGCAAGATCCTTTTACTTCCGTTTAATCATGGTAATAAGGACAGGAACGCAATTAGGAGTAGATGGGAAAGTACTACAAACGTTTAATCATGCTGAATTGGTGGTGGTGGTGGTGGTGGTGGGTGGTGGTGGTTTCC
The DNA here is from genome assembly GCA_947179395.2 of Pulicaria dysenterica. Taxonomy (NCBI): domain Eukaryota; kingdom Viridiplantae; phylum Streptophyta; class Magnoliopsida; order Asterales; family Asteraceae; genus Pulicaria; species Pulicaria dysenterica. Next base: position 91,089,374 of record OX359290.1, read on the forward strand.
AATTGACTGTGTGAGAGAGAAAAAGAAAAGAGATGACTTTGACTTTTAACTTTAATATAGATGACTTTGATCTTTGACTGAGTTGACTTTGACTATTACTTATTAATTAATTTATAAAATGAATAAAAATAAAACAATAAAATATAAATACAAGGGTAAAATGGTTATTTTACCTATTTTAATGGAAAAAGTTAACAGAATCTGTTAGAAAGGATTAAAACGGCATGAAAATGACAGTTTAAGGATGATCGTACCACTTTTAAAGTTAAAGGACCAAAATGGCAGAAACCACTAAGTTCAAGGACCATTTGGACAATTAACTCTAAAAACAATATTAAGATATAGCCAATTAAGGAATGATCATTTAAGTAAGAATAGTGAAGATAAAAGAAAAGAAGACAATTCAAAAAGTTTCCATTTTTAACAATACGTAAAAAGGGATAAGAATTATTAATAGCGTTAAAAATAATTGATCAAAAATTAAGAATTAACTTTAAAAAATATTAAATAATAAATTTAGATATAATTTTATCTTATATAAATTTAAACTTAAGTTTTTATTTTGACTATTATAAGTCAAAATTGATTTTCAATTTTAAAAAAATAAATGGTTAAAATTTAATTTTCATTAAGTTAAAAGGTTAAAAATTTTTAATTAAATTAATGATGGTTAGTCTTTAAATTATATTGAAGATGTTTTATACACAAATTTATTACTTATAACACCTATTTATTTTTCATAATTTTCTGAATTTCCAAGTATTAATAGTTTATAATTTTCGTAATGAGACCGTATATCTGTGTCATTTAAACTAGTTTTATTATATATAAACATTTGTAAGTTTTTGTGTGGCATATATGAAATTTCACTTTCTATATACATCGTGGATTTGCTGTGTAACAATGATTCTATGAAATCATATGTTTCAAAATTTCAAATTTCAAACCGATCGCAATTCGATACTCGATAGTACTCCATAGTCCATACTCCAACAATTAGACTATGAAGAAATTAAAGTTGTATTCGTTAAAGTTGTATTCGTAAAAGCCCTTTTAAGCTTTAAGCGCACATTCAACACGGTCTGCTTTCAGTCAAATCAAAGAAAAAGAGTTGCAGAAGAGAGAGAAAGAGAGAGTCAGAGAGTCTGCTGAAGATCGATGACGCCCTAAGTTTTTGATCCTAATCGCTGATTGCCATGTCTGGGTAAGCGTTCCCCTTCTCTCAATCTAACTCAGATGATGAAACAGGAAGCGATTTACTTCCATTTGAGTTTCTTACTTAACTTCAAGTTTTATCTATTTTCTTGAACCAAGATTAGATATTTTTGAATTTTTTTCTACTAAAACCTAGTTTAGAAGGTGGATTCTTTCTGTTGAGTTGATCTAGTGTGGCTGTGGGTTCAGGGCTGCTTGAAATTCCAAACAATCTGATGAAATTGGGGGTTTACTCTTTTTCCCTTTTTCTATTTATTTTTTCTAAGATCAATGATAAACTGAAACTGCAACTGGGATTTGTAGCTTTTTTTATATTTTTTGTACCTGTGATCGAAAAATTCTGAATTTGAGCCGTTCTTTTGGTCGAAGAGGGATCTGAGGTCTTCCATTGTTACTAATGACATGGGTTGATCAGCTTGTAAAGTAGTGTATTCAAATGGCTCATACTGTTACTGTCATTAGAGTTCCTTTGTTCATTAAATACCAAAAGGTTATTTGGAGTTATGCATTAGTTCAAGATGTTTCTCAGTTTCTCTGCTAGAGTGCTAGGTATGGGCTGAATATGATTTGAATTGCTAATTTGTTTGAATACCATTCATGATAAACACTTGATTGAGTTACAGAAAGCCATTTTTCGAAATTTCCAAAGATATGTGGTAGCATTTGGGACATTTATTAAAGAAAGCAACATTGTATTCTTGGAATTACAATCCAAATTTACATTGTTGACCCTTGACAGCCTAACAAAAATTGAGTTTGTTGACTTCTATTTAGAAGATTCGTTTTCATTGTCATTGTTTACAAGATTCCCTTGTCTGGACACTAATATTAGATATTTTAAACATTTAAGTAATACCCAAACTCTTTTGCTAATTATGCATCTAGCTGAATGTTGAAAATGTCATGGACTTTTAAGTTATAGCCAAAATAATTCCATTACAATACTACATTGGTTGGTTGTCTGTTGTCAAGTTTTCTTCTTGTAAGTTTATATATGTTCCTACACAGATATACTTCATAAAATACAGAAAAGTTAAATTATAATAATAAGATAACTAACTTGTGCACACAATGTCTGTATCAAATCATGTTATGTGAGATGTTTTTTATGAAATTAAACATGTGTAAACGAAAACCGGAAGCTGTCTAAGTGTTTCTTTTAGTTTTGTTTTTGAGATAAAAGCCTTGCTATTGTGATTCTTATTACGTTTGTGAACATTATTGTCATGTTATTGATTGTGATAACTCTTCGTTTTGAGGTTCCCATATAACTTTAACATAAAACTAATAACTCTTTGGCTAAAAAAATGCAGAACATCATGGGTGGTTGATGGCAGCAGAATTGCGACAAAGGTTAGAAGTGCCTCCGGTGCATATGATCCGGGAAATACCAAATGGAAAAGCAATCCCACCAAAGTATGCCCAAACTGCCAGCATATCGTCGACAACAGTGATGTAAATTTCTCTATTTTACAGCCCAACATTAGTATGATATATTTTCTGTGCTGATATTCAAAGAATGCCTTCTATTGTACTAATTGTAGCTGAAAGAATGCCATCAAAGAACTTCTAGAATTTTTTTCTAAATATTACAGTTCTGATGCATTTGTGTTGCTAGGTTAATCAAGCATGGCCAGGTTTACCCCGTGGGGTGAAGTTTGACCCGTTGGATCAGGAAATTATTTGGCATTTACTTGCTAAAAATGGTGTAGCCGGTTTCCGGCCTCACCCATTTACTGATGAGTTTATTCCAACAGTTGATGAAGACGATGGAATCTGTTACACTCATCCTCAAAAGTTGCCCGGTACTTTTACACTTCTGCATTTTTTAAATCTTCTTTTATATGATAAAGAAAGTTATTTGATTTTTTATGGTCTGTTTGTTTGTTATAGGGGTCCAACAAGATGGAAGTGTATCTCACTTTTTCCACAGAGCAATCAAAGCATACAATACTGGAACTAGGAAGCGTCGTAAGATACATGGTGAAGATTTTGGAGATTTTCGTTGGCATAAGACGGGCAGAACAAAACCTGTTGTTTTAGACGGGGTTCAACGCGGGTGTAAGAAAATTATGGTTCTTTATATAAGCCCTGTAAAAGGTGGGAAAGCAGAGAAAACAAATTGGGTAATGCATCAATATCATTTGGGGACAGGGGAAGATGAGAAGGAGGGTGAGTATGTGATCTCAAAAATCTTTTATCAACAACAATCACAGGCAAAACCTAGTGGAAAAGATGAGGAGATCATACTTGAAGAAATTGATGTTAAAGTTGACCCTGTGACCCCCAAGTCTGTCACCCCTGAACCACCTCGTGTTGACCGCCGGGTCATGGATATGGGTCTTGAACAAGAGCCCATAGAAACTTATGCAGATCCTGGTCAGGTAAGTGACTTGACTAGATTATGGTTATCAAATACAATGTTATGTTATGTGTCAGAAAATGTAAGTTTTGGTCAGAAAGTAGCATCAATGAGCAACAAAAGGCGATCCAAACATCAACCACATAACTAATATTAATAGCATAGCAGCGAAAGAATACTAAAGCGGTATTTGAACGTGTGTTCTGAAAGTGGTTGTGTGTTAATGAATAATTAAAATCAGATAATCAGCTAAAACAAAACAGAATCTAGAAGATAGTTTGTAAACATGCTTCTGTCTGAGTATGTAATCAGATGGTAAGATGTTTGGATGTTCGCCTAAGTTTGATTATTTATGGAACTAATAGATAGAATAATTAAAAACAGTATTTTTGTGAAAGGAAGATAAACCTTTTGTGATATAAGAGTTGAACTACACTGTTAAAAAAAAACGTACTTGTATAAAGAAATAAAGGGAAAATAAGTGAGTTTAAGATAATGCCATGGCACCATGGCCATCCAAGGTTGTGCTTGCTTATGTCCTTAATATTATTTTGTGGTTTCTGCTTATAAGGTGTTATGATCTTGCAAACAGTTGAGGATAATACCTTTACAGATGTGAAAATGAAAGGAAAATGGTATAAAATGACAAGGTTGCAACATGCTTATCATCATTTTTAAATTTTTTTTTCTAGCATGAGATGGAGCCTGTTTATGAGACTGGGCATGAAAGGTCTGAGCTTGGTGATCATGAAGATCATGTGACAGAAGAAATTCATGTTTCAGAGAAATCAGGGGCTAATAATAATAACAGTCAAGGTGGGGAAGAATCAAAATGGTGGGATAATGAGTCACAGTATTTGTTAGATTCACAACAACTTGTGGAGGGACTTTCCTTGTGTGACGAGTTTCTTCAGAGTCAATCTCCTCAACGAGATGTTGAAAACAAAGAATCAAATGGGAAACCGCGTCTTGCAGATTATGCTCATTTAGGACCAGAAAATCTAAAGAAGGATTTGGAGGCATGTCAAGACTTGGTTCTTGATCCTGCTAATTTGGAACTTGATACCCCTCCTGATTTCCGCTTGAGCCAGCTTGTAAGTTTTTAGTTACACATATGATTATATACGTGTAAAATACACCTTTTCGTGTTAAATATCTATATAATGACGGGTTTTTTTTTTTGAAGGAATTTGAATCACAGGAAAGTTTTCTTGCATGGGGAGGTAGCAAGTGACGGTTTTGCTCGTCAACATCTTCACTTAAAATGCAAACTGTTTATGATGCATATTATTTGTGAAACTATTGTGTGTCAAGTTTTTAGAACTAAATTTAAATGATTTGAGATGGCCTTTTATATTTTGGAAGTAAATGTTTATATGGTATGTTCTGCTATGCTCCTTTATATAAAATCTGGTTCTTTTTAAAGCAAAAGATAAATTTACACTTGTGTGTTTGAGGTTGATGTGCTTTGACCCCTAACTCTACTCCAATTGACCACAATAAAGAACAAGCATAAGAACAAGAACATAAATTTGATAATGCTGAATTACACTGAAATATATTAATCATGGATGGTTATTTAGATGTTTTTGAGCATTACTAGCATATCTACAACAGTAACATCAAATTGCTCAGAATGAATAATTTACACTTGACCCATTTTTGGTCCTAGATTCGATAGTCAATTCGAGTATATTTTATTTAAATATTATTTTCTTTGCATCAAAATCATCATAAAAAAATTACTTTAACATATCTAAGTTAACTTATCAATTATGTTACATACATCAATTGACCTTGAATTCTTAAAATGGGTCACTCATCCAGTGAAGAACAAGTATAAAAACATGAACATACATTTGACACACTTAAGTATACTAGAGGGTAGATGTATAAGTATAACACTATAACTATATGAACAATAAAAGATTTTTATTCTACCAGTCAACTTTGCAAACGAAGTGAAAAATTATAATTTTTCGAGCCAGTGTTACCAGCCAACCTTTTTGGGCGCTACCAATGATTTTTTATGTTATCAAAATCTAATGAAAAATAAACTTTGATAAGATATGGTTTAATATTCAATTTATACTTTTAAAATACTTTAATTTACCCTAAATATAATAATTTAATTAACAAAGCTTCATATAAATTGTATATTGATTTAGGTTTTAGTTCTAAAATACAGGAACAACAACTGAAACTTTATTAATCCAACCCGATTAACTACAAACCGGAAAAAACCCGAACAATATTCTGAATCTTAATTAAATTTATTTCTACCATTATATTATGTCATTAGTCACACAAAAAATAAAAAATAAAAAATACTGGGTCTACGTCTACCCTTAAGGCAGCTTCTAAGCACTAGGTCCACCCTTTAGACCGCCTCTAAGCTAACTTTTTACCAGGAGGGTGCGGGATTGGTTGATCATTTGAAGTTGACTAACGATATTTAGCTTTTGAAATTACACTTGCAAATAATTAGTATAACTTCAAAAACTGATAAAAATGTTTTATTTTGAAAATATAATAATTTTGTGATTGGATTGAAGCTTAGGATGATTATCTAAATATTCCTAACTTTGAATATGACACAACATATTAAGAGCATATGGAAAGGCTGGAAGATTGAGCTGGCTAGCTATAATAAATGACCATTTGTAATTGTAGGGGCTGCGTTTTTGTTAAGATCAAGATGCATATATGGTAAGTAGAATTTATGAATAGAGAGCATTGGGTAGAGTGTGATAAAATGTATGAGACGATTTTGTTGGTTGGTGATGGAATTGAAGAATGGGGAACTGGACGGATACGTTTGGTTCTTACGGTTTTCACGTTTCTCACAATAGAAATAATTCTCAAATGAACTATATATATATATATATATATATATATATATATATATATATATATATATATATATATATATATATATATATATATATAGGGGAGGGTTCAAACGAGAACTGCGAGAACTAAACTCAGTCGTTCCTTGGATATGGGAAGTTCATGGATGGAGAGTGTGGAGGGGATCAAGTGTGGCAGGGTGCATGTGAGGAATTCATGGGTGGGCAATGACATTAAAGGAGGGGGAATTGGACGGCTCAGATTGGTTTTCGCAGTTCTCGTATGAAAAACAGTTCTCGTTTGAACTTTTACCTATATATATATATATATATATATATATATATATATATATATATATATATATATATATATATATATATATATATATATATATATATAGGGGAGGGTTCATGCGAGAACCGTTGTTAGTGCGAGAACCAATCTCAGCCGTTCCTTGGATATGGGAAGTATCATGGATAGAGAGCATGGAGGATTAGGGTGTGGCAGGGTACATGTGAATAATTCATGGGTGGGCAATGACATTGAAGGAGGGGGAATTGGACGGCTTAGATTGGTTCTCGCGGTTCTCGCGCTAACAACGGTTCTCGCATGAACTTTTGTCTATATATATATATATATATAGGAAAAAGTTTATGCGAGAACTATTCTTAGTGCGAGAACCGCGAGAATCAATCTGAGCCGTCCAATTTCCCCCTCCTTCAATGTCATTGTCCACCCATGAATTCCTCACATGCACTCTGCCACACTCTATCCCTCCAGGCTCTCCATCCATTTAACTTCCCATATCCAAGGAACGGCTGAGATTGGTTCTCGCGGTTCTCGCACTAACAACGGTTCTCGCATGAACCTTCCCCTATATATATATATATATATATATATATATATATGTGTGTGTGTGTGTGTGTGTGTGTGTGTGTGTGTGAAGTTAGATAATATACGGTGGCGTAACTTTTAAATTCTTTTTGAAGAGATACATATTCCGTTCTAATAATAAATTATAGTAAAATATTAATCAAAATATCAAATCAAAAATCGTACGAGGTTTCGAAACTTAGAACCTCTCTTAGTCCTCTCCTATGAAGTTTTTCTACTAATAGTATTCATCTATACAATATCTTTTGAATAAAAGGTATTGTCAATTTGTGTAGTTTGATCTTAAATATCAACGGTACCTTTGTATCTTTAATTTTAATATCCTAATATTAGATTGGACAAAATACGAGGAATATAGAGGCGGATCTAAAATCGAATAGCTTATAACTAAGCGGTTTCTAATATAATAGGTATTTATAAAATTGTGAGTTAAAGTATTAAAATTATAAATTTAAAAATAAATTTTTAAAAAGTGTGATCTACCGTCTAACGCAGATTAAAGACTGATCAAAGAGATATGATAATAATATGATATACAAGTTATTTATACCACTTTATAAATCCTATAACATTTTCTCTCATCATCAATTTAAGATTCTTAATTTTTAATCAATATTTCATCATAACCGTACATATTATCGTGATTAATCACATCTATTCAATTATTAACCTTCCAACATAGATTAAAATTCTCCAAAAATTAAAGGCTTATATTCTATTTAGTATACTCTTCCTTCTAAAAATAAATTAAAACTTCCTTTAATTTTTTTACATACATTTGATATTTCATAGTATCAATTATAATCATCTATAGTCTATTAGGATATGAGTTATACCTCTTTTTCCCTTCTCTCTTACCCAATACTACATCACGACACATCATTGTCCCTCCCTTTCACTTCTCCCTATCTAATTCAATAGTTAGACCCTCCTTTCCCTTACCTAAACATTCCCCACATTTATTATTTTTTATTTGAACAAATAATAGTTATATAAATAATATAATTCATTAATTAATAAATAAAAAATTCATACAAGACTAAAAATAAAAATTACAGAATACTTATACTTAAATAAAATCTAAAATTTAAAATAAAAAAACTACATAGATTTAAACTTAAAAGTAATCAATAATAATTAGCCAAGTTTAGACCACCCGTAATAATAGTAATAATAAAGAATACAAAATAAAGATTAAAGATTAAAAAATACTACTTTGTTTTTGTGAGTTTCCAACCATGGGGTTATTGCATTGGGTACCCGAAATGCAAGAGTGAAAATTGTTGAGGTTGATTAAGCATCCCTGTATACGTGAATTGTGGTAGAGCAAAAAACGGGTTTGGTTGATAGGTGGGTGGCGGAACGATTATGTAAAACGGATTAACCGGGCATGTAGGTGTGGAACTCGTAACCCTCAAACGGTTATGTCCGATGATGGTGGAGTACTAAACTCGTTTGAATCCATACTATATAGTATATGAAAGAATAATAGTAGGTGAAAGAGTATAATTTGTGAAGATAGTATGAGAGAAATGGTATGAACTAGGGGTAGCAATTGTCGACACGACACGAAACATGACACGAACCCGACACGAAAATAAACGGGTTTGGGTTGAGCATAAACGGGTTCGGGTCTTTTCGGGTTGACCCGCCAACCCGTATAAATAAACGGGTCGTATTCGGGTTGGCTTGCGGGTTCGCGGGTCGACCCGTCAATCCGTATATTTTTTTTTGATATTTTTTAGTTTCTATTTATCCTTATATATTTCATATTTCCTATTTGGTTTTTGAGCTTTTATCTTACTCCTAAGTCATCCTAAACATAATAAGAAACAATTCTATTGTCTCCTTTTGTTCATTCGCCGTTTTAATTTTATTGTATCCTTTTGTTCATTCGCAGTTTTGAAACTACTAAAAGTTGACCTCATCACTTGTAGTTTAATTGTTCTTAAAATCATCAAATTTTTGTATTTGGATTAAACTATTTAGGTAGGGTTGAACTTTATTTAATGATTTGCATTTAAATTTTGATAAACATGGGACAAAATTAGTAAAACTAGACCCACTAACTCGCCACCCAATTAATGACCCGCCAACCCGTTTATGACCCGCGAACCCGCCAACCCGTATATTTAAACGGGTTACACAGGTCGTGTCGGGTTTCTACTTATACGAGTCGTGTCACGCATCTTGACAAGAATAATTATACGGGTCGTGTTCGGGTCACGACCCACCGACCCGCCAACCCGAACACGATACGATTGTCACCCCTAGTATGAACTGTGAAAAAAGTATGGTTGAAAATTATTGAATAAAAAAAAGTAAAAAAAAATTACCGTTGAACGGTATTTTTTTTTTTTAAATGAACGTTGGAGGGAGGTGGGGGGTGGGCCATCCTTTCTCGATCGAGCTTCCTTACCCAATGACTCTACTCGCTTGGCGTACACGAGTTACACGTTTTGGTGTTCCCGATTCCACCCGAGCCTACTTGACGACTTCAGATGAGATATAACACAAGGCATTAGTACGTATATAATCATGTAAAAATTGAGTAGAGGGCTATAGTGTCTTAAGATCCAATAGTTTGATGACTTGTATGTGGTCCTCATAAGGAATCAAAATAATGTAAGAAGTGGGGTTGGGGTATGCTGTGGACTTGTGGGGTTGACCGCACGAGGTGAAAGCTGTGTTACTGTCCATTACGCCGGTCACGTTACATCCCCAGACGACAACAGATAATAATTAATCATATATATGATCTCTACTTTAGACAGGACCATGTTTTATAAATTCGCTATATTTATTTTGAAACGACATAATATATCTAATCTAATATACACGTCTAATAATTTAAAATATATCGTGGCAAATAAAATATTTTAAAGAAGAACGTTAAATAACATATTATATAAAATGGTTAAAGGTATATATAAAAAAACAAATTTACGTACCTAAGTATATATAGTACCAACCAACTTTTTATGTATAAATCTTGGATACTATTTAAAGAATTAATTTCTTAAATGATTCTTGTGTTATCCCAAAATTTTATTTATAATTCTATAATTATAAAAATTTAACAAAATAGTCATCGTAATTGCATTTTGTTTTAATTTGATCATTTAGCCTAACTGTCATTAACTTCTCCTGTTAGAAGCCATCCAGAAGGATATTTTGATCAATTTAGTCACTATCCTTGTCAGCAAACATGTTTTCTATTTGACCTTTAATTTTAATCACTATTGACCAAAATCGAATAATCTAAATTATAAATTAATTTTTCGAAATTGAAGCATTATGATTATAGCAAAATCAAACCGTAAAAACTATGATGATTATTTTGTTTCGGTAATCAGCTACAGATATAAAGGGATGAATAAAATCAAATTTCATAACATATACCAGGGTGCAGATATGAACAAAATTAAAACAAATGAAGATGAAGATAAGGCAACGAACAAATATGAAGATATCAAGTTGCATAACCAACATGAAGAACAAAAACCTCATTTCCCCACAAAATCAAAATCAAAATCTATTATAGATATTTAAAACTCAAAATCACCGATCTATAATGCTTTAATCATTGAAGAACAATAGCTTATGGAAACCCTAACTATCAAAGATGAAGAACAAAAACCCTAATTCCAGCCACAAAACTAAAGGAGATGTGTTGTATGTTCTTGTAGATCAAGAATGGAGATGAGGTGGTGCATGTGGTGTTGTGATAAGTCTAGATCTTGTGAGCACCAGTAGTTCAGATATGATGAAATGGTGTTCAGATGAGTTGTAACTCATGATGGTTTTCGGTGTTTAGATGGTAGTGATGGTGGTTTTTCGGTGGTGATGATGGTGATTAAGATATGGTAACGATGGTGGTTCATATTGACAGATTAGCCGTGATGGTTATTCTCTTGTTACGAGATGACGGCACCAGTTGTTTAACAAGGTTGCCGACAACGGTGGTTTTCTAGATTTGCCGCCGATGGTGGTTTACGGTGATGATAACAGGATGCGGTGATGGTGGCAATGATGTGGTTAAAGAGATAAGGCTAGAGAGAGAGAGAGAGTGTGTGTGTGTGTGTGTGCGCGCGCGCCAAGTTAAGACTTGAGAGAATGGTTAGAGAGATAGTATTTGTGGTGGGGGGATGGGTAAATGTTAATCATTTTTTGTTTATCTTTTATTTATCTAAATATAATAGATATACTTTATTATGTTTGGTAACAACGACAGTGACTAAATTAACCAAAATACCTTCATATGTCTTGCATATGAGGCTTCTAATGACATATGTTAACGACATTTAGGTTAAAGGACCAAAACTAAAACAAAATGACAACGATATTGACTATTTTCGTAATTTTTAAAGTTAAAAAACTAAAAATGAAATTTTGTGATAACCACATGAACTATTTATGTAATTAACTCCTTAAATTTTAAGTATTTCATCGACAAAACATGGGGGATGGGAGAGTATAAAACAGTAAATTTTCAACTAATTTTAACCTTAAATGGAGATTTTAATATTTTATATCCTAGTCGAATCTTTTTATCTATTCACAGATCACTCGTTTATATATCTTTAGAAGAAGAAAAAAATCCACTACCTTTATATATTAGAAAGATTAGATGCTCGTATGATATACAAGTTGGTTTAAAAATAATAATTATTAAATATTAATAAAAATATATTAAATAATTATAAAACATGAAATAAATGAGAATTTGAAAAAGTGGTGACAAATTGCGTCAATACCTGGATCATTAGTGGAAATGTCGACACGAGGGGGATGGAAGATGCGACGGTAGAACATGGTATCATTATACAAAGAGACGTGTTTTATTTCTTGTAAATATTATCGATCATTATTGTTAAATTATGGGCAATATGGTCAAGTATTTATTGACTATAATTATTAAAATTATAAAAATATTCTAAAATAACTTAGAATACGATTAACTATGATATTTTTTAAAATGTTATTAAGGATATATATGGTATTTAATTTGGGTGGATAAATACGATATTTTGTTTCAAAACTAAAGACTTCAATGTTTCAAATAGAATTACAAAAGGTTTGATACATTTTGTTAATCCAGTTCTACAAAAAGAACACAATATGAGTTATATTCTAAGGGATCCAAGGTATGAATTCTACCCTATTTGATGGTTTGAAGGATCACAAAACACCCAAATTGCTAGTATTGCAACATTTAGGAGCGTCAATGGTCTGATGTTGTTTAATATTTCAACGTTTGATATGATATAAATCAATGTTGTAGAACACTTTAGGCGGTACTCTAGTGGTCGAGGGTGTAGCGAGTAATTAGTCTTGGCGAGAAGTGCTCGACGAGTAATCGTATTGATTAACGTACATAATTGAAGCAACAAAGTTTATAAAAATTTAGAAATATCATATTAAACCACGTTTGTAAATTCAAAACTAAATAGAGTACAATAGCATTTTCCGAATGGGAAAATGGTAGGTGAATAGGTGATTGAAATAGTGAGATGAAAAGCCTCAATAAGTGAAAAAGGACTAACGAGTTAAGAGTTAAGAACTATTGAATAAAAATATTGACGGAGTTGTTCATCGACTTTGACCAAGTTTTCACTACCGTTTTAAATATATACAAGGTTCTGAGCAACAATATAAAAGACTCTTCCTAAAAGTATTACAATATTAAAAATAAATATGTACAATATAAATTAGATTTTAGACTTTGATTCTTATTGTTTTTAGATGCATTTATAATATATCTTTGTAAAAAAAAAGCCTAATGCATATGCAATATAAACTTTTCTAAAAAAATTACAGTTTCTTCTACAATAACTTGTTATACTTTGCTAATAGAATAATCCAATAATAGAACTAACGTTAACATTTTTTTGCATTTAGCCTCCACTTTAATAATTTTGTTTGCGTTTAGTTATAGTAAGATAAAATTAAGGATGAACCTTTTGATTTATAGAAGAAGCTTAACTCAAAGTTTGATTGCGTTTTTAGGATAGTAGATAGCTACTACAAGCAAGAAGAGTGAATAATGAAGGTCAATGAACATATGAATTTTGAACATTGCTTTGTTATTTTCAAATTTCAATGCATCTTTTGTTTCTTTTTCATCTCATTTCTTTTCAACAATTGCACTAGTATAGAACTTGTTTTATCAACTAGAACTGTTTTTCTTACGAGAATTGCGAGAATCATTTTTAAATAATTATTTAATTTTCTGTGTTTTTTATTTAATTTAAATAGGAAAAGGTAGTATGGACGTTTTTACATTACCCACACTTTTTTAAAACTAATATATCCATCAAACGAAAAGATGTTAAATTATGAAAATATACCAAATTAACAAGAAATTTATACTATTTAATTTGGAACCGATCTTGCTATTTTTTTGGGGGGAAAAATCACGTTTGCTGGTTTTTTTTTCCAGTACAGCTCGACATGTACATATAAGCCAAGACAACTCAATCACCTTTGATAATTTTTTCATATTATTTATTTGATTCCTTAATTAATCGTCTTATGACTTTTCTGGCTCGATAATAATAAGTCACATGGACGTTCTTTATTTCGTATCTAGTATGCTTTTTTCAATTTTACAAAAACTATTTGACCATTTGTTGTAAAGTACAAGTCAAAATAGATCTGTTTATACTTTATACATAAGCAGGTTAAAATACACCTCAACTAGTCCTAAAAAAATATGTTCCGTTCATTTTCAACTTACTTAAGGGTATTATGATTAGAACAAACATTTTATTTTATATAGCAAATTGGTGTTTTTTAGTAAATCATCTCTCATCTCATACTTATGTGTTATCTTTATGGACAAATGAAATGCACATATCCTATATGTTGTTGAACTCATATCTCATTTAAAAAAAATGTTTTTTTTTATTATCAAAATATTTTAATGATTAAAGTGATATATGAATAAGATAACCGTATGAATTATTTTCGCTTGTCTTTATTTAATTATTAAAAAAAATGGATAGACCAGACCACTTCAATGATTGATGGGCCTATATCGCTACATGTTGTTGCGGAAGGGCTATCGACCTTAAATTTATATACGAAGATAATGCAAACGTCTATATTCCATATTCACGTTGATATTTTTCGAATTTCATAAATTTATTTGGTTTCCAATTCATATATGTCCAACAATAAACTAAAATTCACATTAGTTACAGCTTAACTTTAATAAATAAACAAATACAAAACTAATATTACTTTTTTAACTAAAAAGATAATATAACGTGGTATTAGTTAAAAGGGCTAAAGTTACTGTAGACAAACATTGTTTACCCAATTTTCCAATATGACACATTAATTTTTTTACAAACATGTCCATATAACTTGTAAAAAAACGTGTTATTATACCCATTTTGTTGATTTTGACATGCACATGTCATCTCCCCCCCCCCCCCCCCTCTCCAAATTTTCTTCACTTCGAAATCGTAACTTTGAATCCAAAATTCTCCAACGTAAAACAATGATTTTTGACTCTATGAAAGGTAATCAAGTTGTTTATGAACTAATAAAAAACGAGTTTAAAATGTGTCAACTCATCAAAATACGTAAGGGTGTTGAATATGGTCATTATCAACTTTAATTATCAATTTCTTTGCCTACACTTGATAGTTTTTCATGAATTTGGTGTCCTTTGAAAGGTAAAAGGTTATCTACGATATATAAAAAGAATTATGTAAAATGATCAAGAATTTCGACACTTTGACTTTGAAAGTCTCCATGAATATTTGATGAAAATTCATAAATTTGGTGTCATTTGAAAGGTATAATGATAGCTTAAAAGATTTTACAAAAAAAATTCACGCAAATTAAAATGATCAAGAATCGATCAAAAATTATCAAAAACAAGCTGCAACCGTGTAAACAAATTGCAGGTCGTGAAATGGACATATCGACACGTTTATTGTAAGTTATATGGGCGGGTGTGTGAAAAAAATTAATGTACTATATTGGAACATTGGATAAACTGTGTTTATTCTCGGTGACTTTAGCCCTAGTTGGAATGATGATTTAATATAAAGTATGGGTAATTTGGTTAGGAAATGGTTAAATGAGAACTGTTTCTCATACGAGAACTGCGAGAATCAATTTTAGAATTTAATTGAAATTAATCAATGGCTAAGATATTTTTGCGACTCATTAATGATTCTTTAATGACACATTAATAAGGAAACTTTAGAAAAATCAAGCCTCACAAATAAATGACGGCTCACCCAGACGTCATTCATGGTTGGTAAATATATAAATGATCAAAATACCCCTACTAATGAGTCATTAATGACGTTACAAACAGTTCTCGCAGTCCTCGTAATTCATGGTTGGATAAATTAATATCCTTAGTTTATTAAAAATACACTTCCTTAATTTAGATTTATTTACCTTCAGATAAAAATTACAGTTTTGAATATGATAATATATAACTACTTTGTAAATTACAGTTAGACAGAGACGATGTTGGTTGTTGCACCCTGCACGACGGTGACAGAACTGGTTGTCACGCTGCATGGAGACGGTGATTGTATCTTTTTGGGTGGTTTACGTTCGTAATTAAAGTCATATGTTATAACTTATAGTAATAATCCAAAAGTTAATTATGATACCAATATATTTAATTTAACATTTTAATATAGAATGTTTTTAAGAGCGTTAATTTAGTAGGAGTTTTTATTATTTTTAGAAATTAAGGATCATGTGTTATATTGTTATTTAAGTTGTCAAAACAAAAACAAGGGAATGTGTGCATGAAATGCGACTCAATCCCAGGTTATGAGGTGTTTGGATTAACTTATGTATGAGGCTAATAAGTTTATTAACTTGTTTCAGAGGTATATTAGAATAAGTGTTTACCATAGTTTATAAGCTTAAGTTTGTTAGCCTATATAGACATAAATGATTAAACCCATATTGTATATTATTTAAAGATAATTTATTAAGATGTTTAAAACATATTAACCCTAAATTTACTTAACTATCATCAACTAATAAGTTAGCTCAAAATAATAAGCTAAACCGAACAATTTGATAGTTTTCGTGTGAAAATATTAATAAAGCAATAGTTTTGAAAAATAGATAAAGTAATTTATTCATGAAACAGTAATTTTCCATGTCGGTTTAGTTTACTGAACGGATTTTTCACATATTAAATTCCGTAGAAAATTTTCAACGGATTTCACACGGATTTGAGTCATAAAACAATTTTCAATAGATTTCTCACAGAAATCTGAGGAAAATAGTTTCTCACGAAGCTTTTATCCACTGTCGATTTCCCAGGAAATCCGAGTAAAACACTATTTTTCCACAGATTTTTCATGAATTTGTCCGACACAAAAGGAGTATATATTGTCTTGTAGTGACTTTATTTCGCTTTATATTTTAACTAAAGAGTAATAGACATAATTAAAAAGAGGCAACTTGTTATACATTAACTTTAATTTCAATTTGAATAATTTTTATGTGACATGCAAGGAAAAATATGTAATAACATTGAGCAATACACCATGAACACCCAAGTATATATATATATATATATATATATATATATCAATATATGAACTTAATCCAACATTGCATACTGACATCGTAATTCAACGTTTCTTAAACCTTGACCAAGTAAAGTCATATATATGGTCTATCCTCTTTAGAAATCTGTACTATTAAGATACCTTTACTCGTTTGTTTGGAAAAGAACAACAGATGATCATTGAAAATTTTTATCGACCATCATCTCTTGCATGGACCCTTGAACACCTCTGACTAGGTACAAATTGCTATTTTTGTAAATCTATCAGAACTAAGCACTGTCGTACAAATCAAAACAATGGAATGATGATGAAATCATGAGTTAAAGTTCAATCTAAAGTTAATTAGTTAAAATATACGAGTAAAATCTAATCCAATACATATTGAATTGAGGTAAACCAAAAGCCAAGATATTTGGTTTCAAAATTGTAGAAGCATCATTTTCCTATTTACATGATGTCTAACAAAGAACAAAATTGAAGAAAGCCATGAATGAATCAATCAATCAATCATGGTAACAAAGAAGCATGACTACACATCTCCTGATAATATAAAGTCTTGCTTTTTGCTCTTTAAGCACTCCTCCAAATCCTTTGTTTGAAATCCTTCTTGTGGAGCTTCCCATGCTATTGTTCCCTATCATCTTCATCAATCTCTAGCTAGTCGTCGTCTCGATGCGCTTCAATCAAATTACTCGAAAACACGTGTTTTTATAGAAGGGATGAAATTTAAGCTTGTAACAATGATTCTATGGTAGTAGATGGATGATGAATCAAGAATTCTTGATGTGGGTTTGCTTATATAGATGGAGAAGTTATATATATTTGAGGGGTGAGAAGAGGGTGGGGGATAGGGTTGAAAGGGAGTGGTAGTGCTTTTTGGCTCACCAAACACTTTCTTTGTATGGTTTAGATGAGATTCCATGTTTTCTTCCAACATCAATGATATTTTATACATATTTTGAATTATTTTAATAATAGACTCTAAACACTATATAAGCTATATGTTTATTTTAACCCAGACATAGCTTTGCGACCACTTAATTAAATAATGTCTCGAGCATAGCTTAATACCAATAAACTAAGGTAGGTGATCCTCACACAACAAAATTGGTTCATGCACAACAATGTTATGCAGCATCAACCTGTACTATGTGTAGTAACTGCTTGTACATTGTTGTGCATGACTAAAATTTGTTGTGTGAGGATCATCTCCCATAAACTAAAAATCATTTGACATTAGTTTATATTCTCTGAATTTATAGCTTAATTTGAGCTATTTTGGTATCTTAAGTAAATAAGATTAATATTATGCTTTTATAATATCATAATATATATTATGTACAGATGAAATAAATAATGTATGATTAATAATGTAGCTATATTGGTATACATGTCATCTTGATATGGGGGTGAGGATAGGCATCACCCACAAACATAGTGGGTCTAGCATCACCTCAGTGAGGTAGCATGAATTTAAAACTCAAACAACTTTTTCTTCAACTTGTTCATCATGACATTATCATTGGTTTATTGATCTTTTTTCACTTATTTGACCATTCACTATGACCAAACATATATCACAAGATATTATTCTTTTTTTATAAAAACTATTTCCATATAGTTTTCTTAAATCTGCTTGCTGCAGGAGGATATTCGAATTTCCTTTGATGAAACATCTTTTACTAATGTGAATGAAAAACCAGTGTTAAAAGATTAGTCTAAGTAGGGATGGTTTCTTAAGCTTTCCTTCTATTTTGAGCAAGTCTCTTGGAGGTTTTTGACTCAAGCATGTAGATTTTGGGTCCAGTATAAACCAAAAGTGAAACGCCGGAAGGACTAAGAAGTACGAATCAAAGTTGGTTCAAAATAAGACAACAGAAAAGCTTATTCTTCTTTTTTATTATTTAATTATTTGAGTGACAAAATCTAATATTAGTTCGATGATATCATTCTATACAACAAGATTGGACAATCTTCTATGTTACTATATCTAATATTAAGACGTACAACTTTTTGGTCAATAATTCATACAAGTTATGTATATTTCATACCAAATCGATCTCTAGATACAAGTTTTTTTTCTTTTGATAAATTGATGAAGATGAAAGAAAGATGCCAAATTATTAAGATATTGAAGACAAGAAAGCTTTAAAAGATGTTTTAATTTTTTCTTGTGTTCCTCCCCATTAACCCACGAGTCCATGACTTGAATAAACAAATTTTCATATCTTTGAACACAAAATTTGATGCATAAGACTTTGGAGATGTGTGCTTAACCCATTATTTGATGCTTTAATGTCTGCTTTAGTGGAATATTTTTAATGAATTAATTATTACTATACATATATAGGTCATCTATGAGATTTATAATATATGTGCAGAGAAATTAAGGAATTGAAGTAACAAAAATGGGCGTATTTTGAAAATAAACAAGTCAATTCATTTTAATTTGGTAAATCTCTAATATAAAATGTATAAAAATTTATCTTCAAGGCATATTTTAAAAATAGTTAAGTAGCAGAGTAAGGTTTGTGTTCATCATAACTTCACAACATATCATATAAAATAAAAAAGTGAAATAAATGCACAAAATTCTATGCTAATATTACTACAAAGTTAATGCAACACAAAAACAATAATTATATGACATTTAGCATGATACAATGATACTGATTATTATGAATTTTTATGGATGATACTATTGGACTTAAAGTATATCTATATTGACACTTATTTTCTGATGTATGTATATGTATGATATGTATTACAAACTATAATTGATTGTGTGACATATTTGACATGAAAATAAAAGAAGATTTATCCTTTTTCTACAAATGTATTTATATGAAATGATCTATCATGATGCGAGATAAATACGTACACCGCCATAAATTACAATATACTAGAATCATTAAGGATCTTAGACCACTCTATCCAGCTATTAGATGGTTTATTTTTTCTCCTATTCTGGATCCAAAAATACACTATATTCATAAAAATACACTATATTCATAGCATAGTAGGAAACAAGTTGTGTTGATATGACAACTTAGTTGTTGGGAGGAGCTTATTTCAAATAAAGGGGACCTCTAAATTATTTTTAAATCATATCTTTTTAGGATTATACCCGCTAACACAAATGAGTTGGTAAAAATTCTGTAAGGTATAAAATATTGGTCATATATATATATATATATATATATATATATATATATATATATATATGTGTGTGTGTGTGTGTGTGTGTGTGTGTGTGTGTCCAAATCAGGGTTATAATTGATTTTATATCATTTTCAAAGATTGGCAATGGTGTAGTCAAAACAGACAGTCCGTGATTTCTCTTTTCTTCCTTGGTACAGTTTGTGATTCTTAGTTGATGTCAAAGAATTAGGATATTATGACTTAAGTCAACTATTAATTGGACCAATCTTAAAACCTTAGATTCTTTGACATTCTTCCATGTATGAAACATGTACAACAAAATATGAGGATGTCGATAATTTTTTGAATAAGGAGACAATTACAATAGTCCTTAGAATCCTTAGTAGTCATTGATTGACCAACTAGAAAAAAAGGGTAGTTTCACCAAGAATTTTCCTCTATCTATTGGCCAAAAGCCCAAAATTTACCCCGACTTACCGTAACCACCAAGGTCTACTTGTTCAAAAGGTTGGTAACTGGTAATTCCAATTGGCCCCACACAGAACCCGCCCCTTAGGAGACCAATACGAGGAGGCCTCTTTTGGCTCACCCAACGTTTGTAGCTAACAAAGTGTCCATAGATTCGAACCGGGACTGCAAAGTGTCCCGCTCCATTACCAAATGGGCTACACGCCCTAAGCCCATGGTGGACATCTTCTAGACTTCAATAATAGAAATGACCATATATATCTTTATCTTTACTATTATATAAAGCATTTAAGCATTTGCTTAAAACTCTTAAATTTTCAGTCACTTGAAATTACTAATGTACCCTTAACTCAAACTCACCGAAACACAGCTGGATCTATAACAGTAATATATAAACATTCATCACACATATACGACTAAAAAAACACAGCTGGATCTTTAATCATAAATAAATTGATTGATTTTCCAATACCAAAAATAAATTGATTTATAAATACAATGCAATGACAATTGAAAAACAGAAACTGTTACTTAATAAAGATGCTCTATCCCCTCAACCAAAATCGTGGATATTAAATTGATTTCAATCATAAACAGGAAACTATTCTTGTGCTGGATAATCTTTCACATCATCCTCCTCATTCTAGAAATATGATTTCCTGCTGGAAATCAATAAAAGAATACAAAATAACATGTAATTAATAAAAGATTACAAAATAACAGGAAATGATTATGCAGTAAACACTATATATAATGAATAAGGTCCATTGTGCAAAACATTTTTCTCCACCCAAGAATATAGGATCGAGCAATAACACTACGAGTTCTTAAATAAATATCGATCTTGGTGGCCTAGATGAGGTAAATTTTACATTATATAATTTGATTATAGTTTGAAATGAATATCGATTACCTGTGAAGCTGTAAATACTAACCATTATTAACGATTTGCAGCATGAGAATGAGAGCTTAGAAGTCATTCCAATCAACGTCATCACTCCTACCATGAACACTGGAATGAATGTCGAACATGTCAACCAAATCAACCAAAATAAGGTAAAATTTACAGTATCTTTACATGTGAAACTGTAACAAGTGTCCTCTTTTTATAAAGTATCTTCTCTCTGGCTACTGGTATATGCCCAATTAACTTTGATAGGCTGCCCGAACCTGCGAATAGATATGTTTTCAATGTTTCATATTCACTTTGTAAATGAATGGTAACAAGAATAAAAGATAGATATTAGTTGAAAAAATACTGGTGTTAAATACGTAATACTTCCTTTCAACTACTTCTGAGAATCCATGTGATCGACCTGCATATTATGCTTAAAAGACAGTGATTTACAAGGTGAAAACCAATTTTCACATAGAAAGGAATCAAGACAATAATGTAGTAATATTAGCTTTAAGTTTAACTTGGGTATCTTGAAATTGGAGTCTACTAATTAACTTTATTTCATTGCTGTTTTTAACTGTTTATATATGTCCGATCAGTTTAATATTTAAAATACACTTTTTCAACCAAACATAAATACTTCAATTTACATCAAACTTGAATGTTCAGAATAGTAATAATATGGAGTTCTAAGAAGCTTAACATGAAGACTCTCTCTTCCATATATAATTAATTAATTATGCAAAAAAATTATGTGAACATCAGATAGTTTCTATGAAGTTAAATAATTTATAATAGTTCAAAAGTGAAAATCCTACTTCAGCATCACCCAACCAAACTTAAAACTTTAACCCCAAATTGATGATTGTTGACGATACTTTATTAAAAATATTATCACGTTACATGTTTACTTTTTTTTTTGGGGCATTTCTTCAAACACCTTGTGGATAATCATGAGATGAAATTGAAAAATAACAGGTCTCAAACATATACTTCGGTTTCGCCTAATTCAATATAAATCAACCACCATCTTAAAAAGTTCTTAAATAGTGATAGTGAAATACAACTTACAATCAAAATTCAGAACCATATATACATGATTTTTAATTTTTTTTTTAATTTAACAGTAAATAATATTGCCAATACTCACTATTATAAAGCCTTTTAACAGCTCATAATTAACCATTCTATTAAGCAATTATGTTGTTTAGAAAATTACACTTTCAACTATATTATATTTTCTAAATCACCCTAATACTTCAAACAAGTAACTAGGTATTATGTAAAAGGAAAATGTATATGTAGGGTGTGCAATATCATCAAAAAGGGTGTAAGTGAACTGAAGCATAAATACATACCTTACCAATCAAGTTGAACTTAAGTCCTTTCTTGATCTCTTTCACTACCAAATAATCATTTGATGCTCTTAATTCTTAATTTCCATAAATTATATAATTAAATAGTGAAACTAAGCTTCAAGATTTGAATTTCAAGAAATAACAAATCTAATATTATATTATTATTATAGATCAGGTCAAAAGTATTTGAATTAGTATATTTTGTCTACATTATCATCAAAAACTCATAATAGAGTTTCTAATCCATTTTTTTCCTGGAAACATGAATCAAACATGATTCAAAAGCATTGATTAATATTGTTCATAACTCAAGTATTAGCTTTCTTCTCAAAACAACTATTAGTTCATGATTTCGAGTATGTAGGAATTATCAAATAGAATATTTTTTATTAATGATATTTGTTTATTTGTAGTTTTATCAAAGTATTGAATTTTGAAGAACAACTAGATTTCACCTTTTACTTGAGCATTTTATCAAACACCTTGTGAGCATCTTATTATAAATGTGAATAATTGGTCAACTTCTATTTGAAATAGTGAAAAATTAATAATTGGTCAACTTCTACTTGAAATAATGAAAATTTTTAAACCAAAAACTTGCATAAGTATGCCAGAGTTCTTCTGCTCCGCCAAAGCTTTGCTTCCATTACCAACTTTGAGTAATTTTTTTGATTTATTGAGAAAACCCATGTGTGAGAAATGCCTGAAAGTTGTTAACTTGTTCGGGAATGCGGAGATACCTGCTCGTGAAATATTAGATGCTGAATATTAGATCAGAAACATGGCTACAATAAAATTATTTTACTCACACAGTTTAAGAATGTTACCTGCTCATTATTCCTTCCAAGATCAGTCGAAAGATGACGAAAATGATGGTGATTGCTTCTTGGTCTCGGCAGGTATACGACACACATACACTCTCCCTTGGTTCTTCCCCTTCGATTTTCTATCACCACCATATGTGTGTCGTATACCTTCCACGATATCTTGGCCCCTAACACCAACAAATTTCGGAGAATGAAGAAACCCTAGGCAGCTTCCGGAAAATTCGAAGAAACCCTAGGCGGAACCGACACTATGAGAACGTATAGTCATATATGTGAAAATGCAATGGGCTGAAAAATATAAGTTGTGGTCCAAGTGGGCTGAAAATGCAATGGGCTGAAATAGAAATAGTCTAAGTGGGCTTAAGAAAATAATGTTGTGTTAATGTTTTGTTTTGCTTCAGCCTTTAGGTGCCAATTTGAACATATGTACTAACATGCATATAATAAAAATATGTTAACAGGAAATGGAAATCGTTGATCGCAATGGTTTGATGGATACCGAACAAGACTCGGAAATGATCAACGACAATGTGATTGTTGTTGATGAAGTAAATATGCAAAAACTTTTTTCTCATGGCGTGTAAAAAAATTGTTACAAAACAATCATTATCCATTTAGCTTCACATCACCCAGAGTGTCTTCAAATACAATTAAAATATGTTTATTCAAAAAACACAACCAAAATATATAACTTAAATCTAAACTAACAACTAATATTTAATATATTGTTTTGAACAATTTATTATTATACATCCTTTTTGAATATCTATATATTAAAACCACTATATCTTTTTGTAGGATAAATTTATACATGGACGCTTCCGGATACGTTTTATCATATTCCTACAAACATGTAACGCCCCAAGGTTCGAAAGTTCCCATTTAGTCTTATCTTTAACTAATTACTATGTGCTTATGTGTTTGGTTAGTGGCTTTTTGTGTTATGTGTTTTGAGTGTAGAGTTGGAGGGTTAGTTTTGCCAATTCAGAAACTAAAGAAGTACAGGGGTTATTTTTGCAATTAACCCAAAGTTTTAGATTGATATGGCTTTGTTTGACTCATTAGGAGTCAAACCATCAGGAACTCTCTTCACTTTCACGTACACACACATAGCCTCAACTTTAAGTGCTAATTTCCAATCCATAAGTGAAGTTTTGATTGCTGGAATCGAGTTCGTAGAGAATCAGCGACTCAAGGTATGAATTTTTAGATTAATTCATGAGTTTATGTCAAGAAAGGGTTCATAAGGTTGAATCCTTGTTTTTAGATTGGCTAAAGTTGTTTTTGGGTTGTTATGTGTTGCAATCCTTGGTATAGAATTAGTGGTGATGTAATAGGACTCAGCTGTATGCTTGAATCTAAGTTTAATCAAGTTTTGATTGTTTAAAAGTGAGATTCGGCTGCTGATTTACTAATAGAGCCAAAGTCTGCTGTAACATTTGTTCCTACGGTCGTAGGAAAGGTTCTCTACGGCCGTAGGTAGTTGTTTTAGAGATTTTGTAATTTTGCCAGCTACGGCCGTAGGAACCGGATCCTGCGGGCGTAGGTCAGTATTCTCATGATTTACCGTCTAAGGACGAAGGAATTGAACCTACGGGAGTAGTGCATCTAGCCTACGATCGTAGGATGTGTAGAATACCCTCTACGGGCGTAGGGATGAAGCCCTACGGCCGTAGTATGGGAAACTCCTACGGGCGTAGGGTTTATCCCCTACGGCCGTAGGAGGTGGTTTTAGCAGAACTTTGTTAGTCAGTCAGAATCTTTGCATCAGTGTCTAGAAGTTAATACAGTATTGGTTTATTGCTTGTAGGCAATAAGAGTTTGACGCTTTTGTGATAGGAGTGTAATCTTTAACTGCTGCTAAGGTGAGTGTACTTACCTTTAATCAGATTAGCATATGCGTATATTAAATGCATGATCTGTGACTGAGTATGTGATCGTTTTATATTATGAACAGAGATAGGGTATATTGAGATCCTTATACCCAATTAAGTGTCAGGGGTTACTAATACTTTGTATAGTATACTCTGGGATCAGTTGACAAATTTGGAATAGATTTGCAGGTTACAAGTTGGGATGTGAGACATCCAAAAGAGAATTTGCTTGCATGCTTTGTTATTATTTTAGTAGTATACTCACTAAGCGTTAGCTTACGTTCAGTGTTTTCTGTTGACAGGTGCGTCAGGCTCAGGTAAGGGGAAGGCCCCAGCGGCTTCTTAGGCTGGATAGCTTCTGGTTTTTGTGTTTGAAACGTTTTTAAAACAATACTTTTAGTAAACCAGTTTAGCACCAATGTATATAGTACCAGTCTTTTGTAAAACTCCGTTCCTTTTTTGGTGCTAACAGTTGTATAATATGGTTAATAGTTTTCTAAGAAAAGTAGTGTTACAACTTGGTATCAGAGCCAAGGTTTGAGGGATTTGGACATGCACGAGTGTGATGTATGAACTTAAACCGTGGTTTTGAGGTCAAGAGGAGCTATCCCTGGGGCTTTAACCTTAGTGAGTATATTCAGTAAAAAGGTTATGATTAGCTAATTATAGTTTGAGCATGAGTAGCGATGTTTATGCATGCGTAGTTAGTTTTGCCATACATGACCTAAGCTTGTGAATCGGGGTGTTCTATGACGGCAACAAGAACAATTGTATATAATGTGTTTCTTACAACACCTGGCCAGTATATGTAATAAACATGTGATATGCAATCGAGCTTGGGATTGTCATAGTGATACCTTGTGGATCAAGTGAGGGGTAATATGTGACAACATAGTACATGTGAGCAGTCCAAGAACAGAATAGTAGATAGATGTAGTATTAATAATATTACATACCTTATGTGTGAAACAGAGAAAGTTGTTATCATATTGTATGTTAAAAGCTTTCTGAATTTCAGAATGGAGTATGTACAAGGGTTCTTTACTGATCCAACACAACAGTCTGGGGCTAGTAGACCTAAGGAGAACAGAGACACCTATGTTTCAGACGCAATTCTCGTACAGACCGGTGGATCTACAGGTAATCCTTCTAGAATAGCTGGTATAGAGGAAGTGCAAGACCCAGTGAACAACATGATCAAAGAAACTGTGGCTACAGAGTGGGAAAGGCTTTACAAGCCAACGTTCCATTTATTATCAACCTAGTAGTTGAACAAGTGTCAGGGAGGATGGAGATAATGCTCCAGCAACGTGTAGATGCGGCGGTACAGGCTGCGACCATAAATTTTCCAGCAAGAGTTGAGCCGAATCAGGGATGCACGTATAGAGAATTCTCAACTTGTGGAACGCCAGTTTTTGAAGGGGTGACAGACCCCATTGTTAGTAATCGATGGTTATCAGATACAGAGGGAGCTTTCCGCACCAGTGGACGTATACCCACAAAGCAAGTTATGTACGCTTCGAATCTGTTACGAGGACCGGCAAAGGATTGGTGGACCTCCTTACTGAAAAGGAGAGGAGAAGCTCAGATGGAAGCTATGCCATGGGCTCAATTCAGAGAGTTGTTTGAGAAGCAGTTTACTCCGGAGGCACGTATAGATAAGATAAATGAGGAATTCCTGACCATGAAGCAGACTACAGAATCCGTAGATGACATGACGAAGAAGTTCCTAGAGATGGCTCGATTTTGTCCAGAGTATGTAGCTACGGAGTCGATGAAGATGCAGCGATACATTTCTATTCTGAGGAATGATATCAGAGAAGTGCTAGCAACCTCTACTTGTACAACTGTTGATGAAATGATGGATTTAGCTTGGAAAATAGAGCAGGAGTTACTCAGGCAAGGAGTGGTCAGTGGAAAAAGGAAGATTGAACAAGTCAACACACAGAACAAGAAACCAGCAGTAGTACCACAGCGGTACATTTAACTCAATTAACCAAGAAGAATGTAGAGTTTAAATGGGGTGAAGAACAGCAGAAAGCATTTGATATGCTAAAGCACAGGTTATGTAATGCTCCGGTTCTTTCGTTACCAGATGGAGTAGAAGATATGGTAGTTTACTGTGATGCTTCATACAGAGGGTTGGGTTGTGTTTTGATGCAAAAAGGGAAAGTTATTGCTTAAGCTTCCCGCCAGTTAAAGATACACGAGAGAAACTACCCGACTCATGATTTAGAATTAGAAGCAGTTGTTTTTGCCCTAAAGATATGGCGACACTATTTGTATGGTGTCAAGTGTACTATTTATTCAGATCACAAGAGTCTTAAGTATTTCCTAGAACAGAAAAATCTGAATATGCGACAGAGGCTCAAAGTGACTAACTAGGGTATCGAGTGCTAAAAAAAACACTACGCAAATAAAGGTAGGACAAATTAAATAATCTAAAAATAAGATTATCTAACGAACAAAGAAAAAGGCTAATAACAAATGGCTAAACACAAAGAAGGCCTCTCTCAGTGCAATAGTCTAGTACACTCATTATGGTGGTTTCGACAAGCATTTCAACACAAGTTCTAAAACGAATGCATTCAGACATACTCACAGCAAATTAAAACAGAGTCAGGCTCAATCTCTCATATAAGTACGGGCTATAAATATGCTAAGTCATGCAGTTTTTCAACACTCAACTACTTCCTAACATAGAAACAGAAAACAACCTAAATCGTGTAGTTCAATCACTTTCATGCAGATGAAATAAGAACTCTGAAAAAAATTGGTCCAATTTTAAACACTTTCACATAGCATGCAAGGACAAACATAAGCTTAAGTGGAACTTAACCCCCACCCCACACTTAGAAATTTGCATTGTCCTCAATGCAATGACAAAATAAGCATAGAAATGTGTAAGGGTGAAAAATAAGAGAGAACAGGTACTCCCTGGGGTTATGGAGCCACAACGGTCGAGCGGTCGGATTTGAAAAAGCCAGCTCCAGGAAGGACCAGTCTGCGCAAAGTAGAGGACCACAACTTGCATCCACAGAACAAAACTCAAGAAACCATTAGCCCAACAAAAGAAAACAAAAACCCAAACTCACTTTCGTAGGTCATGGTTGCATTTAGCGTATGCAACAAGCCTTTAAACCACTTGGTAGCCCAAGTAGACGAGTTATAGTCTCGTGAGGGTTTCTAGTAAACACACCCACAAAGTTTGAACGGAAAAAAAACTACACTAAGCACGGGTTGCCTCCCGAGAAGCGCTTGTTTTTGTCTGAGTCACTAGCTTGACTCTGCCTTTATTTACTAGGAATTATGGCACTCCACCCTATATTTGCAATAAAGTGAGGGTGGTAATACTGATACATACCTGAAAATAATAATTTACCTACTTGAAGTTTAGTAGGTTGTATCATTCTCCCTTCAAACTCCTGGATCTCTACTTTTAATTCCCTTGCACCTTGGATTTTGATGTCTTCTTTTGGATGTGAAGTAGGTTCATCATTAAGCAAATACTCTAGATAATCTAACACCTCATCAGCACAGTTTTCTACATCTTCTCTCTCCAACAATGAAGGTCCCCAAAGGGCCTTTGGTGTAGAGGGAATGTCATGATATGCCATAACTGCAAAAGAAACACAAAGGAAATACCCGGAGTAGAACGAGAAAAATAAACTAAGAAAAATAACTTTAACGAGAATAAATCCCCGTGAAAGGATCGAATAACTAGTAATCTCAAAATAGTATAGTCGTCACCGTTCCCCTGCAACGGCGCCAAAAACTTGATACGTGAATATCAGTCTTAAATTTATAAACTAATCTAACCGTATTTGACTGACACACTAACGGGCAAGCGCACCCGATCGTATAGCAGTAAACCAGGCAAGATCAGGATCGTCTCCACAGAGAACAGTTATGGAATATACTATTATGAAATAAACTAGTTAAAATAAAAATGCTTAAAAGTAAAAAGGGGTTTTTTTGAAACTACCAGCTAACCGCTGCCAAGGTATGTAAAGATTGAATTAAAGCAAAGAACAAGAAACAAATTTTAAGAAGTTGAAATCAGTTGATAGAGATGTATTTACCAATGAATCACTCCCCTAGGTTCAATTTGTTATAAAGATAAATAATATGACAGTTTTCTAAGGGCGTTCGAACCAACAACCATCAGTCCTACTAATCCGATTACGACTTAATCTTTTCAAAACACACTTAACTCTCGTTGTATGGTGAATTAGACTCAAACTTTTATCTATGGTATTACTGAATAATCTTAACCCTTATTATCTCAGAAAAGTTATCTATCCTATTGAATGCAAACGTCATTGTCTCAGATCAAGCAAACAATAATCTAGAAGAAAATACACGTCTGTATCTAACAGATTACTCAGCAAAAGTTAAGATCAAAAACTCAAGGTTCATGATTAAGCATAAACAAAACTAGATCATAAATTATAATTAAAGATACGAATTAAAACTAGGGTTCGTTCATCATGGTAAATACAGGAAAGGTCTAACTCATAGACAAGTTAGAAAACAAAAACAAAGCAAACAAAAATCGCAAACCATTATAGACCAATAGTAGCAACCCAAGTCTACCCTGCAGATGTTGAAACCTCTCCTCTCCATCACTGATCACTTCCTAAAACTGCCGCATGTTGTTTCCTCCCGACGGCTATCGTACGTCGAATACGTACGTATTGAAAATATGTATCTGACCTCCGATCACTTCCTAAAACTGCCGCATGTTGTTTCCGCCCGACGGCTATCGTACGTCGAATACGTACGTATTGAAAATATGTATCTGACCTCCTCCATTCTCTCTAGCCGCCGACTTTCATATGCATATATATATATATATATATATATATATATATATATATATATATATATATATATATATATATATATATATATATATATATATATATATATCTCCCCACGTAATTAATTAAATCAAGCAACCCTTTTGGGCTTATCGGCCCATACTACTAAATAAAATGATAGCCGCCATTTGAATATATTAACCGACTCCCTCTTTTTATTGTAATGGGCTTGGTAGCCCCTAGCAACTCCACCAAAAGAATAACATGGCATGATGGCAGATTGGCAGAGTATAAATTGGGCTTTCATTACATAATTGCTCACCGATCAAACTCGCATCCAATCAACAAACTCATCTCAATTCAATTGCTTCATTTTTTTTTCTTTTGTTGGCTGCAGCTCTCGGGAAGAATTATGACTCAATTGAATAGCAAATCCATAATATTATTGTGGTTCATTTTCTCCAGTTTTCGTAGCTTTTTGAAACGCCTCATTTCGAGTTCTTATGAGTGAGATACGACCCAAACATCGAAGATGTGTCAAAGCTGTCACTTCCTCTTTTCTTCACCATCTCTTATCAAATTCTCTTTTTCTTCTATCAAGAGCCCTAAAACATATAACACACCAAAGTAAGCCACAATTACCATAATTCATTATAAATATTCATTAAAAACACGAGATATCGGATATAAATTATATGTGTATTTTAGCCGATATCACAAAGCTAATGTGGTGGCATATGCATGGAGCAGAAAGTCAGGTATTAAACAAATACAGATACATTACGTGCAGATGTCAGTAATTACCCCGATATTAGATCAAATTAAAGCAGCACAGATTGAAGCGGTTAAGGAAAATAATCAGAAAAAGGAACGTGTGAAGGGCCAAGTGTCAAAGTTAGTGAAAGACAGTCGAGATCTTTTGACTTGTTATGATCGAGTTTGGGTACCTAGTTACGGGGGTGTACGACGAGTTCTTTTGGAAGAAGCACATCGCTCGCAGCTTTCTATTCACCCAGGGGCTACAAAGATGTATAGAGATTTGAAGATGAACTATTGGTGGCCGGGAATGAAACGAGATATAGCAAAACATGTAGAGAGATGTTTGACGTGTTTACAAGTCAAAGCAGAACATCAGAAACCACATGGGAAGTTGCAACCGCTTGACATCCCTGTATGGAAATGGGAACACGTTACTATGGATCTGATTACCAAATTACCTAGAACCTCTAGGGGGTTTGATGCTATTTGGGTAGTAGTTGATAGACTCACGAAGAGTGCGCATTTCATTGCAGTAAAAGAGGCCTATTCCTCAGAGAAAATGGCAGATGTGTATATGAAAGAGATAGTTTCCAGACACGGAGTTCCAGTTACAATTATTTCAGATAGAGATACTCGGTTTACTTCCAGGTTCTGGAGTAAGTTTCATGAAGACATGGGGACTAAGCTACATCTGAGTACAGCATTTCATCCACAGACTGACGGCCAAAGCGAAAGAACTATACAGACATTGGAGGATATGCTCAGAGCTTGTATCATCGACTTCGGTGGTAGTTGGGATACATACTTACCATTAACAGAGTTCTCATATAACAATAGTTTTCATTCAAGTATTGGCATGCCGCCGTACGAGATGTTATATGGCCGAAAGTGTAGAACTCCTGTTTGTTGGGGTGAAGTTGGTCAGAAAGAACTGGGCAGTACAGAGATAGTACAGCAAACCACCGAGTGCATACAACAGATACGCGAACGACTGAAAGCAGCCCAGGATAGTCAGAAAAGCTACGCAGATAAGCGGCGGTCACCACTAGAGTTCCAGGTTGGAGACTACGTGTTGTTAAAAGTATCACCATGGAAAGGGGTGATCAGATTTCGAAAAAGGGGCAAGCTAGGGCCTCGATTTATTGGTACTTTTTAAGATTATTGCGAGGGTTGGGAAAGTAGCGTACAGGTTAGAACTTCCAGAAGAAATGTCTCAGATTCATAATACATTCCATGTATCCCATCTTCGTAAATGTTTAGCATATGAGTCAGCCATTGTCACTTTACAAGATGTGACGATTGGTGAGAAGCTTAGTTATGTGGAACAGCCAATAGCTATTTTAGAGAGGAAAGTAAAAAGTCTGTGCAACAAACAGGTAAGTCTTGCGAAAGTCCAGTGGCAACACCGAAAAGGGTCAAAATATACTTGGGAGCCATAAAGTGACATGAGACAGAGTTACCCTCAGTTGTTTG
Source organism: Pulicaria dysenterica (assembly GCA_947179395.2). Lineage (NCBI taxonomy): Eukaryota > Viridiplantae > Streptophyta > Magnoliopsida > Asterales > Asteraceae > Pulicaria > Pulicaria dysenterica. The sequence goes on from OX359290.1 coordinate 91,121,903, forward strand.
CACAGTAGATTTCAGGACGAAATCGTCCCAAGTGGGGAAGAGTTGTAACGCCCCAAGGTTCGAAAGTTCCCATTTAGTCTTATCTTTAACTAATTACTATGTGCTTATGTGTTTGGTTAGTGACTTTTTGTGTTATGTGTTTTGAGTGTAGAGTTGGAGGGTTAGTTTTGCCAATTCAGAAACTAAAGAAGTACAGGGGTTATTTTTGCAATTAACCCAAAGTTTTAGATTGATATGGCTTTGTTTGAATCATTAGGAGTCAAACCATCAGGAACTCTCTTCACTTTCACGTACACACACATAGCCTCAACTTTAAGTGCTAATTTCCAATCCATAAGTGAAGTTTTGATTGCTGGAATCGAGTTCGTAGAGAATCAGCGACTCAAGGTATGAATTTTTAGATTAATTCATGAGTTTATGTCAAGAAAGGGTTCATAAGGTTGAATCCTTGTTTTTAGATTGGTTAAAGTTGTTTTTGGGTTGTTGTGTGTTGCAATCCTTGGTATAGAATTAGTGGTGATGTAATAGGACTCAGTTGTATGCTTGAATCTAAGTTTAATCAAGTTTTGATTGTTTAAAAGTGAGATTCGGCTGCTGATTTACGAACAGAGCCAAAGTCTGCTGTAACATTTGTTCCTACGGTCGTAGGAAAGGTTCTCTACGGCCGTAGGTAGTTGTTTTAGAGATTTTGTAATTTTGTCAGCTACGGCGTAGGAACTGGATCCTGCGGGCGTAGGTCAGTATTCTCATGATTTACCGTCTAAGGACGAAGGAATTGAACCTACGGGAGTAGTGCATCTAGCCTACGATCGTAGGATGTGTAGAATACCCTCTACGGGCGTAGGGATGAAGCCCTACGGCCGTAGTATGGGAAACTCCTACGGGCGTAGGGTTTATCCCCTACGGCCGTAGGAGGTGGTTTTAGCAGAACTTTGTTAGTCAGTCAGAATCTTTGCATCAGTGTCTAGAAGTTAATACAGTATTGGTTTATTGCTTGTAGGCAATAAGAGTTTGACGCTTTTGTGATAGGAGTGTAATCTTTAACTGCTGCTAAGGTGAGTGTACTTACCTTTAATCAGATTAGCATATGCGTATATTAAATGCATGATCTATGACTGAGTATGTGATCGTTTTATATTATGAACAGAGATAGGGTATATTGAGATCCTTATACCCAATTAAGTGTCAGGGGTTACTAATACTTTGTATAGTACACTCTGGGATCAGTTGACATATTTGGAATAGATTTGCAGATTACAAGTTGGGATGTGAGACATCCAAAAGAGAATTTGCTTGCATGCTTTGTTATTATTTTAGTAGTATACTCACTAAGCGTTAGCTTACGTTCAGTGTTTTCTGTTGGCGGGTGCGTCAGGCTCAGGCAAGGGGAAGGCCCCAGCGGCTTCTTAGGCTGGATAGCTTCTGGTTTTTGTGTTTGAAACGTTTTTAAAACACTACTTTTAGTAAACCAGTTTAGCACCAATGTATATAGTACCAGTCTTTTGTAAAACTCCGTTCCTTTTTTGGTGCTAACAGTTGTATAATATGGTTAATAGTTTTCTAAGAAAAGTAGTGTTACAACTTGGTATCAGAGCCAAGGTTTGAGGGATTTGGACACACACGAGTGTGATGTCTGAACTTAAACCATGGTTTTGAGGTCAAGAGGAGCTATCCCTGGGGTTTTACCTTAGTGAGTATATTCAGTAAAAAGGTTATGATTAGCTAATTGTTTTACAGTTTGAGCATGAGTAGCGATGTTTATGCATGCGTAGATAGTTTTGCCATATGATCACGCATCTCCTGCTTGATCGTCGGAAGGATGCGTGAGTGCTGATGTAGATGATTCTGCTGAAGAACACTCCTGCGAAACAATCAAAACCTAAGGTTAGAGGAAGACGGGGATGGATCCCCGTATCCCTCTCCAAAGCTTAAGTCAGGGGAGTGTATATGGAGAGAGAGTTTATGTTTGTGGTATGTATGCATAAGATATCATAATGTGTATTGTAAGTGAGGTGTGTTCCATATTTATATTAGAGAAGATCATACCTGAGCCCTTGGATGATTATCCAAGTGTTGAGCACCAGACGGCTGTGATGTACTTAGGTGTCAGGACAGCTGTACAACTGTACTTATCATTAAATGCGAACAGATATGTAGTCCTTCGTCTTAGGAACATGGAATTTTGCCTATCTTTGATCCAGGAGATCCCCTCTCCTGGATAGGCTTGCTCCTCCTGGACATAGGCAGGACTCCTAGTCTGGGTTATCGTTGTAAGGGCTGTCTGGTGTAGGTCCAGGAGTACCTTGTACAGGACCTCACACCATTAAGTCCCTCCAGTCTGATAGTATAGCATCCTGTGGTATACTGTCAGACTTTTGTTTCTCTGGACCATCCTTCTCCCGCTATAGGAGTTGTGGCCTTGTCGATACCCTTGGAGCGCTTTCTCTTCTATAATAACTTTTATCGCTCTTTGTGAACAATATTGTGTGGGGATGCTCTGCTTTTGGGTAGTTTTGTTTAGGCACATATGTGTGCCATACTTTCAGTCATATGCTGGATATGACTAGTGTACAGTAGTGAAAGAGGCTCATTTCCCCTATCTGGATTAGATAGGGGTTTGGCATGACCTTTCTTTGGTAGAGCTTCAGGGGACTGAGCCCTAGTGATTTCTTACGACAAAAATCTTTTGATTAACTTGCCTTTGTTATTTTGTTTGTAATGATCGTGCATTTGTTTTGTAAACAATGCTTCCTGATGATGTCATGCCCGTAGGCAGTGGATTTAGGCATATGTGTGTGTGCCCTGCTTTTGAACATGTGTTCTGGTATGAATATCATATGATTGCTTCAATACCCGTTTGTCATGACTTTGCAATTTATACTCTTTAAGTTAATTCTTAAGAGTTGCCTAGGTTTTCTAGGTGTAGGTTAACTCTAGGCTGGCAAGGGCATTGTGTCCCCCGCCTACACAGTACGACCCATTGGGACGCATGCGGAAGGACCGGTGTCCTTCTATTTGAAGCTTATCATACTGCGTCCAGTAAGATGTCGTGCTTTGGAGCTTTAGAACTGTGTCTAAAGGAAAGTAAGAGCTTTAGAACTGTGTCTAAAGGAAAGTAAGGGTCGGGGTATTGTTTCCCCTTCCATGTCTTGAAGGAGGTATTCTCCTGTTCTGCTAGCCTCTGTAACCACGTATGGTCCTTCGGATATTTATCAAATCATAAGATTGGTCTTGTGGTGTGTACCGTGCAACGACTTCTGTTCAAGTTACTCCTGTAAGTAATCATGACACATAATCTCTTTGCTTTGTTTTGTTAGATACAACAACAATAATCACGGTAAAAATTAAGGAACAATGATATATCTTTTCTTGAACGAGGGCGACAAAAATCTAACTCATTTGGATAAAGTGTAGTAGTACTATACTACTGTAGTCCCCCAGTTCAATTGTACTAACTTGTTAGCACTATTGAACTCCAATAAGTTAGTCTCATATATGCAAACCTAGGATCATTGCAGGCGCATAAGCCTTGTAGACGTATGTGTCTTGCAGGTGTACGAGTCGTGCAGGCGTATGAGCCATGCGGGCGTATGATCCATGCAGGCATATGGGCTGTGCAGGCATACGAGTCTTGTCTTGCAGACGTATGAGCCTTGTTTTGCTTGAGGGTGTACTTGTACTAATGTACAGAAATGTAATCACTAGGGACGGACGTCATACCGTCTCGTAGTCCCTATCCCCAGTTCAATGTTAGTAACTACTAGTAGTAGTAATAAACTTAGAAGTTTGCATCTCAAGTAACAATAAACTTATAGTAAATCCTGTTAGATACATAAGGATACCAGTCGTATTAGTCTGTTGATGAGTATCTAAACTTTAAGAGAAGGTTTATGGCATTTAACTCAAGCATGTACGCAACACACCTGGTCTACAGGGGCATTAATGAAGGTTACCAGGAAATTGCCAAGGTTTCAGGTATCACTAATACATGTACCCTGTATTACTTAAAAGAATTAAATCATTATTTTACGGTTGTCAACCTGTGTAGGCATGGTTCGTGTTCGCAGCTTTATATAAGTTACTACAGCAGGTGGAGCAGTTATAGTAGCACGTGATGGTGATTCTCATAGTATATACATTCCCCCAGTTTAATGCTAGTAACTAGTTAGTAGCGTTAAACTATCATAAAGACATGGTGATGGCAAAGTATTGTATGTTTGTGTGACAACCATATCACAATTATTGTAATGACTGTGTGGCCTGGCCATGAAGGAGTAAGTTCTATAAGTAGCAGGCACATGAATTTCATACTGTATTACTGGTTTGTACATCATATGTTTCTATGTGCATTTCTAATGGTGAGGCCTGTTATATGAGTGTCTCTAAAGTTTCCCTTTGGGACAGTTTTTTCGATATTTTTGAAAGTATAAATTGATGGCAAGAACATGCAATTAACAATATCATATATGAAGTACATTCAAATGATTCCCAAAAATACATGATTTGTATCAATAACAGTGAGCAAATGTTGCTTGAATAATGTAAAAATTTGAAGAAAGTGAAATTGAGGCCTTTAATGGTCGAATTTGGGCAAGATGCTTTAGGAAAGCGAACTTTAGTTAACTGGTCAAGGGATTCGTCTCATCGAGAGCTTTCCGTTGACTGGTTATGGGCCTCGTAACTCATGAGGAATCTCAAGTTATGGGTTTTCCAAATTTAGCACTATTGTTACGCAAAATTAAGGAACAATTTGAGCGTACAGACCTTGCGATTAGCTAGGCAAGCGGCCCCAGGGCAGGTCAGGTTACTGCAGGGCTACGGAAGGTCACTTCAGGTGACTGCGGAACAAGGCAGATCAGGGAAGGTGATTGCAGGTCAGGGCAGGTCACTACAGGTTACTTCAGGACAAGGCGAGCTAGGGCAGGTGACTGCAGGTCAGGGCAAGTCACTACAAGTTACTTTAGGCCAAGGCAGGCTCAGGCAGGTGACTGCATGCTAGGGAAGGTCAGTCCACGTTAGGCGGGTCACTCCAGGTGACTACGGGCTAAGGCGGGTGATTACCCTCCTGGACGCTCAAGGTCCAGAAGACAAACGTCCGGAGGCGAGCAGGTCAGTCTAGGACACAAAGGTCACTTCAAGTGACTATAGGCCAAGGCAAATGATTACCCTCCTAGACACTCAGGGTCCAGAAGACAAAGATCCAGAGGCGGGCAGGTCAGTCCAGGACAGGCAGGTCACTTCAGGTGACTATAGGCCAAGGCGGATGATTACCCTCCTGGACGCTCAGGGTCCAGAAGACAAAGGTCCGGAGGCGGGCAGGTCAGTCCAGGACAGGAAGGTCACTTCAGGTGACTATAGGCCAAGGCAGATGGCTGCATGCTAAGGAAGTTCAGTCCAGGGCAAGCAAGTCACTCTAGGTGATTATGGGCCAAAGCAGGTGATTACCCTCCTGGACGCTCAAGGTCCAGAAGACAAAGGTCCGGAGACGGGCAGGTCAGTCCAGACCAGAGGTAGGAGTTGTTTGGTTTAATTCTGACAAAGTCTGAAAAAGTAGTTGAAAAGCTGAAAAGGTAGGTTTGTGTGGTGCCTTCTTATTGGCTTAGTACAATTTTGCTTTATTAAAGTTGTCATGTCCTTTCTTGTACTAGTGTCCCCTTCTTTCTTTTCCTTCAACTTAATTCTAACAGGAAAGTTCAGATCTTGATTATCGTGAATATCAATTATCTCATTTTTTTTTTTTTTTTTAGTTTTGAAGTAGAATTTATGAGATAATGTCTGCTCCACACAAAAGATATGCTTCACATGTTTGTACCTTATGCACGGTTATGTGTATACTACATGTTTTCTCATGCTTAACTATGCGTATATACTTGAGTTTGTACTACCAATTTTTCTGTCATATTCAAGAGATATACGCTTCTTTTTAATCTTTTTCTTTTTAGACCAGATGCATTATTCACACATGGGTATGAACATCATTTTTTGACTTAAGTTTAAAGATAAGCAGACAAAGGCAGGTGCCATGTATGAAAGAAGATCAAGTAAACATTATGTATGTTATAAAGAAATCATCACGGCATGCAACAGTAAAGGTTTAATACATGAAAACCTGTAATTGCGAGCAAGAAAATGAAGCAGTGTTTGGAACTCGTAGCTTGTTGCTCGGGTCCCACGGATGGCGCCATTTGATCACGCATCTCCTGCTTGATCGTCGGAAGGATGCGTGAGTGCTGATGTAGATGATTCTGCTGAAGAACACTCCTGCGAAACAATCAAAACCTAAGGTTAGAGGAAGACGGGGATGGATCCCCGTATCCCTCTCCAAAGCTTAAGTCAGGGGAGTGTATATGGAGAGAGAGTTTATGTTTGTGGTATGTATGCATAAGATATCATAATGTGTATTGTAAGTGAGGTGTGTTCCATATTTATATTAGAGAAGATCATACCTGAGCCCTTGGATGATTATCCAAGTGTTGAGCACCAGACGGCTGTGATGTACTTAGGTGTCAGGACAGCTGTACAACTGTACTTATCATTAAATGCGAACAGATATGTAGTCCTTCGTCTTAGGAACATGGAATTTTGCCTATCTTTGATCCAGGAGATCCCCTCTCCTGGATAGGCTTGCTCCTCCTGGACATAGGCAGGACTCCTAGTCTGGGTTATCGTTGTAAGGGCTGTCTGGTGTAGGTCCAGGAGTACCTTGTACAGGACCTCACACCATTACCATACGTGACCTAAGCTTGTGAATCGGGGTGTTCTATGACGGCAACAAGAACAATTGTATATAATGTGTTTCTTACAACACATGGCCATTATATGTAATAAACATGTGATATGCAATCGAGCTTGGGATTGTCATAGTGATACCTTGTGGATCAAGTGAACTTACTTATAGAACTTACTCCTTCATGGCCAGGCCACATAGTTATTACCATAATTGTCATATGGTCGTCACACAAACATACAATACTTTGCCATCACTCAGGACATATTTGGTAATTCTGAGCCCGTACAAAGCACGTACACCTAATTGTTGGGGTTTGGTCGGTTTTTCAAAATATATTTTAGCAACGGAAGCATGAACAACAATTTTAAACTTTTTAAAACTCCCCACCAATGATCCATATGCAAGCCTTAAGAAACAAAACAACCATAGGGTGTTTAGAACTACAACCTTTGTAGCGTGAGTAAACCGTTGATGAAGTGGTTGATCTATGAGAAGCCAAGAGAAGACTTCCTCCAAGGTATCCACAAATCAATGAGTCCAACACCTTTGAGATGCTAGTCTCTCCAACCCTTGAAATTCAAGCAAGCAAGCAACAACCTCTTGTTCTTCTTCTTGAACTTACTATGTATGTATATGAGTATGTATTCTAGCACCACACTTTGCTCACTTGAAGAACACCAATACTACAAAGTAAGGATGTTTTCAAGTATGAAAACACTTAGAACTTTTCTAAGAGCACAAGGAAAGGTGGTAGCATGAACTTGTTCACAAAAGAGCCATACATGAAGACTTAAAAGCACCAAGAAACAAAAGCCAAGAGGGAGGCCCCTCCCTAAGGCCATTTTCGGCCGAAAATGGTGAGGGGGGGAGGGCCCCTCTTTCCTTTGCTTCTTCACTTGGTGTACATGTCCATGCCTTGGTCCATTCCAATCAAGAAGCAATACATGGCCCCTTTGAAGGATTAATGTGTGAATTTCTAGTTTTTTTTTTTTTTTTTTTTTCAATTTATATAAAAGAGTATACTAGATATGTCATACTAAGTATAAAATACATCTACATGTATTTTATATACATACTTGATTGTTACTAGTAACTCTTTACTTGTAACAAAGATATACATACATTTATATAATTGTTACTAGTAACAATTTACTTGTAACAAATATACATTTATACATATATATATATATATATATATATATATATATATATATATATATACATATATAAAATCATATGTTTATATTTATGTATTTCATATGCATTATCTTATATTAATATATAAGAGTGATATTATTATTTCACATAAATAATAATATGCAACAATGCATATATACATTTATATATATAATGAGTTGGAAACATATTTAAATCATATTCAAATATGTAATTGGTGTCCATTGATTGTAAATGTGTGACCCTATGGGTTTATTTATTATTAGTAATATCGTATTAATTTGTGTCTTGTGCACATAGAACCAACAATCTCCCACTTGCACAAGTTACAACTTAAGCCGATATAGACAATGGTAAGAACGTCTAGCAACATCCCATTGCCCCTAATAATAAATAAAGTGTGTTGATCAACACTTTCACCAACGAAATTAACTCACTAGCTACAAATCGTTGTTATAGGTAAGTCATCAATTATCCCTTTGTTTTAACATCTCGTTGAACATGAGACATGGATCGTCATCAATTCTCATATAATGTTCAACTTGTTTTAGGGCCCAGAGATATTATACTCCCAATTAAATGAGAGAAACAAATTCCATCTTGACCACATACGTCTCTTATAAGACTCATATCATACCTAACAATGGCCTTTATAACTACCCGGTTAAAGATAGCGTTTAACCACATTAAAGCATGATACTCCTCATACTCGAGTCCCAATATGTGTCTCAGGTCTAAGGATACAAAGATACCACCTTTTTCTCAAGATTTACTTATGACACTGATCCATGAAGCGATCTTAAGAGCGGGTCATGTCCAATGTTTGTTCCCTAACAAACATTAGTGAATTTGGCTGCAAACCCTTTTGCCTACTTTCATCACGAATGAAAGTCAACCAACTTATTCACATTAGTCTTAATTCATAACTATTCCCATAGTTATAACCGACTATGGACGTTTTAGAATAAAGAATTATTCATGGATTTAAACATGTTAATAAAGAACACAATATATATTAATGAAGTGATCATATCCCATACATCATTCAGATAAAATAGATATTGTCATAATGTTCCAAAATATCCAAATACTAAATTACAATTCAAATCCAATCCCTTGCAAAGCGAAGACCTATTGCCCTAGTATGAGACTCATGCTTAGTCGAGGCAAGAGGTTTCGTAAAAGGATCTGCAAGATTCTGATCTGTATGAACTTTGCGAATACACACATCTCCTCTATCCACTATATCTCGTATGTAGTGGAAACGCCTGAGGATGTGTTTAGTGCTGTGATGTGATCTAGGTTCTTTTGCCTGGGCAATAGCACCTTTATTATCACAAAATATTTCTATGGGGTCTTGAATGCTTGTTACTACCCCAAGGTCAGCAATGAACTTTTTCATCCATGCAGCTTCTTGTCCAGCCTCAGAAGCAGCAATGTATTCAGATTTTGTAGTGGATTGTGCAACTACACTTTGCTTAGAACTTTTCCAAGCAACCGCGCCTCCATTCATAACGAAGACATAGCCCGATTGTGATCGAGAATCATCTCGATCTGTTTGGAAACTAGCATCTGTGTAACACTTTACACAAAGATCTTCTTCCAAACCCCCATAGATCAAGAACATGTCTTTGGTTCTTCTCAAGTATTTTAAAATGTTCTTGACTGCCATCCAATGGCTATCTCCTGGGTTTTGCTGGTATCTGCTCGTCATGCTCAAAGCATACGAGACATCTGGCCTAGTGCATAGCATGGCATACATGATGGATCCAATTGCAGAAGCATATGGGATCTCACTCATTCTATCTAGCTCTTCTCTTGTGCTAGGGCTTTGAGCTTTACTCAAAACCGTGCCTAGTGCCATTGGCAAGAATCCTCTCTTAGAATTCTCCATCTTGAATCGTTTCAAGATTTTGTCAATATATGCACTTTGACTTAGGCCAATAAGACGCCTAGATCTATCCCTATAGATCTTTATTCCAAGAATGTAGGCGGCTTCTCCCAAGTCTTTCATTGAGAAACACTTCCCAAGCCAAGACTTGATGTCTTGCAAGGTCGGGATGTCGTTTCCAATGAGTAGTATGTCATCAACATACAAGACAAGGAATGCTACTGCGCTCCCACTAGCTTTCTTGTAAACACACGGTTCATCTTCTGATTTGATAAAACCAAACTCTTTTATTTTCTCATCAAATCGAAGATTCCAACTTCGAGATGCTTGCTTTAGTCCATAGATGGATCTTTTAAGCTTGCACACCTTATTAGGATACTTAGGATCTACAAAACCTTCAGGCTGAACCATATAGACATCTTCACTTAAGTGTCCATTTAGAAAAGCCGTTTTGACATCCATTTGCCATATCTCATAGTCATAATATGCAGCTATGGCAATAAGTATTCTAATAGATTTAATCATGGCTACCGGAGAGAAAGTTTCATCATAGTCAATACCATGAGTTTGAGTGAAACCTTTCGCCACTAGCCTTGCCTTAAATGTGTGTACATTTCCATCCATGTCTGTCTTCTTCTTGAAGACCCACTTGCTCCCTACAGTCTTACTATTGGGAGGGAGATCAACCAAGTCCCATACTTGATTTTCATACATGGATTGCATCTCAGTGTTCATGGCATCAAGCCATTTATCGGATTCCGGATCCGATATAGCATCTTGGTAGTTAGTAGGCTCAGAAGAGTCTACCAAGAAAATCTCATCATTGGACACGAGAAATCCGTATCTCTCGGGTTCTTGACGAGGTCTACCAGATCTACGAACACTTTGTGTTTCAGTAGGTTCTTGAACAACCAATTGTTCAGGTTCAACAACCGTTTGTTGAGTGCTAGTGTCAACCTGACTTGTATTTTGTGGTTCTTGAATTTCTTCAAGGTCTACATTGCTCTCACTTGCCTCTTTCGAAAGAAACTCCTTTTCTAAGAAAGTGGCATGCCTAGAAACAAACACTTTGTTCTCAGCTGGGTTGTAGAAATAATATCCTAATGAATCTTTAGGATATCCCACAAAATTACATTTGATAGATCTAGGATCGAGTTTGCTTAAAGCTTCTTGTCGTACATGAGCCTCACAACCCCAGACTTTCAAGTAAGATAAGTTTGGAACCTTTCTATACCACATCTCATATGGTGTCTTATCTACCTTCTTGGTTGGAACCATATTCAATATGCGCGCAGCAGTTAATAAAGCATAACTCCAAAAGGACGAGGGTAGAGTACTTCGGCTCATCATAGACCGAACCATATCTAGTAGAGTTCGGTTCCTCCTTTCAGATACACCATTATGTTGTGGTGTTCTAGGAGGTGTAAGTTGTGAGATAATCCCACAATTACTAAGATGATCCATAAACTCTTGGCTTAAGTACTCACCACCTCGATCGGAACGAAGGGCCTTGATTGTTTTGTTGAGTTGATTTTGTACTTCGTTTTGAAATAGCTTGAACATCTCAAATGTTTCATGTTTATGTTTCATCAAATAAACATAACCAAATCTACTATAATCATCGGTGAATGTAACGAAGTATCTATCACCATCCCTAGACATTGATCTAAAAGGACCGCATACATCCGTATGTATGATTCCTAATAGATCTTTGGCTCTTTCACTTGAACCGGAGAAAGGAGCCTTAGTCATCTTCCCATATAAACATGATTCGCAAAATTCAAATGAGCTAGAATCGTTTGATTTTAAAATTCCATCCTTTTGAAGTTTTGCAATGCGTTTCTTGTTTATATGACCAAGTCGACAATGCCATAGGTATGTTTGACTTAAGTCATGCTTAGGTCGTTTGGTGCTAGTGGTATATATAGAATTATCATCAAGAGGTCTTTTAAGATTAACTTCATATATTCCATTAAGAGGCCGAGCCTCAAAATACAAAATATTGTTTTTGAAGGCACGAATACCATCATCAACGAAACCAAAAGTGAATCCAGATTCTCTTAACCGAGCTACTGAAATAATATTCCTAGTTAAACTAGGTACATAACAACAATTGTTTAATATTAAGTACAGGCCATTTGGTAATAATAATTCAAAAGTTCCAAGGGCTTCAACAGCAACATTTGCTCCATTGCCCACGTGGAGATCCAAATCGCCTGGCTTCAGCAGCTTACTTTTTCTCAACCCCTGCACATTGTTACAAATGTGAGTTCCACAACCGGTATCAAATACCCAGGAATTAATGGAAAAAGTATACATTTCAATCATATATATACCTGAAGTGCTAGCCTCGCCAGCCTTCTTCTTTTTCAACTCTGCAAGGTAGGTTGGACAATTGCGCCTCCAATGTCCTACCACCCCGCATTCAAAGCACGGGTCATTCTTGGGAACCTTTCCCGCCGTCTTGGGTGTAGGAGCCTTGGCAACTTGCTTGCCTTTGTCCTTTCCCTTTGCCTTCGCTTTGCCCTTCCCTTTTGAGTTGTTTTTCTTTTTCTTCTTGATTTTCCCTTCTTGAATCATCAAGACTTGAGGTGTTTTGCTTGGAATCTTACTCTCAGCAGTTTTAAGCATCCCATGCAACACTGAGACAGATTTCTCCCAATTGTTCATGTTATAATTCATGACAAATTGATCATAGGCTTTGGTCAACGAGTTAAGGATCATATCCTGTGCAAACTCGTTGGTTATGGGAGATCCAAGCCTAGCAAGCTGGTCAATGTATCCTTTCATCTTTAGCACATAGTCGCTAACGAATTGACCTTCCTCCATCTTACATGCATGGAAAGCTCGAGTGACCTCAAAGCGTTCTTGCTTCGCTTGCTTTTGGAACATTTCCTTAAGCTGGCCAAGCATCTCATATGCTCCATGCTCCTCAAGGTTCTTTTGAAGATCCGGAGACATGGTAGCAAGCATGAGGCATGAAATTTCGACCGAGTCGTCGGAATGCTTCACCCAAGCATCCCTAACGGCTTTGGCCGCAGTCAATGGAGGTTCCTCAGGGACGGGATCCTCAAGTACGTACAATTTCTTTTCGTGCTTAAGAACGATTCTCAAGTTACGATACCAGTCTAAGAAATTTGTACCATTGAGTTTTTCTTTCTCTAAGATTGAACGAAGAGATAAGTTGTTAACGGGCGTAGTTGAGTTAGGGGCCATCTACAAAATTAACAAAGTTCAATTTAGTATTTTGATATTTAATCCTTTAATAATTAATACCCTTTAGAATTATAAAATTCTTTAATTTTTAAAGGCTAGGATCCAAGTTGAACTTAACCTTGAATGTTTGGCTAATGCTCTCTCCATCAAGTTAAAACAACAAGGTAGGTAACGTTTACCAATTACATCTCGTATGTAATTCCTAGATCTTTATGGGATCCTAGACAACGATTGTCAATTTTGACATGTTTGATCCCATCTATGCCTCGGGCTTCCTTACGTTTGGCTAATGCTCTCTCCGTAATAAGATTCCGATTAAGTCGTCCTATTTCAAGACGGTGAATTTCCGGCCCAAGACGTTCATGGAATTCGCGGAAAAACACCTCGGTTGTTACAAAAACAATCCACGCGTTTGGCTAATGCTCTCTCCACGTGAGTGTCGTTGCAACAAGCGAGTGTCTTAAAATGGGATGGCATAGACTTACGTTTTGAAAAAGGGCTTTTACCGTTTTGTATATTTATAAAACGAAACGAGTCGTGTGACTAGTATTGCATGCATACAATAATAAGTCCACGTTTTGATAAAATCATATTTTATATATATATATATTGGTCTTGAGTATTCTTAAAATCCATATTTTACGAACTCTCAACGTGTTCAATTTTAAACTAGTATTAATATCCTATATTAACGTGTGTAGTTTCGAGCGCGCAAATACGACCAATTTTAGCTTGTAATAAAACCATTTTATTATTAAGCTTGAATGGAGTTTGGTTGAGTTTTAAAATCTCTATTTTATAAAACTCATATATATATATATATATATATATATATATATATAAAGATATATATTTTGACATAATGAATTTTAATCTTTACAAAACTCCTTTTATATAAAATTCATTTTACATCTTATGTTATGTCAACTTAAAATACCAAACTCCCATTGTGTGATTTATATTATGTGAAAATATTATCTAGCATGCAAAAAATCCTATTTTCAACCATGCATAATAATATAAACATAAACACACACAAAATAACATGTATAAGTGCATAACCAAGCCATTTATCCTAAGTGGTATTTTTGTGAGCCATACAAAAATACCAAGTCATAACTAAGGACCAAAAATTTCTCTTGTGATGAACTTGAAGCTCCCACTTGCCAAAACAACTCCTTGTAGTGCAAATGACTCCAAGCCTCCATGGTTGACTCCACCACACTTGAAAACTCCAACTTGGTCATTTCTTCATCTTGTTACATTTTTATAAAAGTAAACTAGTCTAAACCATTCTACTACTTACAAAATACAACAAGATGAAACAAAACTAAAATTATTATTACATACCAAATGAAAAATAATTTTACAACCAAATCGAATTTCCAACACATCACAAAAGGTCTATGGCTTGTTATGCACAACATACACTCAAACAAACATATATATCAACACTTGATATTTAGGCAACTTTTACAACCAAACATGCATGTGGTTTGGTTGTTTCTCAAAATAAATATATAAACATATATAAGTTGCCAACAAGAAAATCCATAACTTTTCTAACAAAAGAAAAGTTGTCCATTTTCTTAAACAATACATACTCAAAAAGTTTCTTAAAACTATACATAAGTGGCTCTGATACCACTGTTGGGGTTTGGTCGGTTTTTCAAAATATATTTTAGCAACGGAAGCATGAACAACAATTTTAAACTTTTTAAAACTCCCCACCAATGATCCATATGCAAGCCTTAAGAAACAAAACAACCATAGGGTGTTTAGAACTACAACCTTTGTAGCGTGAGTAAACCGTTGATGAAGTGGTTGATCTATGAGAAGCCAAGAGAAGACTTCCTCCAAGGTATCCACAAATCAATGAGTCCAACACCTTTGAGATGCTAGTCTCTCCAACCCTTGAAATTCAAGCAAGCAAGCAACAACCTCTTGTTCTTCTTCTTGAACTTACTATGTATGTATATGAGTATGTATTCTAGCACCACACTTTGCTCACTTGAAGAACACCAATACTACAAAGTAAGGATGTTTTCAAGTATGAAAACACTTAGAACTTTTCTAAGAGCACAAGGAAAGGTGGTAGCATGAACTTGTTCACAAAAGAGCCATACATGAAGACTTAAAAGCACCAAGAAACAAAAGCCAAGAGGGAGGCCCCTCCCTAAGGCCATTTTCGGCCGAAAATGGTGAGGGGGGGAGGGCCCCTCTTTCCTTTGCTTCTTCACTTGGTGTACATGTCCATGCCTTGGTCCATTCCAATCAAGAAGCAATACATGGCCCCTTTGAAGGATTAATGTGTGAATTTCTAGTTTTTTTTTTTTTTTTTTTTTCAATTTATATAAAAGAGTATACTAGATATGTCATACTAAGTATAAAATACATCTACATGTATTTTATATACATACTTGATTGTTACTAGTAACTCTTTACTTGTAACAAAGATATACATACATTTATATAATTGTTACTAGTAACAATTTACTTGTAACAAATATACATTTATACATATATATATATATATATATATATATATATATATATATATATATATATATATATATACATATATAAAATCATATGTTTATATTTATGTATTTCATATGCATTATCTTATATTAATATATAAGAGTGATATTATTATTTCACATAAATAATAATATGCAACAATGCATATATACATTTATATATATAATGAGTTGGAAACATATTTAAATCATATTCAAATATGTAATTGGTGTCCATTGATTGTAAATGTGTGACCCTATGGGTTTATTTATTATTAGTAATATCGTATTAATTTGTGTCTTGTGCACATAGAACCAACACTAATAACCATATACATGCTGAATATCACTCATTTACTACATACGTAAGTATGACACAACCGTTTGCAAAGATACCTTACTATAAATTTAGTGCTGCTATAAGTCTAATAACATCATCAGGAGAAGATTCTAGCGATTACCTTTACATGACTTCACATAGCTAAGACATACATACACGCCCTTCTCGGACCTTTATATATTAACTCAAGTGCCAGACTTATCATTTACTTGCCACCGTGACATACGGGGACAATGCACTGCATAGCATACCAGCTACACACTCATGTCTTTATGGCAGTTTAACGCTACTAACTAGTTACTAGCATTAAACCGGGGGAATGTATACTATGGGAATCACCATCACGTGCTACTATAACTACCCCACCTACTGTAGTAACTTATATAAAGTTGCGAACATGAACCATGCCTACACAGGTTGACAACCATAAAATAATGATTTAATTCTTTTAAGTGATACAGGGTACATGTATCAATGCTACCCGAAACCTTGGCAATTTCCTTGTGTCCTTCATTAATGCCCCTGCAGACCAGGTGTGCTACGTACATGCTTGAGTTAAATGCCATAGACCTTCTCTTAAAGTCTAGATACTCATCAACAGATTGATACGACTGGTATCCTTATGTATCTAACAGGATTTACTATAAGTTTATTGTTACTTGAGATGCAAACTTCTAAGTTTATTACTACTACTAGTAGTTACTAACAATGATCTGGGGATTAGGACTACGAGACGGTATGACATCCGTCCCGAGTGATTACATTTCTATGCATTAGTGCAGGTACACCCTCAAGCAAGACAAGGCTCATACGGCTGCAAGACAAGACTCATATGTCTGCACGTCTCATACACCTACAAGGCACATACGTCTGCAAGGCTCATGCGCCTGCAATGATCCTAGGTTCGCATATATGAAACTAACTTATTGGAGTTCAATAGTGCTAACAAGTTAGTACAATTGAACTGGGGGACTACAGTAGTATAGTACTACTACACTTTATCCAAATGAGTTAGATTTTTGTCACTCTCGTTCAAGAAAGGATATATCATCGTTCCTCAATTTTTACTGTTATTATTGTTGTTGTATCTAACAAAACGAAGCAAATATATTATGTGTCATGATTATTTATAGGAGTAACTTGAACAGAAGTCGTTGCACGGTATACACCACAAGACCAATCTTATGATTTGATAAATATCCGAAGGACCATACGTGGTTACAGAGGCTAGCAGAACAGAAGAATACCTCATTTAAGACATGGGGGGCGGAGTAATACCACGCCCATGGCACTCATCTAATCTAAGGAAACACTATGTATAAACTACTAATGTAATAGAAAATAGCTATTAAATGACATAATGTATACTTTGCCGGACGAGCAAAGAAATTTTGATTTTAGAAACAAGTCTAAAACTCCTACACATTCATCAGAATGACAAACAGGGAATTACAACATTCTATTGGACGCAATAGAATGTCCCAACATTACTATAGAAGAACATAGGTTCTTCCGCATGCATTCCAATGGAGTGTACTACGTAGGCTTGGGAGACAAAGGCCCTTGCCAGCCTAGAGAAAACCTAGGCAACTCTTAAGAATTAACTTAAAGAGTATAAATTGCAAAGTCATGACAAACGGGTATTGAAGCAATCACATGATATTCATACCAAAACACATGTTCAAAAGCAGGGCACACACACATATGCCTAAATCCACTGCCTACGGGCAGGACATCATCAGGAAGCATTGTTTACAAAACAAATGCACGATCATTACAGACAAAATAACAAAGGCAAGTTCATCAAAAGATAATGTCATAAGAAATCACTGGGGCTCAATCCCCTGAAGCTCAACCAAAGAAAGGTCATACCCACCCCCTATCTAATCCAGATAGGGGAAAGGAGCCTCTTTCACTACTGCACACAAGTCATATCCAGCATATGACCGAAAGTGTGGCACACATATGTGCCTAAACAAAACTACCCAAAAGTAGAGCATCCCCACGCAATATTGTTCACAAAGAGCGATAAAAGTTATTACAGAAGAGAAAAGTGCTCCAGGGGTATCGACGAAGCTACAACTTCTATAGCGGGAGAAGGATGGTCCAAAGAAACAAAAGTCTGACAGTATACCACAGGATGCTATACTATCAGACTTGGGGGACTTAATGGTGTAAGTCCCCAAGTCTGGTACTCCGGGACCTACACTTGTCCTGGAGCCTATGCCATGTTAATGTCCTGGAGCCTATGCCTAACTAGTGTTCTGGAGCCAATGCCTCACTAGTATCCTGGAGCCTATGCCTCACTAGTGTTCTGGAGCCTATGCCTCACTAGTGTTCTGGAGCCTTGCCTTACTAGTGTTCTGGAGCTAGGGACCTTGCTAGTGTCCTGGAGCCTATGCGATGTTAATGTTCTGGAGCTTATGCCTCACTAGTGTCTTGGAGCTATGGACCTTGCTAGGAGGATCAGACCTCTCTACCATAGATAGGCAGATTCCTTATTCCCAAGACGTAGGTCTGCCTACCTACTCACATTTAATGATTGCTACAGCTGTCCTGACACCTAAGTACATCAAAGCCGTCTGGTGCTCAACACTTGGATAATCATCCAAGGGCTCAGGTATGATCTTCTTTAATATAAATAAGGAACACCCATCATTTACAATCCTCATGCATACATACCACAAACATAAACTCTCTCTCCATATACACTTCACTAACTTAAGCTTCGGAGAGGGATACGGGGATCCATCCCCGTCTTCCTCTAACCTTAGGTTTTGATTGTTTTGCAGTTCATTCATCAGTTGGGCCTACGGAAACAGCACTCACGCATCCTTCCGACGATCCAGGAGGAAGTGCGCGATGACATACCCTTACTTTCGCATACATCCGCCACTGATATATATATATATATATATATATATATATATATATATATATATATATATATATATATATATATATATATATATATATATATATATATATATATATAGTGGAAGGTTCAAATGAGAATCTTAAATAAATTGAGAATGGGAGACTCAATCCTAGCCCTCCAATTCCCTCTTCTTCAATGTCATTGCTCACCATGAATTCCTCACATGCACGCTGCCACACTAGAACCCCTCACGATCTCCATCCATGAATTCCGCTTATAAAATAAACGGCCGAGATATTCAGAACACAATTTGGCCATAATCAATTTCAACACAAAACAACATTCTTTATACTTTTGCTTCGTAAGCACACTCACGAGCAAAGTTTTATAAAACATTATGTCAAAAATATTTAGCATGTCAAAATCACCCTTCACCATCAAAGTACGTTTAAACTATAACCCACATGTTATATATTAAGAATTCATTAAAGGCCCATTAACCATTAAGCCCATAATGGAAATAAAAACACATTGAAGGCCCAAGACCATTAAGCCCATAATGATTATAAAAACTCATTGAAGGCCCATAACCATTAAGCCCATAATGAAAATAAAAACTCCTTGAAGGCCCATAACCATTAAGCCCGGAGTGAGTAACGGTTTTTGTTTCTATAAGTTTTTATTCTGCTAGGATTGTATCGTTGATGATCTCAGTATTGACTTATAAATCGAACCCAACTCTTCTTAGCTCAAGAAATGTTTTCAATATTTTACACACACAATCATCAATTGATTTTTTTCCTTTCAAACCAAAGCTACAAAGTAAAAATATATTATATATATATAAAGTTAGTTATAAAGATGAATAATAATAACATAGTTAAATTATTGTATAAATTTTAATCTTTGTCAATTAGAGTTAGGTCTATGTATGTGGTAAGCACGCAATCACATCTACACAATTAACATCGCAGATTCCCAGGCAAGTAAGGAAAACTTCTAAAGACGCATGCAAACCAAATGTAAGGAGGGTGTGGATTTTACCAATCACACAGTAAAGGAGAACATACTACTACTAAGGGAAAAACCACTCTCTGAGTGCTTCGCAAGCATATGTTTCATAAAGGTAATCCTATATTTGTGGGAGGTCATCCTAACATGTCCGTTAGGATTGGCAACAACAAATTAAAATTAGTGAGTGAGTACATACAACCCTAAAACCAATAGACCAACGAAATTAGAGAAGAAAGTTTTTGACTGAAGCTGAGATTCTTATAGCTTGTGACAAATAATAGGTACGTTTTCTTGTGAATTAGGGGCGAAACTTTTTAACAACCAGAGGACGAATGCATAAAATGATAAAAGACACAACTTACCTCTTTATTCAATAAGACCATGTCCATGCTATTACTCTTAGTAGGTTTCTTGTACACTTGTTGCCACAAGCGAACAACACAGGTTCTGATCTTCCAGACATCTACATCAGGGTTCAGTTTCTTTAAGAGATGATATTGCGTTGTCATTTCTTAGGTATTGGTTTGGAGTGAACAAATGTAGTACAATAAACAACATGGATAGCAGAAGGGAGTATGAACAAACTATTATATTAGTTTAACCGATGTCTTTAAAGAAAGGGACGAATTGCAACAGACTGTTTACGGTAAATTAGGTTAACCGGCATCTTTAAAGGCCTCGGTCGCAAAGTAGTTTATACGTGTCATGTTTATGTAAATTTACAACTTATTATTTTTATTATATATTTATAACTAGATTACTCAACCAAATTAGATATCCGATCAAATCAAACGTACGCCTCTATCTACATCCCAACATTAATCACGGGAACACAAAAGACCAAAACCAAATTCCAGTCTGTCACTTTATTCGTTCTCTCTCCTTCCTTCCTTCCAATATCATAAAATTCGCATATGACCCCACATCTTTCTTTACTTTATCATTTATACCCCTCACCTCTTATCTTCCATGATATAATTATTATCCACATACATCGCCCTCAATCACCTCCCCAATCACTGCCATGCCACAAAAACTCCACCACCACCTAGCCATCACCCTTACCCTCCTCATCCACATCACCGCCGCCCTCCGACTGCCGGAATTTCATGAAGCTCCGGCGTTCCGAAACGGGAATGAATGCAGCAATACAACAATGATCCACATAGCAATGACCCTCGACTCAACCTACCTCCGTGGCTCTGTCGCCGGAGTCTTCTCTATCATCCAACACTCCACCTGCCCGGAAAACACCGTCTTCCACTTTCTTACCACCCACCGCCTCTCCGCCACTCTGCGCCGCACTATCACCACCACCTTCCCTTACCTCAATTTCCACCTCCACCACTTCAATACAAATCTAGTGAGAAATAAAATCTCCACCTCCGTCCGCCGTGCACTTGATCAACCGCTAAATTACGCCCGCATCTACCTCGCCGACCTCCTGCCCACGAACGTCAACCGTGTAATCTACTTTGACTCGGACGTGATCGTCGTAGACGACGTCGTAAAGCTCTGGGATATAGACCTTAACTCCCACGTGCTCGGAGCACCGGAATATTGTCACGCCAACTTCACAAACTACTTCACACCTAAGTTCTGGTCAAACCAATATCTTAACGGCGTGTTCAGACAGCGTAATGCGAAGCCATGTTATTTCAACACGGGGGTGATGGTGATTGATATGGTGAAATGGAGGAGGATGAAGATAACGGAGAGTCTGGAGAAATGGATGGAGATACAAAAAAGATACCGGATATATGAACTGGGATCGTTACCTCCGTTTCTGTTAGTGTTCGCCGGCGACGTGAAGGCGGTGGAGCACCGGTGGAATCAACACGGACTGGGCGGAGACAACGTGAAAGGGTTGTGTCGGGATCTACATCCGGGACCTGTGAGTTTGCTTCATTGGAGCGGAAAAGGAAAGCCGTGGCTGAGGTTGGATTCGATGCGGGGATGTCCACTGGATGGACTGTGGGCCCCATATGATTTGTTTAAGCACGGCCACGGAGCGTTGATTTCTGACAGGTGAATTTAATGTGGAACTAAAAGGAGGCATCTGATCTGAGGGTAGGTGTTGTAATTATGCGCATTTTTATGGGTATTTTATGTGGCGCTGCAACTGTGTCGGTGGAGAAATATTGTGGCAGCTAGCGGATTGTGATTGTGGTTCAATCGCAAGAATGTACAATTTTTGATAAAGGGTGTATAGATTGATTTGTAACAGAGTATTAATTTCCAGTTGATAATTAAGGGATAATTAAATAAAACGTACGTAAAGCTAAAGCTAGTATATAACGTAACTAAAGTTTAGAATCTTGGTAGATATAGATAACTTGTTACGCTATGCTATCATGTTTTAGGTGTTATCCCTTCAAAAATTCAATTGAGTTTGAAAATATGATTATTATTTTTTATTTTATTATATACTGATCTTATAAGTTATAAGATTAAGTATTGTTATTATTAGGATTTCAAAACTCTGAGAAACGCTCTTTTATAGTACTCTTTTTGTTTTTATTAGTAAAGTTTTAAACAAATTTGAATTCACCATTTAAGAAAGTTTTATGTATATTTGTTTATTTACTAATAAAAAGCAAATCAAACCTTAGAAGATCCTAAATATACAGGCAACCCACCTCACCACAAAGCTAACCGCTCGAATCGATTAACCCAATACTTTATTAATTATTAAATAATCATGAAAAAAAGATTGATATATTTATATTCGTTTCACTTGATTTAAATTCGTTATCAACAGATGGTGCGGTACCCATGTAATGTAGTTTCTACCTCATAACATCTTGTTTTATAGAATATAAATGTATGATATTTGAAGAGTAATTTCAATCTATTAACATGTCCTTTCATTATATATAAAGGTATGATATTAAGTGAATAATTTCTATTCATAAACACATCGTTTCATTTGTTAATCTTTTTTCATTAACTATTTTTTTTTTTTACTTTTAAAATAAGTTTAAAAAAAACGATACAACTTTTTTTTTCTAATTTTGTGGGTGAAGAAGTGTGTAACTATAATAAAATCTGTTTATCGATGAATATATAAAATAGAAGAGAGCGTATGTATGATAAAGATACAAGTTACTTGAGAGATATATCACTAATATTAGAGTGTTTAATTTTAAAAAATAAGTAAAAGAATCAATGATGAAGGCCAGTATATAAATTCTAAAGATATTTGTTTCTGTTATTCTATTCTGATCTATATCAATATCAGCATCGTACTCTTTTTTAATGGATCTTCTTTTATAAAGTGATTGATTGATTCCACTTTTTGTTTTGCTTGTAAAAATAAATATTATATGATCATAATTCGGGAAATACAAATATAAAAAGTTACATTTAATATACTATGAACAAGAGCTCACAAAATGTGACTTGTTAGATGGCCCTTTCACATGCATAGGTGATTTGTTTTCCGGTCCCTCCCTTTCTTCATATTTGAAATATCAAAAATTTATATCCTCCTACTTTTTCCTCCTACTTCATCCTCCTACTCACCATAACATGACATGTGTACTCCACTAATTCTCTTTCTTCATCTCATCTATTGATTTTGACATTTGTATTGATCATATGAGTAGGAGGATAAGTAAGAGTATAAAGTAGGAGGTTATATCATATCTCAAGAAATATACATGTAGAAAAAGTTTATTTTAAAATTTTTTATTGCGAAAACTATAAGGTTCCGTTTGTTTCACCATAATGCAAAAAAATGTAAATGATTTTAATTTCACTCATGTTAATTATGGAATGACATTTCTCTACCTAAAGAAATATATATTAATACTTCAACGAATTCAATTCCTTTCCAAATAATGCTACCAAACGTAGTATACAACGGAATTTGATTTTAATTCCATTACATTTCTTCACATTACGGTGAAACAAACTGGACCTAAGAACAAATCTAGTCGTTCAAGTCTCTCTTCTTTTTCATCGTCCACCCATTAATTCATCTCATGTACCTTGTCACTCTATTTCCCACGCTCTTCATCCATAAATTCCACTTATGGCTATAAACGAACCGAATGAATATGAACGGGCCTTGTACGTGTTCGTTCGGTTCGTTTCAGCCCCAAGTGGAATTCATGGATGAAGAGTGAGAGGTATAGAGTGTGACAAGGTGTATTAGATGAATTCAATATTTTTCGTGTTCGTCTGTTTAACTTTAGCAAACAACTAAACGAACACAAATGAATAAACAAAATATTCGTTCGTTTAATTTTAACCGAACAAATAAATGAACACGAACGACAAACGAACGAGCTCTTATGTTCGGTTGTTAAAAAGAATGGTTTAACGTCCATTTTTTAGGTGCAACAAGGAAATAACAATCATATTTCATTAAAAAAAGGCAATAGTCGGCTCAGGTATAATATAAGAACAGTTTCCTTTAATGTTGCACAAAAACTCTCTAGCATGTCCACGTGGAAGTCTTTTCCCACCGCATGATTTCAAGAACATGTCATGAAATTTTTGTTTGTTTACAACCATAATTCCACTTACCAAACGGCGGCTAAGATTAACTTTCAATCAGTTGTTGATATTTTAGATCTAACGATCACAATTCACCGTTGCAATTCATGGTTGAGTAATAAATAAAATGAAAGAAAAATATTGACCATCCAATTAAATCAAATGAAGAATCAAAATCAAGTATCTCATTCTCACATAAGTATGCATTCTTATTTGATCTCCCGGTATATATAGACACACACACACAAACTCACATACTCACACTAGCACTGTACCAAATCGATGCAGCAGCGACCGAATATTTTTCCTCGACAATTTGTTATTTTAAAACAGAGGTGCTGAGTATCTTATCTAAATTATAATGGGTCCATAAAATTTCAAGGATGGTAAAATCCAACAAAAGTGTTGACATTATAACTCTATGTTAGTTTAACTTTATTACGCATTAAAAAAAATCTAATTTTTTGTATAAATGTAGGTTATATATATTTTAATAATACTTCGAGTTATAAGTAATTTTTAATAGTTAAGTTAAAATACTTATTATATGATATAACTAGTTTAAATACTCCGTGCAACATGATTTATAAAAAATAATAAATATTAAACATTAATAAACGATATTAAATATTTATAAAACACGAAAAAAAATGAGAGTTAAAAAATGACGACAGACGGCGTCAAGACGCTATGACCAGTGATAGAAGCATCGCGAAAGGAGAGAGCATATGTGATTAAAAAATTAATAAAAAACATTAAACAATTATAAGACATGGTTTTTTAAAAGAATGGTAAACAAGGCTATATTATATTCATATTAGTATTAAAATATTAGTATAACATAGAATAGATATATAACATTATTTAAATTTATTTTATTAACTTTCAAACTAAAAAAATTAGGATATATTTATCATCCGGATGAAATTTATTTATTAAGGATTAAGATCAAATTTTAATTGTTAAAATACTACAATTAATCAAATATACACTTGTGTAAGTTAAGTTAATTAAAATAAATGTGTGATTCATATCTGGATTTGAATTTAAATTATCAAGCGTGAATTTGAATTTGATTAAAATAAATAGCTTAGATATGATAATTAATTTTTTTTACCTCAATCAATGGTTAGATTTTATTTTTATTATTGAGTTGATTAAGCGTTATCTTTATCTTAATTAATATTAGTTTGATTATAAAAAGTCAAAATCACAATTTTGGATTTAAATAATTGAATGACTAAGATTAAATATTTTATTTTATGAAATGGTTTAGATTATCTTATAATTTTTTTCTAAGTAGTCTTTTATATATATTAGAAGATATTCAATATGAAACGTTTAATTATTAATTATTATATTAATTTGTATTGATTTTGTTTTTTAAATATTATTTATTTTGGAAGGTTTAGTTATTAGAATTAGTATATAAGATTGTCCTAACTCCAATAGTTATTTTTATTATAGCTACCACTTAGTTCAATATTAAGGGTGAATTAATAATTTTAAAAAACTTAAAATTAAAAGATTACAAAAGGCCTAAATGCTTATTAAGATAGTATATATATATATATATAGGCAAAAGTTCAAACGATAAATGTTTTTCATACGAGAACCGCGAGAACAAATCTGAGCCGTAAATCCCCCTCCTTCAATGTCATTGCCCACCAATGAATTCATCACATGCACCCTGCCACAATCTACATCCATGAATTCCATTATATCAAATCAAAAAATAGTTCTCGTTTGAATCTTCCCCTATATATACGTATGAAAAGTTCAAAGAAAAACTATTTTTCGTACGAGAACTACGAAAACTTCTAGTAACACAATTAATGACTCGTTATCAGAAATATATTGGTCATTTATATATCCAACCGTGAATTGTGTAAGGGTTGATCATCATTAATTTGCGAAATTGAATGAGCATTTACAAAAATCACAACATACGTAGTCAAAACTTAGACCAGCGGTGGAAACATCGATCCGAGGGGGAGGGCATATGTGATGGCAGAAACATAGTATCATAATAGAAGAGAAATGATTGTATTTCTTTTATAAATGATCAATAGTTACTGCTACAATTAGAGGGAAATAAGGTTAAATGATTATTTGTTATTAATAAATATTTAACCTATTATAAATATTTTAGAATGATAAAACTAATAATTTTGTTAAATATGATATTTTGAATTATGAGGATAAATATGATATTTGTAAATTAAAGATGAACAACTACGATATTTTAGCATTTAACGAGTGAAAATCTGATTTTTTAATAATTGTGATTTAAATTAAAGTTAAAATTGAATATAATTTTGACCCACAAAAGTTAAAATTGGATATTAATTATTTTCAGAATAGACGGTTAAGACTTAATAATAAAATTTTTTTCTAAATCTAATAGTTAGTAACTTAGTATTTTTTTTTTTAAAGGGCAGTTAGTAACTTTGTATTGTCTAATGGATTTTATTGAAAATAGTTTTTTTAATTAGAAGATAAACTCCAATGTTATAATTTAGAGTAAATTACACCAATCGTCCCTTGTGGTTTGTCCTAAATTGCACTGTTCGTCCCTGAACTTTATTTATTACACCAGACGTCCTCAACGTTTGTATTTTGTAACGCCGGTAGTCCATGTCCCAATTGAAATGACTAAATTACCCTTTTCTTTTTAATTTAAATTTTTTTAAATTAAAAAGAAAAGGGTAATTTAGTTATTTCAATTGGGATACGAACTACCGGCGTTACAAAATGCAAACGTTGAGGACGCCTAGTGTAATTAATGAAGTTCAGGGACGAACGATGCAATTTGGGGCAAACCGCAGAAACGATTGATGTAATTTACATTATAATTTAACTAGTTTATTGACCCGTGCACGCACGGGTATTTCGGAAGTGTATTTGAGATATTAAAATTTTTAAATAAAAATAATGCAGTAAATGAAATATCACATTTGTGATTAGAATATACTAATTTAAAAAAAAGTGTCATATTAATATAAAATTTATACAAAAACATAGATAAAAATGAGACGGTCGTAAATATATAATTATTTTTTCTCTAAACAAAATATATCACAAGTTACTAAACATAATTTATAAATATCTTATAATTAATTACATTAATATACAAATTTTTATAAAACCCCCTCACATTTTTTTAAAAGCTCCTCACATGTTTTATAAAACCCCCTCGTAATTTTCATCTAGCCCCCTCCCAAATCCAAAATCGAATTCAAATATCGTGTATAATATTTCCAAAATTGTTTTTAAGAATTGAATGATTTTAAAATTGAAGCTTGTGATTAGTTGATTGAAGTTCAATTTATAGTTATTTTTAAAAAATTTGCATGCCTTTTATATATATAGATATAGATTATATTCGACGTAATAATAATCTCTTATAACAAAAGTTAAATATTATAAAATTAAACGGAACTGATCATCGTTACCTTAATAAAATAATCTAACTGATTATCCTTAATTTGAAGCGACCCTAACTGGTTCGACGGTAAGACCCCTATCATCCATTCCTACCTCTTCCCGCTCTTCAGAAACAAGATCCTAGCGGCCTTTTGCTTCGAAGTTCAGAAGAAAGAATCAAAGCGTCAACACATTTCAGAAAGGAGATTATTCAAGTTTCCAATCAGAAGCACTCGATCATTGCTGTGTAAAGTTGGTAATCGCTCGATCATTACGTTCACCGGTTTCTGAAATTCGTGAGGCGGTTGGTTTAAGCAAATTGACGAAAAGATGGCGAACAAGAAGCAACTTGTCTTGGTGGTTGAAAGCAATGCCGCATTGAGTCCTTACTGGCACACCATTGTCTCTGATTATCTTGAAAAACTTATCAGGTCCTACTTCTAGTTTATATGTCGAATCAAGAAACTCAAGTTCTGTAAAATACAGGGTATAGATGCGTAAAATTCCGTGATTAAGCTTCATCCCTACGTAATCAGCATCAACTGGGTTGGACTAGGATGGTCTAATCCTGTTTAGCGTTAAAGAATTTGAACTTAATTGTGATCGGAATAGATTTATATTAGAATCTTGCATTTCTTGTGTAATGTTATGATTCTGAATTTGAACGGCTTATTGAGTTCTAAATTGATTTCATAAATTGATGTTTACTGTATCAGAATGAGGTTCTTGAACTACCTGTAAGATCATTAATCGGTGAAAAATAATATAGTTCTTGTATCAAATATTGTGAAAGATGAATAGATAGTACTGGACTTTTGTTGACATTTTGTCCTGATCTTTTATTTTTTCTTGCAGGTCGTTTTGTGGTAATGAAGCCATGGTAAGCATTCAATCTGTCATGTACAATCTTCTTTTGAATACTTATTTACCATTCTGTGCACCAAATTCTATGCTCATCTTTTCCAATAGTATTCTCCTAGGTTCACATGGCTATACGCTTCTACTAGTTAATTCTTCTTTCTTTTCCTCTTCACACGCAGGAAGCAGCTAGTCCTGTTGTTGAACTGGCTCTTGTGCAATTCAATGCTCATGGGAGTTGCAGCCGTGCGTGTATTCCTTCTCTATTCATGTGAATGTTTGGTATCATGATATTGATTTGTGTCAACAAAACATTCTTTTTATATGTGTTTAGGTTGTACCTCATTTCATGTATGCACAATCATATCAAGAAATTTGTATATTTATACAACATGTATGTCTATCTATCATTCCCAAATGTGTTGGATATTCTTCACACAGCTTGCTTAATACAAAGGAGTGGCTGGACAAGAAATGTGGAATACTTTTTGCAGTGGCTATCAGCCATGCATGTCAGTGCTGGTGGCTTCGGCGATGCTGCAATTGCTGAAGGACTTGCTGAAGTTCTAACGGTATCCTCTGTGGTTTGAGCCTCTTTTCTTCTACTAAATAATATTCTTATGTTATCATATTTTTTTTATCATGACCAGATGTTTCCTTTTCAATATGTGAGCCAAACTCATAATAGTGGGGGTCCTCAAAGGCATTGCATCCTTGTTGCTGCAAGTAACCCATATTCACTGCCTACAGAGTGAGCCAGAGCCAGCTAAGAGTGAGCCAGAGCCAGAAAGCTATTTATCTGATGCCGAAACAGTGGCTAGATCATTTCCTCAGGTAGGTCATCTACAGAGTTTTAGTTCAGTAATGATTGCATGTGCTCATATTTATTCTAAACATCTTGGTCTTTCATTTCAGTGTTTAGTTTCTCTATCAGTTATATGTCCAAGGCAGCTTCCAAAACTTGAATCAATCTACAAAGTGGTAATCTTCTCTAGCCCTGATAGCTTTATTGTTATATCTTCTACTTTTGACATTTTCTTTTACCAAGTTACTATTGTTATTGGGATGCTGATCTTTGATGACACAGGGAAAGAGTAACCCTTCAGCAGCTGATTATACTATTGATATTGTGAAAAATCCACAATATCTAGTTCTTATCTCTGAAAGTTTCATGAAGGCTTGTGCTGATTTAAGTCAATCAGGAATGACAATATCAGTGGTAAACATTCCTTCTGCAACTATAGAAGACGAAAGACCCTTCAAACATTTATTTTTTAAATTACCTTTCACTGATGGAAAAGATTATATGACTTTTCGACATCTTATATTTATTGTTAATATTATTAATCTAATTGTTCAGGACACTAGCACAGTTTCTTCAACGGCGGCATCAACTAAAAATTTTCAAAATGTTCCAACTGGCTCTAGTGCTATCTCCAAAGAGGCCATAAGCCTGCAAGATTCTTCACCATTATCTACTTGTCAAGAGGTGATATCAAGCAATGATAATTGGAAAGATTTGAAACCTGGTGCTAGTGTGCTTCGATCCAGTAGTCTTTCAATCATTGCTAGAACATTGATGCCTCCTCCTCGTATGTCTCAGAAAGCTCAAAAAGTACTGCAATCATTGCTGTCGAAATATGTAAAGCTATGGGAGGTAAGTGTGATGGTTTTTTACATGAAGAATATTTTAATTAGTTGAAATAACTTTATTCTGCATGATATAGTGAGACTTATCAATTAAGAGACAAGACGACACAGTGTTTGTAACCAGATTAGAAGTATGTCTCGATACTAATATTTTTTTATCTATTTATTATTTTTGGTGCTAAGTAATCATGATTGTTCTTTCTTGATATGTATTTGATTATGATTTCTGAAAACATGACACATGCTCACTGGTAAGATACTAAGAATGCAACCATACTGATTTTCATCTCATATTTTCTTATCGATGGTTAGATTATGTCAGCATTTTTTCTCATGTTGCAAGTCATATAGTTCGTTATGGCTTCATGAATTTTGCGGTTCAAGAATAGTAATTAACCCTTGTGTTTCTGTATGTTTTTGAACCAGGCCTACCGGGAAGCAACATCTCCTGAATCGTAAGTATCTCTCACAAACATTCAGAAAGAGCTCATAAAATTTAAGATCTTTTTGTTAATCAGATGCTCAATATTGTCATATTGTTTACTAAAATACTTGAAACCATTTCCTATAATATAATCTTTATTTAAATTTTGGTCAGTTGTTCTTGTTCTAACAGTGATTTGAGGGCATTAATTTTTAAGCTTCTTTTCATGGTAATTGGATGGTTAATAGTGTGGTTTATTATATCCATGTTTATACATGTATTAACAACTCCCCTATTTGATGATTGGGTTTTATCTCTTTATATCCTGTTTTCATCACTAATATTACACAATATGAAATATTGGATTAGGAATTACTCTCACACATACATACACACACATTTATATTTCTCCATTTCTTGCTCTCTCAGGCTTGCAGCAGATTGGCCATCGACGATGCTCATAAATAGGGTCATACCTCAAGATGAGTTATATAAAAAGTATGATCAGCGATGTAGTTCACTGACATTAGTCTCCAGCACTTGACCTATTGTTTTCATCCCTAAATATTTTTTACTTCCTTTGCAGGAAATATGTTGGAAAGCGAGAACTTATTTTTTTCTTAGCAAAGAATCAGCACGAAACACTTGTCCAAGTACAAGTATACAACTTTGTAAGTGATCTGGAACCCAAATCTTTTTCTCAATCACAATAAAACATCAATACGAGAATCACAATTTCTACAAATCATAAGACTGCAATTTTAGTTTCAAAGCTGATAATGTTGTACTCTAAACATGCAGTGTATGGTTATACGGTTACCATCACAGATACTATTGCTGACTTTACCAGATGAAACAAGTTACTTGCTAGGAATGCTTTTCCCTCTGGTAAGTTGCATTTGTTGCAAATGTAGATACTCATTTACCGTCTCAAATGAATTTTAATATATTTTATATCATACATTCATATTAATATTTACATATGGTAATCCACTAATAACTTTGTTAAGAGAACCACCAAGCAATAAAAAACAACCTGCTAGCTTCTACTCTTTTCTCGTCATACAGTATTATTATTCTCGAGGATTTTGTGTACCACATTTTGTCTCAGGACATGCTGGTGTTGGAACCACAAACTTTGAAGCACCCACAACTGCCACCCACACCACCACCAACACCATCAAAATAGCAGCAACAACAAGGGGTAGCTTAAAACTCTTAGCATTTTAGGACCGAAATAGTACAGTACGTGTAGTTCTCCATATATTGTTCATTGTATAGTAGTATAGTGTTTACTTCAGGTTTTGAAGCTGCTGCTACTAGTAATCTGATGTTCATTTTTTTCCCTTCACATAGATGTCTCTGCATTGCTAATTACATTAGTCATCTCTATGATGAATTGATGATATATAATAAATAATATGCAGAGACATCTATGTGAAGGGAATGAATACACATGTACATATAAGTGAGCTCATAGTTATACTTGTGACTTGTAAGTACAATGGATATGAATATACATGTACATAATATAAGTGAGCTCATAGTAATATCGGTCCACATATTGGATATCCAGTGTTTTTCACATAAAAAAAATTAGTAAAATAAATGAAAATTTGAGATCAATATAAGTACAAGAAATTGTCATTAATTTGTATGGACAAAAGGACTAACTATAAAAGGGAAATCTTCCAGGTATTTATATTGATCTTATTTCAGCAGCTAACGGCTTCCGCCTGACTGTAATGGGCCTTCTCCAAGTCCATGCAGGTGTAGCCGATCCAATGATGTTGAAAATCTTTTTTAATTTTAAAGCAACGTATATACATTCAATCTGATTGATTCATTCAATTAGAAGCAGTATGTTAAACGTAAAAAACAAACTGTAAAAGAGTCCCATTCGTGCAATCCACATCGGCTCTGGGAGTACTTTTTCGTAATTGGACCGGATTGCTTCCGTTTATAGCGGTTTAGCCCGGTTATTTTGAACAATTCGTTTTTTATTAATTTCAATATATCTTATATACTTTTATAATTACTAGCATTGTACACGCGTAATGCTGCGACGGCAAATAGTATCTGTTTTACAACATGTCACTTAAAACATATAATTATATGTTATTCGTGCGATTCAATGTCACGAAAAAGTTTTGTACAACAACATATTTGTTTTTTAAATTTTTTTATTTGCATCAACTATATTATTAATTTTAAAATAAGAAATAAGATTTATATTTATAAAATAAGGAGATAAAGTTAATAAGATTTTGGAAATATTTTGATGTGGATGGATAATTGTGTTTGTGTGAGAGAATATGTTAGTGTATGAGAATATATTTTAAATAAATATAAAGTTAAAGTAAATTAGGAGAGAGGATGAAATGGTTAAAAATAAAGTGAATAAGATTAATTTAAATAAAATGAAAGGCCAAAATTTGGTCTTAATTAAATTTTAAGAACTCTTAAAATTAAACATGAGAAAGAATGTTAAATAATTTATATAAAAGTATAGATTCTAAATCTTTTATATTTAAAATAAGAAGGATTAAGAATAGAAAAAGATAGTATCATCTTTTAAAAATAAAAATCACAATTTTTATAATTAACTTTTTATATTTTTCATTATTACCTTAGAGAAATGTTCAATATAGTTCATACTTATTGCATAGTCCTGAAGGACTAATCTTAGCCCTTAGATCAACTCCATCAATACTTGGCACGTTCTTGATGAAGTCAAAGAGGTAATTAATCTTTAATCTTATTCTTTTCACAGAACTCTCCACGGGTCAGGGAATAAATTGAATGGATGAATGTGACTAGATTTTACAAGTCATTTGATTGTAGATACATCATCATCTACAACAACTAAAGCATTAGTAGTGACCTCTCTTTGTCTTTTGGTTGTAATGTATTAGACGCGCGTCATCATGTTGAATTATGAAAGTTCTTTTACTCACAATAACTATCTCATTACAGAAGATATTGTTTTTTCGAAGTATATGGAGAACATTCGGGATATATAAAAGTTCAAACTTTGGATCACAAATCTTTTCTTGCACTTGTACAAGAAATTTATACTGATTCTTCGCTGTAGAAAACATAAAATCTCACTTTCCAACATATATATTGCCGGCCAATGAAGTAAAAAATATTTAATGATGAAATCAATAGGCCAGTCAACTGCTAGAGTCTAAAGTCGGTGGACTAGATGGCAGATTATAATTGTTTATAATTTGTCTTGAGGTATAACCATATCTATTACAGATTGCTCATTAATTGTTGATGGCCAATATGCTCCAAGCCTGGTAGAGAGAAAGAAGTAGAAAAATTGAGATAGAGATAGAGATAGAGAGAGATATAGACATAGAGAGAAAGAGAGATTGTGCAAGCCTATGTTCCTTGAAAGGAAACTTGTAAAGGAGCAAAATTTCACATGTGTTTTATAAGAAACTAAGTTGAGCATAAATATTATCTAGTCTTTTAGTTGTATGTCGGCTTTGTAGCAGTTATATGTTAGTTAAAGGTAGTTATAACTATTAGGATTAGTTATATCCATTTAGTTTCCTAATTAAGAAAATCATGTAAGTTTGTTTCATGAGTTTTCCTATCAATGAACTTAGGCTTGCAAACTCTGTTACTTTCTTTGTGGGTCTATATATCTCTCTCTGTCTCTATCTCAAACTCAGTTTCTCTCTTTCTTTCTCTTTATCTGGTTTGGAGTAGATTGGTCATCCACAATATATGCTAATTAATAGATAGGGTCAGACCTTAAGACAAATTAAATAATTATGTGATAGTCAAATGGTTGACTTCAGTCTCTAGCAGAGAGTAGCCGACCTATTACCAAAGGACTTATAGTTTAGCGACATCTAATGATCTTGGAGTCTTACAAGGTTGTGAATTCAAGTCCGTAGTGAGCCAAATGGTATAGAATTAGGTATAGGTTTGACAAGTGTTTGGCTACTAAAGAAAACAATACCTGACCTATTAATTTCATCAGTAAAAATTGTATTACTTCCTTGATTGGCAATATGTTCGAAAGCGATATTTTATTCTTTGAATCAACATAAATTTCTTGTGCAAGTGCTAGAAAAGAAGTTTGTAAGTGATTTGGAACACAATTATTTTCCTTAAGGTATCACGAGTGATGTCAAAACGTATACCAAGTACTTTCTAAATCATTTTATTTAATAAAACAAGTACATGTTACTTATACAAAGTCTGAAGTCTATCAACAAAGTCAAGCACATCAAGTGCTAACCCTGACCCTTCTACTCCTGCAAATGGTTTATTAAATCTTAAGTTTAATAATCACACATACACATACATCTAATGCAATACACTCTACTGGCTTTGCTTTATGACTGTAAATAATTATCACAATGGTTTAATATTTCATCTACACGACTTCATCATCTCATCGCCCATTATATTTGTAAGTTGTGCTTAGATAGTTACTCTTTGATACCACACGTGTATGCTCTTAAACTCTACGACATGGCATATATATGTCTATAAATTCTACTCTAACCATTTCTCGATCTCCACCCTTATACCATACATGTATTCTCTTAAACTATATGACATATAGCAATGCCATTGGTTGCTTAGTTAAACATTGTTATATGACATGTCCATAATTGTCAATAGACTATTAACCGCTATATAACTGATTTTGGCGGTTATTGATGTCAAAATAAATGCTTTCCTTCCAGGCGTATATGTATAGAATAACAAACAGGAAAATTGTTGAATTTGATCAACAACAAGTTCAGAGAAACACGAAATTGAAAGAACTTAGTAACAGACCGTAAACAAGAATGAAACTGAATTGTATTGGAATTAACTATTGACAACTCATTTCATCAACTACATATACCAGTTGATATATTGACTTTGACTTCTTGGTCAATAAAGCTATCTACTAGCAAACTAAACCTTCAACTTTAATACATTGTCATTAATCACCCTTAACAATCTCCACCTTGATTAATCAAAATGACTACTCACTTGTAATATACCCATACACTTTATAAACTTTGAGTATGGCAAAGGCTTTGTCAAAACATCAGCTGGATTGTCATCTGTATGCACCTTCTTTACAAAAACTTCACCAGACTCAACAACATCCCTGATGAAACGCAAACATACATTTATATGCTTTGTGCGATCATGAAACACCTGATTTTTAGATAAGTGTAGGGCACTCTGATTAACACACCAAACTACTGCACTTGGCTTTCCATATCCCAACTCGCACAATAAACCTTTGACCCATAAAGCCTCTTTTACTCCTTCACCCAAAGCTATGTACTCTGATTCTGTTGTTGAAAGAGCAACAACACGTTGTAATGTTGACTTCCTACTTATTGTACAACCCATCACGCTAAACACATAACCAGATAAAGACCTACCTTTATCAGGATCTCTCGCAAAATCTGCATCAACATATCCATGAACTAGCACCCTTTCTTGTGAATCTGTTCGAAAACTTTGTTTATACAGAAGTCCAACATCTCTAGTTCCTGCCAGGTATCTTAACAACCACTTCACAACACTCCAATGTTTCATACCAGCATTAGAAACATACCTGCTAACTATACCAATTCCATAACACAAATCTGGCCTCGTACACACCATTAGGTACATTAAACTTCCCACCACATTTGCATACGGAATTCTCTCCATTTTTAAGCTCTTCACATAGGAACTAGGACAATTAGCCATAGAAAACTTAAAATGTTGAGCTAAGGGAGTTTTAATAGCCTTAGCACCAATCATATTGTATTTTTCCAACACCTTTTGTATATAGCCCTTTTGAGATAGCATAATAACTCCTTTGCTATGATCTCTAAAGATTTCAATCCCTAAAATCTAAAACCCATTCCCGAGTATTCTTTAAAACCGAAACTACCAATACTTCAGCACTATCATACCCATCAGAATAAGTTTCAGTATTACCT
The DNA here is from genome assembly GCA_947179395.2 of Pulicaria dysenterica. Lineage (NCBI taxonomy): Eukaryota > Viridiplantae > Streptophyta > Magnoliopsida > Asterales > Asteraceae > Pulicaria > Pulicaria dysenterica. The sequence goes on from OX359290.1 coordinate 91,158,491, forward strand.
GTTTCACGCTTCTTCCAAAACCCACCTCCTTTTGATTTCTTTCTCTCAGGACAATCCTTCTTCAAGTGATCTTCGGAATGACAGATATAACATTTTCGCTTGAATTTAGATTTCCCCTTTGTATTCCCTTTATACTGTCATCTCTCTTGTCTGACTTTCCCTTTACAAACAGGCCTTCAGTGAATTCTTCCTTTATTTCACTTCTTATCTTTAATTCTTTCGAATTTAGTGCTGCTAAGACCTCCTCCATAGTAAGACTCTCCCTCCCATACATTAGGGTTTCAACAAATGTTCATATGCATCTGGTAGTGAGGTTAGAAAAATGATTGCCCGATCCTCTTCTTCTAACTCAACCTCTATATTTTCAAGATCAAGAACCAGTTTATTAAATTCATCTATATGATCCTCAATCTTGCTATCTGGAATCATTTGAAAGGTGTATAGTCTTTTCTTAAGGTATAATCGATTTGCAAGTGACTTAGTCATGTAAAGACTCTCAAGTTTTACCCAAACTCTAGCAGTAGTTTCCTCCTTCGTTACTTCTCGAAGCACTCGATCCCCCAGGCTGAGAATAATAGCACTATGTGCTTTCTCCATGATTTCTTTCTTCTCCTTGTCTGATAACGTTTCTGGCAGACTGTCTTCTCCACCCAACACAGTCACCGTCCCCAGTTGAACTAGAAGGGCTCGCATCTTGACTCTCCAGAGACGAAAATTATTTTTACCATCAAACTTCTCCCGATGAAACCTAGTTGATCCCATCTGATTTGAATCGTTACCTTCGATCTTCTTTCCCCAAATCGAATCTTCTTTGAACTCGAATCACCGTCTGGTAGCCGAGCTCTGATACCATTGTTGAATTTGATCAACAACAAGTTCAGAGAAACACGAAATTGAAAGAACTTTGTAACAGAGCGTAAACAAGAATGAAACTAAATTGTATTGGAATTAACTACTGACAACTTATTTCATCGACCACATATACCAGTTGATATATTGACTTTGACTTCTTGGTCAATAAAGCTATCTACTTACAAACTAAACCTTCAACTTTAATACATTGTCATTAATCACCCTTAACAAAAATGAAATACAAAATTGTCCAAGAAAGGAACCCTTCAATTATCCTTGAGTTGATTGCTTGGAACCTTATATACAGTAGAAATACAACTTAAGGAAAACATCACTGAACATGATGGATAAGATTATCCAGGTAAGGGCAAGATTTACTTTTGTTATAAGTTTCTTTACAAGAAACTATAAAAACGAGGCTCTATTTAAATGGTGTGAAAGGGATTTTATAAATTACTATTTTTATATAATAAACTCCATTGTTTAAACGGAATTCATGAACTTAAGTTGATATCATGGAGATTGAATACATACTACATTGAGTTTATTTTTTAAACGGCTTTTAAATCGATCTCAATTTTATATTTTTTAAATTACTTTTATTTTTGTATATAATACCGCTAGTCGATTGATTAGAAGTCATTGTAAGTTGACTACATTGAGTATTACTTTCTATTTCTTTCTTCTGTAATTTTGTAGACCATGTGAATATTATAGAAGTGAGAGATGATTCTTCCACTTACAAAATTGATTCATCCATTAAAAGTATAACACATTTGAAGCTATGTTACAAGTTAGTGGAACATATGTTTGTCTTGAATAATTAATTTTGTAAGTGAAAATATCATCTCACTAGGTAACTAACAATCTTTACCTTGATAAATAATCTAACTTATTACCGTTGAATTACAAAAAGTCAAAAACCGTTACGTCTCAACGATCACCCTCCAATAGCACCTTCATCCCACCTCTTCCCGCTCTTCAGAAACAACTTCATACCGTCTGCTTCACACGAAGAAATCAATTCTTAGTACTTTTGCTTCCAAGTTGAGAAGAAAGAATCAAAGCCTCAGCACATGTCAAGAAGGAAATTATTCAAGTTTCCAATCAGAAGCTCTCGATCATTGCTGTGAAAAAGTCGGTAATCACTTCATTTGTTTTCACGTTACAACTGAGAATTCTGAAAGTGGTGAGGTTCTTGGTTTAAGCAAATTTACCAACAGATGGGAGACAAGAAGCAGCTTGTCGTGGCGGTTCAAGGCAATGCCGCTATCAGTCCATACTGGCGCACAATTTTCTCAGATTATCTCGAAAAACTTATCAGGTACTACTTCTAGGTTATATATGGAATCAAATTATTCAAATATGCGGTATACATACATAAAATTTGACGATGAGAGATAATTTTTAGTCCTGTATTGTTAATTCCTTGATTAAGCTTCGTTCTACATAATCTGCATCAACTAGATTGGACTAGCGTTGTCTTATCCAAGTTTCGCACTAGATATTTTGTAATTTAATGAGATCGGAAGAGATTAAGTTAGAATCATACATCTCTTGTGTAATGATATGAAACTGATTTTCGAAGTGGCTATTGAGTTGTAAATTGATTGATTTCACAAATGTTTATTGGTTCAGAACGAGGTTTTTGAACTACCTAAACAACCATTAATTTAGTTAGAATGTTTTAGTAAAAGCCTATAGTTCTAGCATCAACTCATATTGCGAAAGATCAATACAGATTACAGAGTACTCGAGATAACATTTTCCCTAATTGTTAATTCCGTGATTAAGCTTCACCCCTACATAATTTGCATCAACTGGATTGGACTAGCATTGTCTAATCCAGATTTGGCGCTAGAGATTTTGAAATTTAATGACATCGGAAGATAATAAGTTAGAATCATACATTTCTTGTGTAATGTTATGAAACTGATTTTCGAACTGCCTTATTGAGTTGTAGTTTGACTTCACAAATGTTTATTGGTTCAGAATAAGGTTTTTGAACTGCATATAAAAACCATTAATCGGTTAAAATGTTTTAGAAAAAGCCTATTATTCTTGCATCAAATCATATTGCTAAAGATCAATACAGATTACAGAGTACTGGAGCTTTGTTAATGGTTTCCATGTGGTGCATCGAGTTACATAACAGCTTTAATAATCACGTAACGGTCTTTTTCTGGGAGTTTTTTGTTGGCATTATCTCCTAATTTTTTTATATATTTTTTTCATGCAGATCGTTTTGTGGTAATAAAGCTACGGTAAGCATTCATTGGGCACGTAAAATCTTCTTATAATTACTTATTTACTGTTCTATCTTCTATGCACCCAATTTAGGGCTCAAATTTCCTTGGACTTAGACTTATCAATGCTTCAATCTTCTTATGTAAAATCTTCTTATAAATAATCAGTTGTTTTATTTTGATTCTTTGTTCTTTTCCTCTTCATATGTAGGAAGAAGCTAGTCCTAACGTTGAACTGGCTCTTGTGCAATTCAATGATCATGGACCTCACAGCCGTGCGTGTATTTGCTTTTTTATGTTTGTGAATATTTTCACAGTAATAGTCATGATATGGATGTGTGTAATCACAAATTCTTTTTACATGTTTTAGGTTGTACCTTACTTCTTGTATACACAATTATTATCTGTTTCTATCAAGATATTTGTTTATCCATTCTTCATGCAGCTTTCTTGGTACAACGAAGTGCCTGGACCAGAAATGTGGACAGTTTCTTGGGCTGGCTATCAGACATTGTCATTAGTGGGGGTGGCTTTGACGATGCTGCTGCAATTGCGGAAGGACTTACTGAAGTTCTAATGGTAGGCGCTGTTGTTTGAGCCTTTTTTTTGTCGTGGCTGGTTTTTTTATATTATACTAAGTTTGTAGTTACGTATTACTCTTTTAAATTTTTATACAAACTTTTATAATGAGCAGATGCTTCATTCCCCAAATTTGAATGAAACTCAGCAAAATGAGGGTCTTCAAAGGCATTGCATTCTTGTTGCAGCAAGTAACCCACATCCACTGCCTACTCGAGTTTATCTACCACCAGATAAGAGTGAGACAAAGTCAGAAAGCTGCTTATCTTATGCGGAAACAGTGGCAAAATCATTTCCTCAGGTATTGAAATTGAGTTTTAGTTTATTATTGATGGCATGGTTCTCGTATTTGTTCTGAACACCTTGGTTTTTTGTTTTAGTTTTTTGTTTCTCTGTCAGTCATATGCCCAATGCAGCTTCCTAAACTTGAATCAATCTACAATGTGGTAACCCTTCTGGCGATAAATAACTTTGTTGTTATAACTTCTACTTTCATAATGTTCTTAATTTAACCAAGTTACTATTGTTCTCGGTATGCCAATCTTGTGTTTCATGATGTAGGGAAAAAGAAGCCCTTCAGCAGTTGATTATACTATAGATATTGTGAAAAATCCAGATTATCTAGTTCTTATCTCAGAAGAATTCATGAAGACATGTGCGGATTTAAGTCATTCAGTAGTAACAAGTTTGCCATCATATCCGAGCCGCAAAGTAATGAAGTTTACTTCAGTTTCTCCTGTTTCAGAGCCACCTTCAACATCTAGTGGACCAGGTTATCTAATATTCTGTTCATTATGGTGTCATACTTGATCCTATTTGCTGTTTATATGATAATTACTTTACATGTCATGTAACATTTATCGATCTTGTGGTAAATGACTGTGCCGAATTGGACATCTTTTCTTTTAAAGGCAAAAACACACACCCCTAATCTTTACCTATGTCCATAACAGGACTTGATCCCTCAGCGGTGAATCAGATACAATCTACGGTAAACAGCCCCTGAAACTATAGAAACTGAAAGATCCTGCAAACATTTATTTTTCATATTACTTTTCACTTATGGCATAGATTATATGACTTTCTGATATAAAATATTTGTTGTTAACTTATTAATCTTATTGTTCAGGAGCCTATGACAGTTTCTTCAACAGCATCTACTCAAACATATGAAAATGCTTCACCTCTTTCATGGCATCCTTTAATGACTGCTGCAGCAGGTTTATCTAATTTCTATTCGTTAAGGTGTCATAGTTGATTCTATTGTTTGTTTATATGATAATTACTCAACATGTCACGTAGCATTAATCCATCTTGCACTAAATGATTCTGTGCTGAATTGGATACCTTTTTTTTAATGACCAAAGCACACACCCCTAATCTATACCTATGTGCATAACAGCATTTGACATGGATGAGCTGAATTGGATACTACCAGCGGTAAACAAATCCTGCAACTATAGAAGATGAAGGATCCTGCAAACAATTTTTTTTCATATTACTTTTCACTTATGGCATTGGCGTAAATTATATGACTTTCTGCTAAAGTATATTTGTTGTTAACCTTTTTGATTTTATTGTTCAGGAGCGTAGGGCACTTTCTTTAACAGAATCATCTCAAACTGATGAAGGTGTTTCACCTTCAACATCTTCCACTAGGTTTATCTAATTTTCTATTCGTTAAGGTGTCATACTTGATCCTAATCCATACCTATGTCCATAACAGGACTTGGACCTGATGTGCTGAATTGGATACAATCAGTGGTAAACACCCCCTGCGCGCAACTATATATAGAAGATGAAAGATCCTGCAAACATTTATTTTTCATATTACTTTTGCTTAGATTTTATAACTTTCTGATATATTATATTTGTTGTTAACTTATTAATCTTATCGTTTAGGAGCCTATAACAGTTTCTCCAACAGGATCCACTGATCAAACATTTAAAAATGTTTCACCTGTTTCTTCTTCTACCTCCCGAGAAGTCCCAAGCCAGCAAACTTTTTCACCATTATCTACATTTAAAAATTTTCCATCAATTACACCATTATCACCAAGCAAGGAAAAATTGCCATATTTGAAACCTGGTGCTAGTGTGCTTCAACCCGGTAGGCCTTCAACTGGAACAATGATGCCCCCTCCTCGTACATCTCAGCAAGTACAAGCAGCAAGTGCATCGCAATCACAGCAGCATAAATTCGTAAATGTATGGGAGGTAAGTATGTTTTTATATAAATATTAAAATTTTAGATTACTTGATTTAACTTATTAGTCTGCATGATGCAGGGAGACTTAGCATATAGGAGTCATGACCAGACTGTCTTTATAACCAGATTATATGTATGTTCCAAAACTCATATTTAATTATATTTTTCTACTGTGCTAAGCAATCATGATCCTTAGTTCTCGATATGGTTTTGATTATGAGTTCTAAAACATGACCGCATGCTCATGTTATGAAATGCAACCATACCGACTTTCATCTCATATATTTTTTCTTATCGAAATGATTATTTTATCTGATTTATTCAAAGATCAATGTTTATCCTTTCAGTTGTACTTTATCTTTTCTCATGTCGTAAGTCATAATCCTTGATTATGGATTCATGAATATCGAGGTTCAAACATTGAATTTTAGCCTTGTGTTTCTTTATGTTTCTGGGCCAGGCATTCCGAAGATCAATATCTTCCAAGTTGTAAGCATCTCTCACAAACACTATGAAAGTGCTCATAAAATGTGAGATCTTTATAATGCAGTTTTGTTAATCATATGCTTAATAATGTCATACTCATTGAATTTACTAAATTGCTTAAAATAACACTAGCAGTGTACCCGCGCAATGTTGCGGCGGTAAATAGTATTTGTTTTGTAACATGTCGTTTTCAAGGATGTAACGCGTAATTCAATGTCACGAAAAAAAATTCAGCAACATGTCCGATTTTTTGTTCAATTTATCTTATATTTGTATCAACTATTTTATTAATTTAAAAATAAATTCTAAAAAACATTAAAAAATTAAAAAAGATTTATATTTAACAAAATAAGGGGAGAGAAGTTAATAAGATTTGAAAATTATATTGATGTGGGTAGATGTGTTAGTTGAATAATATATTTTAAATAAATTTAAGAGTTAATTATCAAATTAGTCCTTTGACTTAGCTGTTTCTTTCGATTTGGTCCTTTAACTTTGGGAGTAACCAAAATAATACTTTAACTACCACTTTGTCACCAAAATGATCCATCTGTTAGTTGACTATAAGTCAACTCTGTTAAGTAAGGTAAAATAACATTTTTACCCTTATCTATTAATTAAAATCAGATTTAATAATATTTAATACATATTTATTATATTAAATTATTAATATTTATTATATATCATTTCTCTCATCTCTCTCAGGTCACGTTTACCACCAACAACCACCAGCCACCACCACCACCACCACCACCACCGAAGATCCGGTGACAGCAACCCTGCCGCCGCTCACCTTTCTCTTTCTCACTCTCTCATCTCTCTCTCTCTCTCTCTCCTCTTATCTCTTTCTAATCTCTCACGATTTCAACAACCAGAAGAAAATAACCACAGGAAAAAATGTCAGGTGGGGTTTCCCAAAACAACTCTGTTTCAACATCCACCGGAAAATAACCACCTCCTCCGCCATTAAAGCAACCACTTTCTTTTTCTTTTGCTGCTGTTACTAACTGTTGTTTCTTCTTTCCTTCAATCTTTTCCTTGAATGACATTAAATCCTCTTATTTACAGAAGGAATCCAAGCTAACATACCGTTTCACCGGATCTGAATTTGGTACCGATTCACCATATCTGAAAAATTACCGATTCACCGGATCTGAATCTGCTCGTCAAAAACTTGGACCATAAACTTGGACCAAGCTAACATTCCGGCGATTATAAATTTGGTACGATTCACCGGATCTGAAAAATTGCCTCGAAACGCCAGGGGTCAACGAGCTGTTTGTAGGTTATTGTCAATTTTTTCGTGAAGAAAATGTCAAGGACGACAACAAGATGATCTGCGGTCCCGTCGTGGTGGTCGGCGAATAGATGATCTGTCAGATCTGCGGTCCCGTCGTGGTGGTCGGCAAGATCTCCATTCTTTCCTATGATGTATCCTTTCCGCCAGTCACCGTTACCACTATTATTTCTCCACCTTCCTTCCCCCACCATCGCCAGTGCAACAAGATGAAGTTTCAGAACTAAACCAAGATGGTGTTCCAGATCTGATGAAGTTTTGACGAAGTTGCAGCGTAGGAAATGGAACATCAGGTGATCTTTTAGGTGGGCAGTGATGATGATGGTGGGTAGGAGATGATGACTGCAAGTGAGGAGTGTGATGGCCGGAGAGGGTGACCGGATTTATGGGGTTGGAGTGGTAGAGAAGAGAGAGAGAGAGAGATATGTATGTGAGAGAGGGGGATAAAATAAAGAAAATATATTACTTTAACCAATAAAAAACAAAAAATGGTAAGAAGACAAAAATACCCTTGGTTTAATGAAGTTGACTAACGAAAGGACCATTTTGGTGATAAATTGATAGTTAAAGTACCACTTTGATCACTCTCAAAGTTAAAGGACCAAATCGAAAGAAACAACTAAGTTAGAGGACCAATTTGATAATTAACTCTAAATTTAGAGTTAAAGTTTATTAGAAGAGAGAAATGGTTAAAAATTAAGTGGATGAGATTAATTTAGATAAAAAGTAGGGTGAAGATTAGAGATTGACATAATTTTAAGAAGTTCTTAAAAGTTAAAAGGAGAGAGAGTGTTAAATGGTTTATATAGTAGTATAGATGAGTTTTTTTTAAAGGCATAACATGAGATTATTTGCAATTTAGTCAGTTAGGCTTGTTGAATTCACATTTATGCTACTTATTGACGGTTAATATTGAGGTTTAATGAAAACTTTTAATGAACTGAAGTTCTTAAAAGTTAAAAGGAGAGAGAGTGTTAAATGGTTTATATAGTAGTATAGATGAGTTTTTTTTAAAGGCATAACATGAGATTATTTGCAATTTAGTCAGTTAGGCTTGTTGAATTCACATTTATGCTACTTATTGACGGTTAATATTGAGGTTTAATGAAAACATGATTTAATGAACTGCAGTCTCTCTCTCTCTCTCTCTTTATTTATATATATATATATATATATATATATATATATATATAGATATATATGCATATATATTTCTCTATTTCTTTTTCTCTCTCAGGCATGCAGAAAATTGGCCGTCGACAATGCTAGTAGAAAAACTTATAACTCAAGATGAAGTAGAAGCAAAAAACATGTATGATCTGCCAAGCATGTAGTTCACTGATACTAGTCAGCTCCAGCAGTTGACCTACTTTTTCATCTTCGAATGATTTTTACTTAATTCCTTGGCAGGCAATATGCTGGAAAGATGGATTATGTTTTCTTCGCAACAAAGAACGAGACTCCATATTTTATACAAGTAAAAGGAAAGAAGCTTGTAAGTGATCTGCTACCCAAATCTTTTCCTTAAGCATTTACATACTCTTTTGCAAGGGTACGTAAACTAGCTAGGAACTGCTGATAAATATAATGAAACGTAGATAAATCAACAAACTAATAATACATACATTTTGGTGAAATGAGAGTATCTTTCATTACAGAAAGAAGATGTGTACATTGGTATATACACACAAAGAGAAAGGCTACTTTCTTTCTATCTCATTTGTTGACTAACAAACTAACTAAATATACAACTGTCTATCTAATTAATTACATTAATTTTTGTTCCATTGGACTAAACTTTTGCTGAGCAGTATGCATTGGATACAGTTGACAATGGCTTTAGTACAATGCTTCACTTCAATTACCTCTTTAATTTGTTATAGTGTATACAAATGCATGATATATAGATTCCAATTCCTTGGATAACATTTTGTAAACCAAACGCCCGATGTATTCTGTAGTATTGTGTATGAAATACATTTAAAGGCCGTCCCACTAGGATCGAGTTAATACTTAAATAAGGAAAAGGATTCTTTTATGGAGGTATCAGATAGCATCTTTGAGTAATATATTACCTCATTCAAATACATATAGTAGTATAGTACTGAGATATTTTATTTCTTTTCTTTTTGTTTGTTAACATCTATATATGGTATTTGATGACAGTGTATTTAATTTGTGTATATATGTTTCTTCTACAAAATATCATTAGACTAGTGTTCCAGTTTTAGAACTGATAAATAAATGTGGTAATAAACATGCAGAGCATGCTTATACGGTTACCATCACAGGTGCTTATGCTGTCTGTACTAGATATACGAACTAAGTTGCTTGGAAGACTTATCCCTATCGTAAGTTGCATTTGTTACAAGTATATATAAATTCTTATTTATCGTCTCACTGGAATGTGAATGTATCTACATATCAATTTTTACATATGGTAATCCACTGCTTGTTCTATTCTCTTTATATATTATTACTCTCTCTAGCATCTTGTGTTCTCAGGACAGTGCCGCGTTTGCACCACTCACATCTCAGAACCAACAACCGCTGCCACCGCTGCCACAGATGCCACAGATGCAACAGATGCCACCGCTGCAGCAGATGCAACAGTTTCCACCGCTGCAACAGATGCCACCGCTACCACAGATGCAACAGATGCCACCGCTGCAACAGATGCAACAGTTGCCACCGCTGCAACAGATGCCACCGCTGCCACAGATGCCACCGCTGCAACAAATGCAACAGATGCCACCGCTGCAACAGATGCGACAGATGCCACCGCTGCCACAGATGCCACCGCTTCCACCGCTGCAACATATCCCACCGCTGGAACAGATGCCATCGCTGGCAGGGCTGCCGCTGCCACGGCCGCGGCCGCCAGCACGACAGCAGCAACAGCAAGGGGATCGTATGTTTTGGCCAGGTTTCTTCTTCAGGAGATGAGGGCCAAAAGAATATACAGAGGGATCTTGCTCTTTACTCCTAGATAGCATTTTGAAACCAAAATCGTACAGTACGTACTTGTTAAGAGTTCTCCATTGTTCAATGTGCAGTGTTTACTTTTGTTGTAGCTGCTAAAATCCATTGCAATTCTTTTTTTCTCAATGATGTCTCTGCATTGGTAAGATTACTCATTTTTTGATGGTATATAATAAATGACTGATAAAATTTCATCTTCTTATACATATATGACTTAAATTCCCTTGAACAAAAGTTATCAATCAATTCAATTATATGGTTTAATTTATCGTGCACCAAGTATCATAGCATAACCATCTGATCCTTAATTTGTGCACTAAGATCATAACATAAACCTCTTATCTTTAGTGCTTTAAAAACTTAGCATAAACCTTTTATCACATGCATGATCATGAGTTCTAGTATTAATGTAAACAAAATATTATTTAGAAATAGTTTTTAAGTGTCTGTATTTTGGTCCTTTTCTGACAATCCTAATAGTTTTAATTCCTTTACTTTTTCAATTTGAAGTATAATATTTATATTTTTAGATGAAAAAAAATACTTCAAAGTTATTTTGTTTCTTTAATGAATATATTTTCATATTATAAGTTAAAGCTTACATTTATGTTTTTGGATGAAAAAGTTCGAATCTTTCTTCAAAGTTTATCATATGTGTTAGATCATAGAATTGTGTTCAATACATTTTAGATAAGGTTGTTACTACATATGACATTTGTCATAGTGTAGGGGTATGTTATGTAAATACCCCATAGTATATACGTCTAAGTTCTTGACCTAAGTCAAGAGAAGCAGTCAATATTTTCAGATCTCGTTTCTTGGTTCTCTCCTTCGTATGCATACATACATACTACCAAGACACTATCATTGTGTGATTGCTTCCTCATCAGTTTGACTGTCAAACAAGACTTTTGGGCTGTAAATGAGTTTGTTTGTTGGTTAAATCTCAAAATTATGGTTTATTATGTGTTTAGACTGCCCAATCAAACCTTAGAACATCCATTGAAGCTGAGTTTGATTTGAACTGTTGGTTTTTTTATGCACTCAAAATCGCAGGTTGGGTTCCTTTTCTTTTGACTGTCGACGTACTAGGGCTGTTTGATAAATTTTTGTTGTCTAAATCTCGAAATTATTGTTCTTTAGTGTTTAGAACACCCGAGGACACCCTAAGGACTAAATTTGTTTGATTGTAGTCATGTTTGGATTGATCTGTGTTCATATGTTCGACTGACCATTATCGCAAAATGGGGATTTTAACTGTTATGATTAAAAAGAACCAAGGCTGTTTGATAGTTATGTTGATTTAAACTTGAAATTGCAGTTCATTATATGCTTAACATTCCACTGTAGCACCCAAAAGAAAAGATTGTCACAAATTTTGGTGATTAAAGTTGAGTTTTGGTATGAACTTTGTAGTTTGGAATCAAATAAATTATGGGCTGTGACTTTCTTTGGGTTATTTAACCATGAAGCTTTTGATTATTATGTGTTTGATTCATGAAACCATACACCATGGAACTGATTTTGAGTAGTTTTATTTGAGGTTTGCATTAATCTGTCGTGTTCTTCAAAATTGGCCTCTGTTGTTTAAATTGCAAATAAAACTATTTTTTTGAATCACCAACTGTGTACTGTTTCTTGGATCGCCAATTGGGTTCTGTTGGTTGGAATCGCCAATTAGTTTGTCATGCTACAATCGCCAAACAGTTTACTAAACCTGCAATTGCCAATTGCCTCTTAAATAGCAATCGCCAACTACCTTTAAAGTCCAATCGCCAATTGGCTTTTAAACCACTATCGCCAATCAGTTCAAAAGCTGCAATCGCCAATCAGTTCAAAAGCTGCAATCGCCAATTAGTTTGTTAAGCTACAATTGCCAATCAGTTTGTTGAGCTGCAATCGCCAAACAGTTGCTCAAGCTGCAATCGCCAAACAATAGCTTTTGAAACCAGAATCGTAAATCAGTTGTTAGGACAGAATCACAAATCATCAGTTGTTAAAAGCAGAATCACAAAGCAAACCAAGTTTGAGATCACTTCTTGTCGAAAATCACTTTTTATCATTCCACTCAAAGATCCATTGTCGAGTATCAAAAAGATCAGACATTTAATCATGTCTAGTGAAGCACAACATTTCAATGATGGTGACACCAACTCATGCCATTCAGAGTCTACTTCTGAGGTAAGCACCATTCCTTGTGATATTCAAGCTATGATTGATTCTTTTCAAGAGCAAATAGCTAATCTTAAGAATGAAAAGAAAACCATTAGTGCCTTAGAAGAGCAAATAAGAAATAACACCGAGGTCAGTAAAGCATGCTTGAAAGCTGAAGCACTAGCAAACTGTCTATTGTCCGAAACACGTAACAATGTTAAAGACTTAGGACAGAGTTTAGCTAAGAAAGAAGTTCAAATAAATGACCTGAAATAAAAGCTTAGAGCTGTAGAGATAGAGAGCAGTGAACATATGATTAAATTCAACTCCATTTTTAATGAAAGAAATGAGTTGTACTCGAAGATCAAAGATCTTGAGGACAAGTTTGTCAAAAGAGGTCAAACGGATCAAACCATTCATTTGAATAAACTAAAAGACATGCGTTTTTACAATCCATATTCTTTTGAAGGTCTTGGTTTTAAAAATCCTCACATTCTAGAAAAAGTAACTGCTTCTCAGTTATACGAGTTTAAATTAATGGGAAAAGGGTATGTTCAACTTATGAGATTTACAGGGGTTGCTGAGGACCTTGAAATGGAAAAGGTTAAAAGAGAAAATCTTGAAAAAATGCAGGCACCTTTTAATTACAATGAATTGAACGAGACTTACAAAACAAGAGAAATACCTTTGACGACTGACTTTTTGGCTACTTACTCTTCGGAGGAATTAAATCAAAACTCAGGAAATCTTTCCGATAAACCCGAATTTTCACATCTTTATATACCGAGCTCACTTTTGAAATTAAAAATTTATGAACTCGAACAACTTTTAAAGAAGCAAGTTAAAGATTTTGAAAATGAAAGAGATGCACTTCTTGATAAGATTGATCTTCTCACTGATCAAATGACTTCCACTGTTAGCTCTAAATCATCACCGGAAGAGAATACTTTTAACAAAGTGCTTGAGTCTGATGAAGGGTTTAATCTTGTTGACGCTCAATTTTCTCAAAAGACACCAACTTTAAACAAAGAGAAAATTAATGCACCACCAGGTACTCATCCTAAAATCTTTTTTAAACAAAGAGAAACTATTTTGGTTCCTAAATCCCAAATAGAACCTCTTAAAATAGAAAGGATTGAGTACGTTCTAGATAAAGTTTCCCCAGGTGGATGCATGATTTCAAAAGGACATGTTCACACCTCGACATCTGCTAACTCTAGCTTAGAAGTGAAGACTGATAAGTTACTTAGTAAAAGACAAGTCAAGAGAGCATTGTGGTTTGAGAAAAGGATGAAGTTACTTGAAGCTAGAAAGAAGCTTTTCCAAGAGATTAAACAATTTTCTAAATCTAGCCATAAACCCAATGTTTCCGATAATTTTGTTTCACCGAGGTTGAAAACTAGTCTTGATTCTGGTGGTAGGGCTAAGTTTGGTGCTCGTGATTATGCTAATTCTCGATCTGATTACTCTGCTTATGGTAGTTTATGTCACTCAAGCATGCATGTTCGTGAGAAGTATAAATTTTCTACTTTTATTAATTCTTGTTGGGATGCTTTAGATAAGCCTGATGTGAAATATCCATTTCGGGTGTATTCTATTAAACATCTCATAAGGTTATCTAAGGAGAAAATTTGTACCTCTCCTCAAAGAGTGAACACATTTTTGGTTAATCAGAATATTCAAAAGGAGAAGTTGAATTCTAACTACAAATGGATGCCTAAAAATGAATTTGTAGTTGACTCTCCTAATCCACCAGGACCCAAACTCAGTTGGGTACCAAAATCTGCATAATCTGTTTTGCAGATTTGCCAAAGAGACATTGTTGGAGCACAATGAAGATCATTCAGACTGAAGTGAAGATCATTGTGTTCAGTGTGCTGAATAGGTTTAAAACTTATAATTTTTCAAAAACAACAGAGTTTCCCTGCATTTCAATTTAAATTCATTTTGTTCAGCATTAGCCCGAGCCTAATGTCTGAGAAGCTTATTTTGTGCAGTTTTATCATTTCATGATATAACTTGCTTTAAACTAGATTGTTATTTGCAGGGGGAGTAAAATTTGTATCTTCACCTAATTGATGAAAAACTGATTTTCATGCATCAATTTAGGGGGAGTTTGTTTATATCGCTTTAATTCTTTTTCAGAAAATCCAAAAACATTGAAAAATCTAAAAATCTAAAAACATTTCAAAATTTCAAAAACCAAAAAGATTTTCAATTTGTGTTAGTTGTTCAAAAAGGTATTCATTCTTTGTTTCATTTTGATACCTTGCTTGTTTCCTTGTTGATCTTTCGAATGATCGTCTTTCATTTCATGAATTCCATCTCATATAATTCTGAAATCTTTTCGTTATTCGTTTCATTCCTTCTGGAAAGTATTCCAATTTTGGTAATCAATCTTACAACTTTGATTGATTCATTATATTCTGATGATCGAATTGCACCATGTGTGAGGGAGTGTATAAAAGTACTTACTCCTATGGTTAATCCAGAGCCGGAAGGACCTGCCCCAGGAGTTCACCATTATCATTAGAACTTAGTAAGGGTTTACTAGGTCAAATAGGTGAGCAGAATAAGTTATCACGGGATACTGATTGGTGTGCAGAGATAAAATGAAACCGAGAGGGGTGGAACACGAGATGGGGGTGCTTTTGATCAACGAATCGCTTTGAGCTCCATTTTCAAATATCATTTTGTTATTTCTAAAGCTTTGATTGTTTGTTTTTCATTGTTCAAATCATTCTTGACAATCCGTATCAACATTATATCTTCCGATAATCATTCTCGTTGATTCTTGTGAACAAAATACCTTTCTAAATATCATTATGTTGTTCATATTCTTTGTTGTTTGAAAGTGTCCAAATGTATCCAAACAAAGATACATTCCATTCATTTTGGAAAGAAAGCTCGAGGGAGAAGTTGAAAAATGTTTAGAGAGCTGAGGGTGTGAGATAGGATCAAAAGAAAAAGAATATCCTCACTAAACAATGTCAATCTGGGTAGCCGCATCTACTACTAGTTTTATACTGGTATTGAATAAGACATCATGGACCCAGTGATGCAATGCACTTACCCCACCCAGCTACTCAATTATCTCTTAAAAGATGATTGTTTTAACTTCACACGGAGATTTATCACATACACTATTGGCATCTCACTTGGAGATTGTTGATATTGATAATAGGAGGACATCTACTCCGGTACCCGACTTCTTTCAGTGCACCTATTGAGTCTAGAGCCAATTGCTATATCATTTTTCTTATAGGACACTTATGCAATCATTTGCCTGTTTTGTGACAGTGCCGGAACATCTTGAGTAATATATTTATGATATTTACAATGATAGATGGAAATCCTACCAGTGCTAACATCATGCCAACGCTGAACATAGGTCACTCAGTTTATTTAAACTGATGTGTTAACGGGAAATCTACATGATCCCGGTGTTACAACGGATGCGTTCATTGTCATATCATTATAATAGAGTCATGCAAAATCAAGTTGAATGCAGTTTACAAATGCATGATGATCATGATGGATCCTGACCATAATGAGGGGGAGAATCAAGTTTGAGGAAGATAATTCACTTGATTTTTAAAAAAAATTACTACAGAGAATCAGCTGAAATTAACTGAGCTGAAGATGAGTTCAAATTTATTCGATAAGAAGACAAAACTCATCAAAAGTGTGAAGCTCTTCTATGATGATTTATATGTTGATGGAGATATCAAATCAAGGGGGAGCTGATACATCAATTACGGGTGTCTATGAATATCAGTTGTTTCTTACATTTTGAGGAGATGAAATCCTTATTTCCTAAAAAGACAAAACAAGAAGAGCTGATAAAATTTCAAAGAAAAGAAGACATCCATTTACAAGATTGAGGAGGAGCAATTATTTTAAAATCATTCAAAATATCAATAGCTAAGTTTGAGGGAAATAAAATTTTGGTTTGATGTAATTTCAGAAAAATGCTGAAACAGCAGACTTACTTCTCAAAAGTAGAAAAGTTTGTTTTAATGCTGTTGATCAAGTGCTCCCGTGAAGACAAAAAGTATGATCATGGTTGTAAATTCTGATAAGCTCGACGCTTCTACTGCAAACTCTGATAAACAACCTGATCACCGAGGACAAGTCTTTGAAAATCTCTTAAAGACGAAAAATTTCAAAGAGCGATCTTCTAGTGTTGCTGAATGCAGAAAGAAAAAGAATCTCTGCATATTTTGAACAAGGAGATTGTTTGATGCTTAAATAGATTATTTTTGTTATTATGCTTAATTGTAAATTGAACACAAAGTGGGAGAATTTTAGATCCTAGAATTGTGTTCAATACATTTTAGATAAGGTTGTTACTACATATGACATTTGTCATAGTGTAGGGGTATGTTATGTAAATACCCAATAGTATATATGTTTAAGTTCTTGACCTAAGTCAAGAGAAGCAGTCAATATTTTCAGATCTCGTTTCTTGGTTCTCTCCTTCGTATGCATACATACATACTACCAAGACACTATCATTGTGTAATTGCTTCCTCATCAGTTTGATACTTGATATATTGGTACCTACAATATGTGAAATAACTCAAAGGTAGATGTCGTAATAAATGATAAAAATGCACCCATACAGGTAAGGGATCTTTGCTCGGACAAAGAACTAAAAGAAAAGTTGGATAAAAGTCTGATAATCAAAGTAAAGAGTAAAGACATGATTAATGACTTTAATGCAATAACCCAGATGATAAGCCCCAATATCCAAGACTGGAAGTTCCTCGGAAGGGTCGAAATGCTTATAACATGCGATTCAAAAGATTCCTGTACACAATTACCGGAGAACAAGGAAGGCGAGCTGTTCAAATGGTGTGATGTTATCGGTCCTTGGTCACCGGAGTATTCAAATGGCGTCAAAAGAATGTCCTGGGTGAAAATTTACGGAGTGCCCTTAGATCTCTGGAGTGAAAAAAACTTCATGAACATCGCAAAGCATTGGGGTGAAACAGTTGCCACAGAGAATTGCAACTGGCAGGGTTCAAAATCACTTGTAGTTGGAAGAGTTCTGATCACAACTTCCTATGAATACCCACTTCTAGATAAATTCATAATCAAATGCAGCGGTTACTCACGGGAGATCATTGTTAAGGAGGATGGATGGGTAGATTCCATTGATGAAGAAGTTGTAACGTATGATGTGGATAACTCCGACGATCTGAACGCAGAAGAGGATAGGTCAGACGTTAATTCAAACAGCTCGGACAACGAAAGCTTCGACGGAGAGCATATAAACATCGCCGGAACCATATCGGAAAAGGAAAACCCAACTTTTCAGGCGACTCATTCGTCGAATCAGGAAGCCTCAAAAAGTACAAAGGAGATTATCGATAATGGGGATGTCAGAATGTATGGGTACGAGGAAGATAAGCTCAATCCTAAAGAAGGTGATAGCTCGGCTGCATTTAATGAGGATAGCCAGGGCACATTAAATGCTAGTTCAGAGGATAAAGCAATAAACCACAGGAACTATAACTGGATCTCGCAAATTAATGGGTTAAAGGTGTTGGGCCCAATTCAAGAAGAAATTTCAAATGATTCCTTAGAGTCCTTTGGGCCTACTTCAAAGCCTCAAGGGGGTGTGGTAAATGGGCTTGTTCCCTCTGAAGTTCCTCAAATGTCCATATTCACTCTCAAGTGGGCTCTTTGCTATTCGATAATGATGGACTTTCTGGTGAAAAATCAAATGACAATTATTGTGATAAGGTTGGAATAGAGCAGTACGTGGAAAAGAGAAAAGAGATGCATTCCCATCAGAGTTCAGGGGAAAAAATTGACAGTCTCTCCTCGATTGTTCCAGATACGGGTATGGAAGTCCAGTCCAAGGAAGATCGAGAAAAAATCACAGCACCATCATCATCGACGAGAGGCTGGAAGGGACCGGGAAAGATAAGTTTTCATTTAATGAAACGAAAGGCTAGGGCAAAAGGTTCCTCTCTTAGGAATTTGTCGTTGACGAAATCGAAATCAAATTTTTCAAAATCAGCATCAGAAGTAAGGGGGTCATCGTCAGATTCCTCAATCCAAACAAGGAAGATAGGTGAGAAAGTCGGTCTTCAGTGGGAAAGTAATGGTCACAACCAATAGCGTTCACCTCAGGTACGGTTATCTGTTCGAACTGTATAGTTATATATGAAGATTCTTTCACTTAATATTAGGGGGTTGGGAAATTCGTTAAAAAAAAAGTGGGTAAGGGAGCTAGTGGCAAAAGAAAATCCTTCTGTCCTTGGTTTACAAGAAACAAAAATGGAGTCCATTGACGAAAACCTTATTGAATTCTTATGGGGAAACGAAAATTTCATGTTTGCGTATGTAAGTGCAAAAGGGTCAGCAGGAGGGATACTTACAATTTGGGACCCTACGGTGGTTGAAAATGGTATAGCTTGTGGTTCGGATTATTTCCTGGCGGTTAAAGGAAAACCGAAAGGATCCAACACGACTTGTATGTTTGTGAATGTGTATGGCCCTCACACTACAACAAAAAAGAAAGAATGTTGGGATCAACTAGGAAATTTAATACAATTGAACGTTGGTGATAAAGTACTGTTTGGTGACTTTAATGAGGTAAGGAAGGAGGATGAACGTGTTAATGTGAGGTCAATTCAAGCCAATATAAGGGACTTTAACAATTTTATTCAAGACAACAACCTTTTCGAAATCCAAATGGGCAATAGGAAATTTACAAGGGTGTGTGCTAATGGAATTAAATTCAGCAAACTAGATCGTTTTTTATGGTCAGAAAATTACGAGGACAACTGGGGTAACATGGCGTGCAGAGTTTTAGAGAGAAAGGAATCTGACCACTGTCCAGTTATCTGTTTTAATCACAACCAAAATTCAGGTCCTAAACCGTTCAGATTTTTTAACTCTTGGTTGGATCATCAAGATTGTGAAAAGGTTATTAAAGAGGCGTGGACATTACCAACAAAGTCAATCTTCCCGGATTGTAAGTTCATGGAGAAATTGAAAAATGTGAAAGAAGCTTTAAAATCTTGGTCCAAAGCGAATTTCGGTGGGCTGGAAAAAGATATTGCTGCTGTAAGAAATCAATTGCAGATTCTCGAGCTAAAGGCAGAAGACACGGTTTTAAACGATCAGGAAAAGGTAACTTGGGCTGATTTAAAGAAACAATTATCAGAAAAAGAAAAGTTTAATGCGGGTATGCTACACCAAAAAGCAAGATTAAAGTGGGCAGCCGAAGGGGAAGAGAACACCAAATATTTTCATGGGTCGATACGTAAAAGAAGAGGTATCAACAACATTACTGGTTTGTTGATTGATGGAGTGTGGCAGGAAGATATCTACCTAATTAAATCTAAAGCAGAGGAGCACTTCAAACAGTTCTTCCAGAACTCGTGTTTGGAAAGTGTAAATTTGAAGTCAAATTTGTTCAAAGAAATCAGTCTTCAAGATAAAGAAGCTCTTGAAGATCATTTCTCAGAAGTGGAGGTTAGGGAGGCTGTTTTTCAGTGTGGAAGTGACAAGGCCCCGGGACCCGACGGCTTCAATTTTTTCTTTTTCAAGCATTTCTGGGATCTCTTAAAGGTTGATCTCCTTCAAGCCATCACGTGGTTCTGGGAACATAGCAGAATCTCCAAAGGTTGTAATTCCTCTTTTATCACCTTAATCCCAAAAGTAACGGATCCACTGACTTTTAATGAATTCAGGCCTATCACTCTAATAGGCTGCTACTACAAAATTGTTTCAAAATTACTATCTTTAAGATTAAAAAAGGTGATAAATCATTTGATAAGCGATGTCCAGTCCGCATTTTTAAAAGAGAGATCGATTTTAGACGGAATTTTAATATGCAGCGAGGTTATAAAAGATATCAAAAAAACAAAAAGGAAAGGTTTAATAATGAAGGTCGATTTTGAGAAAGCCTACGACAACATCAATTGGAAATTTTTGATCGATATTTTAAAGGTCATGGGGTTTGGTGATAGATGGATCTCTTGGGTAACAAGCTGTCTACAGTCTTCCTATATATCTGTGTTGGTTAATGGTTCCCCCTCAAACGAGTTCAAAGTGGGGAAAGGGGTGAGGCAGGGAGACCCATTAGCCCCGTACTTATTTATGATTGCAGTCGAAGCTCTGAACGTACTGTTCAATCAAGCCATTCAAAATAAAGTCTTCCAAGGGATAGAAGTGGGTTCGGAAAAAATTCTTGTTTCTCACCTTCAGTACGCAGATGATACAATCATCTTCGGGAAGTGGTGTTCCAATAATATAAAAGTCGCAATTGCTCTACTCAAATGATGGAATCAATGGTCGGGCTTAAAAGTCAATTGGGAAAAAACAAGTCTGATAGGGGTCGGTGTAGAAAAAAACGAACAGTGTAAAATGGCATTGGATTGTGGATGCAAAGTTGGGGGATCGACTTTCACATATTTAGGGGTACCTGTTGATGTTTCAATGAAAAAGAAAGATCATTGGGAAAAGGTGATTGTCAAATTCGAGCAGAAACTAAACTCATGGAAATCAAAGTCTTTATCATTCGGGGGTCGTTTAACACTCACCAAAGCGGTTCTATCCAGTTTGCCCATCTACTTTCTCTCGGTTTTTCGTGCTCCCAGCAGTATCCTTTTACTACTTGATAAGTTTAGAAGGTCTTTCTTTTGGGGTGGGGGTGGGAAGGGGGAGGGCAAATTGTCCAAATAAATCGCTTGGATAGCATGGGAAAAAACCATTCTACCTAGGGAGAGGGGGGGTCTTGATATCGGTAATCTGAAATATTTTAATATGAGTTTACTAGCCAAGTGGTGGTGGCGTTTTGCAAAAGAAAAAAATTCATTTTGGGTCAAAATAATATCTAGCATTTACGGTCCAAATGGGGGGTTTGTTCTTAATCCCTCTAAATCGGTTTCGGGTATGTGGGGGGGCATTATCAAAGTGGCGCAAGATTTTCATAATCACGACATCCATTTACCTACTTGTTTCAAAAGTATAGTAGGGGATGGAAACAATACTTTTTTCTGGAACGATCTATGGCTTGGCAACTCCACATTGGCTTCTATATTTCCAAGAGTGTTTCATAAATTCGGGAATAGGAACCAACTGGTTAGCCAATCAGGATCTTGGGACGGGTCGGTTTGGGAGTGGAAAGTAGGTGTCCAGCAGCAGGTTACGGGAAGAGTAAAAGCGGAGCATGAAGCTTTAATGGAGCTTCTCAAAGAGGTCAGCTTGACGAAAGGAATCAAAGACAATTGGCGGTGTGTTCTATCATTGGACGGGTCTTTTTCTGTCAAAGAGTGCAAGAGACATATCCAACAATCAACATCACTCTTAAACTCTGCAGAAACATTTTGGTCTCGTTTGGTTCCAAAAAAAATATGCATTTTTGCTTGGAGAGCGGAACTCCAAAGACTTCCGGTGAGAACAAATTTGGTTAAAAGAGGGATGGATATCCCATCGACTCTTTGTCCGTGGTGCGACGATCTACAAGAAACGGTACCCCATGCTTTATTTACTTGCGAAAAATTAGATAAAGTATGGGAAGAAATTCATAATTGGTGGGGTATCAAATTCAACAAAAAAGAAAGCTTTAGGGATCTTGATGATGCTGCTCGTGGTCTAATAGCTGGAAGAAATATTAAGATTTGGAACTTAGTCATTAGAGTCACTGCTTACGTAATTTGGAGGTCAAGAAATGACAAAGTTTTTGGATCTCAAAAAATCAATCTCTGTTTTATTCCCTTCCAAGTAAAAGTTTTGCTTTTCCAGTGGATTAAAGCAAGGGCTAAAAAAGAAAGTTTGATATCCTGGTTGGATTGGCTCACAGGCCCAGTTGTTGTGGTTGTCAAAGGAGGCTGAAACATAGGCTCTTTCATTCCTCTACTTTTAATCTATTTTGGTCGATTTCTATACAGTTCTCTTTCCCTGTAGTAGGCTGTTAGAATTGTAAATGCTCATTTGTAGGAGTCATTTATATTTGTAACAGATATTCTGTAACTCGATCCCATATCTTATGGGTTCACTTCTGTCAATATATACATAATTATTTGCCTTTCAAAAAAAAATGTGAAGTCTTTCTCGGTTGTAAAAGTTAATAATACTAACTTTGTAATGCGCTGCGAAAAAATGAAACACCAACCGACGTGAATGCAAAAAACTTATTGAAATATACTTTTACCATGTCTCTAATTCTACATATTTATTTTGTTTTGTATTTTATTTTCAACATTGATGTATAAATATTTATATCTATATTTTGTTTATTCTTTTCTTGCAAAGCGTTCGGGTCACAACATACACACGAAGTCAAACTTTTAAACATGCACGATTTAATAATAATAAGTAAATCTTCTTAATTAGTTGAAATGGTTGATTGTAAAGATATGTTTGATTCCAATATATTAACAAGCCCAACATTTCGAAATTTAACCTCGTCCTCCCTTAACAATCGGGCTTTGGGCCTCTTCTCTTAATATATGTCAATTATTATACAAGTGTTCTACGAAGCACGAGCAAGCCTATAATGAGGGTAGAGGTGAACAAATTCGGTTATGGACCGGTTTCAGACTCTTTCGGGGTCGGTCTAATGTCCTCACGTAAGACTATTCGGTTTTTGGGCGGTCCGGTCTTTTTTCAGCCCAGTCTTCGTCCGGACCGGTCCGACTTCGGTCCAGACCCGTGTGGTTTTCGTTCGTATACTTTTCTGTTCGGTCTATCCGTTTCTGGTTCTCGGTTTTTGTTTAGTTCTGTTCGATTTACACATTTCCTGCTTGTATTTTAAGTTTTGGTTAAGACATTTCCGGTTTTTAGTTTCCTTTCCGTTAAGATTTTTTACAATTAAATTTGTAAAAAGTCGCAAGTTATAAACATATATAATCCTTGAAAAGATATGCTCATCTTATTGAAAATTTCAATGGTTGTGCATTTGTACGAAATAAATTTACATATTGTTGTTTTTCAAAAAAAATTACATATTGTTAAAACCTGAAAATAACTAAAATCCTTTTCGAACATAAACTACAAATTGTACGAAATAAATGATGTGACAAAGTATTGTGATACAACTACTAAAATGTAAAGTCAGAATTGAAATTTCAATAGTTGTAGACATCGTCGGCATATCCATATTAAACGACTTTGTTTGAATTGTGATTTGATTAGCTGATTAGTGAATTAGTGATTTCTAGTTTAAGTGTCTGTAAACGTAATCTTCCCTGGTAAATTAGGACCAATTTATGGGTTAATTTTGTATATACACTTATTAAAACAGAAAATATCATATTTACCCGAACTAAATTACAAATATCACATTTACCCTTTTAAACCTATCAAAATATCATATTTACCCGAATATTGATTATAATCAGTTTTTAATCATTTTTAATTATTTTTATTCTAAAAGGTAAGCAAATGACTACTATGCCCCCTTTATAATTCCAAACCCAAGAATACTTTGTTATTTAAAAAACCCGGATCCAGTTCATGTTACATTTGACATTTGACAAATGCACACACCCTATCCCAATGTTGAAAGCTGGACTCCATCTTCTTCCATCATGAATCTCATTGGTCATCATCTGCCTCACTAATGGATATATATTCACTAGAGTCGTACACGTTCGATTCAAAACACTGAGCTAACTCACACAGAAGAAACCATCTTTTTATTATACGAAGAACAAATAAACGTCACACTGTGCATCAAAATCCCTCGAAAACAAACATTCTTTTATTTTACGAAGAACAAAAACAAATCCCTAACAAAACGAAAAAGGGGTGATCATAATCAGTTTTTGAATATTGATCGAAAGAGGGGAGGAAGTTCATGAAACTACTTAGGATGATTGGTGTACCAAGAACTTGTCATCGATTAGAAATGGAACCATAGAGTTAACATCCTCTAAACAAAAAGATAGTATAATAGTCATTTTAAACACCAAGGTGAAAATGATTAAAAATTGAAAAGATAGTTTTTTTGGGTAAAAATGATATTTTAATAAGTTAAAAAGGATATATGTGATATTTGTAATTTAAGTTGGGTAAATACATAAAGATGATATTTTCCGTTTTAATAAGGGGAAATTAACTCTAAATTTAATAACGTTCTGCCATATGATTCGGTGATTAGTGAATTGCGGACTCATAAAAGAAGCCCAAAATCCCGGAATTCAAATTTGGGCCTCCCTTAACACTCAGCCTTTGGGTTGGGCCTTTCTTAAGAATCGGCTGATCGATTTGTTAATTATATATAAATCTTCTGCAGCGAGACTACGATGAGCGGTTACGTTACCTTCCAATTGCATGTCAAAAACCCTTCCTTCCTTCCTTCTAAGTTCTTGTAATCGCTCTTTACAAAACGGAATCACTGCATCTGATTCACCTTCCCTGCGTTTTCAAGTCGAGAAGAAAGAATCGATCCAAGTCTCACCAGGTGATCATGATAAAAAAACATATATATAAGCCAAGTTCAAGTTTCCGATTGCCAGCACTCGATCATTGATGTTTAGTTCTGAAAATAAGTTCATCGGCATCGGAATTTGGTGAGGTTTTTGTTTTAAGCAAATTTACCAACAGATGGCTCACAAGAAGCAGCTTGTGTTGGTGGTCGAAGGCAATTCCGCTTTGGGTCGTTACTGGCAAACCATTGTCTCCGAATATCTCTTAAAATGCATTAGGTACTTTGTTTTCACTTATATATTGAATCAAGGATTTCAAATTATTCGAAATATAGGATATACTCGCTTAGTATTTGCCGATAAACAATAACTGGCCCCCTTTTGGTTGCTGCTGCTTTAATTAATGTTCACGACTTCACGTTACGTAATCTACGTTAACTCAATTTGAATAGGAATCTCTAATCGATATATAGGTTTTGTGGTTATGATGATCTTTATTAAGATCGGAACCGAGTTGATTGTGTAATGTTAAGAAACTTGTGAGTACGTTTGTTCAATCTAACGTTTGTGAAGGTTTATTGATTCAGTGTTAGGTTTTAAAGGGCTCGATCGATCTTCACACCCTTGACCTTTCTGCTGGGACGTGATCCATTACCAATTGTTTGATAGGGAACTTGAGTTACCTCTAGATGACTGACCTGCTAAATTGTTAATTGGGTTTAAATTTGTTACAGATAAACTTATAGTTCTGATTTTCAATCATAAGCAGGATCTTAATCATATTTGGAAATTGGTGGAAACTAAACTTATAATTCAAAAATGCTGACGAATATTTGTGGGGTGGCATCAAATTACATAACATCTTAAATTATTGCAAGCTTGTGCGTTCAACCTCTTTGTTGTAGTTTTTTCTTGACAATTTTTCCTAATTTTTTTATTTATCTGCAGGTCGTTATGTGGTAACAAAGCTACGGTAAGCATTCATCACCATCCATATCCATTGTTTTAATTTTTTGCATGATCATCATCATTGTCACAACTCACCCATGCAAATATCGGTAATGCTTACATCACTGACCAGGCTTCATATTTCTACATGCACAATGTTCAAACTCCCGTGAAAATATTATTTAGTCAGTTGACGAACCCTTGCAATGTACTTATGCCAGTTCTTTTGTGCTTTTTGTTTCTTTTTCTTTTCATATTAAGGGATCAGCTCGTCCTGATGTTGAACTGGCTCTGGTGCAATTCACTGCCCATGGATCTTACAGTTGAGTGTGTCTTTCTTTTTTATTTGTGTGAAAAAGGCTATTTCTGTAATATTCTTGTGTCATTGTGAATTCTTTTTCTATGTGTGTTGGGTTGTACCTTTGTATACACAAATATCTAACATTCCCCATTCTTCATGCAGATAGCTTGGTACAACGGAGCGGCTGGACAAGAAATGTGGACTATTTCCTGGAGTGGCTATCAGCCATGCAGTTCAGTGGTGGTGGTGTTGGTGATGCCGCAATTGCAGAAGGACTCTCTGAAGCTCTAGTGGTACGCTCGGTGGTTTGAGCTTTATCTTTGTGCTTCACGTGGTTGGTTTTTTTACTACCAAGTTTGTAGTTAGTGTTTTATATATTATTATACAAAATTTTATCATCACCAGATGCTTCCCTCTACAAATGTGAACGTAACTCATCAAGATGGTGGTTTTCGAAGACATTGCATCCTTGTTTCTGCAAGTAACCCGTATCCACTGCCTACACCAGTTTATCGACCGTCAGATAAGAATGAGAGAATGTTAGAAAGGTGTTTATCTGACGCCGAAACACTGGCTAAATCATTTCATCAGGTATTGGCAAAGGAGTTTTAGTTCATTAATGATTGCATTATGCTCATATTTATTCTAAATACATTGGTCTTTTGTTTCAGTGTTCTGTTTCTCTGTCAGTTATATCTCCAAGGCAGCTTCCAAAACTTAAAGCAATTTACAAAGCGGTAATTGTCTCTTACCATCAATAACTATTGTTCTTGGTATGTTGATTGTCTTTGTTGATGATACAGGGAAAAAGGAACCCTTCCACAACTGATCCTATTATTGACGTCGATACAAATAAATATTATATAGTTCTCATATCAGAAAATTTCAAGGAGGCTTGTGCTGCTTTAAGTCCATTAGGAATAACAAGTGCACCCTTGAATCAAAGCCCTTTAAATATGGAGGTTAACTCAGTTTCCAAGCCGCCTACAACTACTTCTGTTCAACCAGGTTTTGTCCGTTGCCATAGCAATATTTAATCATATTTGGTTCTTGTTTGATGAACTCTGTACTCACAGAACCACAGGACAAAGGATTGTTTATATGATAATTGATATCATTGCCTCAACAATTGTCCATATTGCAGTAAATGAGTCTATGTTGGGTCAGCTATCGGCATCTGTGGCAAACATTTCTCCTGTAACTGTGAAGAGTGTGAGACCCACTAAACCATTTAATTAATATATAACGTGTCATTTATGGCATAGAAAGGAGTATTGGTGTTAATCATTGTGTATTTGGTTTTTCATAAGTCGTATTTGATTCTGCAGGAACCTTTCACAGCTTCTTCTGTGGCATCCCCTCATGCATTGCAGCAAGTTCCTTTCAAAGGAGACTCGAGCTTGCAAATTTGTTCAACAGTATCACCTTCTCAAGAGCTGTTATCAAGCAAAGAAATCAAGCAAGAGTTGAAACCTGCTGTTAGTGGTATGCAACAGCCCTTACGTCCTGCGAACATGAGTATTCTTAATAATCTCTCACAAGCACGTCTGACGAACCCTGATGGAACTTCAACTGGTGGAAACCAAATGGTCATGCATATGTCCAACATGATATCGGGAGGCATGTCGTCATCATCATCATCAGCAGCAGCATCTGTTGTTCAAAATGTGCAATCAAGTATCACAACAATGGCTGGGTCAGCACCATTAGCACGGGCGGCACATCATACTAATGTTGGTGACTCACAACAGACGTCAAGTGCACAGCAATCAGGACGGCCGAAATATGTGAAAGCGTGGGAGGTAAGTCAAGTTTAATTGTATATATATATATATATATTACCGACGGTGAGTATAGTTATATAAATTCTCAGCTATTAGATGAAATTAGAATCAATCCTGTAAAGTCTAATCCCATAGAATACAAAAGAAGTATTTCACTCTTAGATAGCAATCTTGGAGTTGATGGGCTTACATTACAAAAAGAGTAAACTCATAACAGATGACAAGAAATCATTATACAACGATGTAATTACAAGTAGAAAGGGAATAATGACACTTAGAAACCTGTTTTTATGAAGCCGTATATAGTTGTTAAATGGTCAAGAAGAATGTTGGTCCATCCAATAGCTATAAGTCTACATGCGTTATGGTTTCGTTGGCCCCTTCTATTTTCTTGGTTCCGGTTTGTTTATGACTTTTAGTGCATTTTGTTTTTCTTTTTGTTAGAAAGTTCTATTTCCTTCTACTAAATGTTTCTACTGATGAAAGGTGGAATCCATTGATTCTTTTTCTTCACCTTCTTCCTTGATTTTAATACTTATCTTAATTTTGTAAGTAGGAGGATGGGTGGAATTAGTAGTAGAAGGATACTGAACCTCTTTTTTTTGTCTCAACCTTTGAGACAATTTTTTAATATACAAATATCATTTTGCTTCTAAGTTCCTCACATAAGTTTCAAGCAAACTATGAATCTAACAGGGGAAAGCACCAAGATTTTTTGGGGTGCATAGAATAAGCAATGATTATGAGATTTTGTAAGAGGGAAAATTTGTTAATTGCGTATATTTTAAGAATATGGAGCTCTCACAAATCAACATAAATTATATTCATATATAATTTTGATCCCGACACTTGTTGAGATCTCTTTTAAACCAACATATGGAAAGCGAACAAAAATAGATTTTTTTAACCGGCAAATGGGGACACTTCCCCGCCCCTCCAGTGTGGGTTCAAATTGCTTGGTGGCGGGTTTTCGATCAACCGCCCCTAGTTAATTGGCTTTAACCAAGGTTCGAGCACCACACCTTCACTCCATGGAGGAAACCCCTAAGGGAAAACCTCCACCCACTGCATGGAGCAAGATTTGATCCCCTCAACCTCTTGCGAGGAAGGGGGGTGCCTTACCAAATGAGCTAAACCCCATTGGCGCGAACAATGCACTTTTATTTTTTTATTTTTTGTATTTTATAACTATAATTTTATCTATTGATAGCATGTTTTATACTTTTGTAATAAACAAAATTTTGTACTTTTTAGTTTTTTTATTTACTTATAATTTTATTAATTATTGGTTTTTTTAACTTTTATGACATCCTTAAAGATATTTTATGCATATAAATTATTAAATATAGAAACTTTTCTATATACATATTAAAATTAGACTTCGTACCTAAAATACCGTTTGGGTATTACACTATTTTTTATAATTTGTAATGTCTGTCATAGTCTAGTAATCCAAACTGCATGTTTTATTTGAATTCAAGTTACTAGTCCTATTGAGATAAAACTGATGGTTGGATTATTCTGTTACTATTTGTGTGGGTTATTAGTCTTATGGAGATAATACCAGGAAGTCTTATGGACGTACGTACTCCGTGTGAATTAAAGTTTATGTGGGCGTTTTATTCATAGGTAATGGCATCATGAATCTTTATTGTTGTATATCTGCTACATTTGTGTGGACAAAGTCTCCTGTTGCCATGGACTATATGTTAATCATGTTGGTAGGTAAATAGGTAATGGCAGCATATAAAACATGTTGGTGGGTAAATTCACATTGGCATCTTAATTGTGTTTACATAAATCTCGAGAAGACCAGTTTTGAGGAATTTACAATTAGAGCACTTGTTGGCTATTTTATATTTTCTTGTTTAAATCACTAGAGCTGTTAAGTTTGTTGAAATAACATAATTCATGATGCAGGGGGACTTAGTTGGCAGGCGACAAGGCCAGTCTGTGTTTATTACTAGATTAGAAGTATGTTTCAGTAAAACTTTGTCTTTATATCACACTTTTATCTTTTGTCATGTTCTTAACTCATACTCTTTAATTATAGATTTATAACTATAAAATTGAATTCATGCCTTGTGTTTCTTTATGTTCTTTTGTGCCAGGGCTACCGAAGTTTAACAACATCTGAGTCGTAAGTATCTATCACTAACAATCGGGAATTGCTCATTATTTTTGTTCTATTTAGTGCAGTTTGTTAATAAGAGGCGTAATATTGTTATACCTATTCACTAAAAAGCTTAAAATAAGCGATTGGTCTCTAATTTGATCTTTATGACCATTTCTCTCTCTCTCTCTCTCTCTCTCTCTCTCTCTCTCTTTCTCTCTCTCTCTCTCTCTCTCTCCAGGGTTGTAGAAGATTGGCCATCAACAATGGTAATTGACAGGCTTATATCTCAAGAAGTGGTGAATAACAGGTATGATATGATATGCCCTGCTCTGTGGTTAACTTCAGCAAACTTATGTATTTACAAGTTACCTTATTGTTTTCTTATCATTTTGTACAGTAAACGTGCTGGAAAGGTGGATTATATTGTTTTCCGAGCAATGAATGAGCATGGACTTCTAGGACAACTACAAGAAAAG
This sequence comes from Pulicaria dysenterica, assembly GCA_947179395.2. NCBI lineage: Eukaryota > Viridiplantae > Streptophyta > Magnoliopsida > Asterales > Asteraceae > Pulicaria > Pulicaria dysenterica. Next base: position 91,189,316 of record OX359290.1, read on the forward strand.
AAGCTTGTAAGCCATCTGAAAGCCAAGGGTTTATATAATTGACATTTTATTTATGTGACCAGCTATTTAGAACCTCCTATAATTCTAATTTTACCCCCTAACATGATGCCACATACCTATCTTTCAATCTCACCATCTTTTTTGACCCACCAGCGCCTATCCTCATCTTCTCCTCGTTATTAAGACCTAGGAAATACACATATCTTTAGACCATTTCACATTTATCCTATTTTTGTATTATAAGAACTGTGTGTGGAGAGAGACAGACACTGTGTGCTTGTTTGGGTGAGAGAGAGAGAGAGAGAGAGAGAGAGAGAGAGGACTTGGGATTTTAGCCAGGGCGTGATGGAGGGGACAGTAAGCCAAATAGCCAATTCAACAGTAAACTTAATCTTCTTAATTTGTTAAAGAAATTGAAGGTAAGTTGGCCAGATAGGCAGATACAATATATATTAATAATTTGCTCAACCTGTCATTATGTTGGCTTTACTCTGACCTAGAAAAGTGTCTATAAACACAGCCATCTGGTTGCAAATTTTATGGAACCTTAAAACCAATGTCGTAGAACATTAAAAATCCAAATTAAGAGTACATCCTTGGCCGGACAACTCTGAAAAAGTTGCTGCTGCATGTCAAATGTGATAACTATTTAGACCAAAAATGGTATACAAATACTAAAATATTAATCTTAAGCTTCTACATCAGTATCGTATGTATAATTTCTTTTAATTTTAAGCTCACATATATATATATATATATATATATATATATATATATATACTGTTTTAACATGTAACAAATTAATGCGCAGTGTGGAGTTGTAAGGTTACCTTCACAGACGTTGCTGTTGTCTGTAAGTGATAAAAGTAGGTTGATTGGAATGGTTTTTCATAAGGTAAGTTATATTTTGTTATGATAAATTAAATTTCATTTACATCTTAATTTGCTAATCCAACTTCCGTTTGCTAGATTGTTTATACATAATTTGCTATGTATATAGAAATTAAACAATTAATATTGTTCTCTTTTGTCTTTCCATAATATATATGCTTATTCTCAAATAATAATTACTTTTATATATCTTAATTAGGACATGGTGGAGTTTAAACCACATATACCCCGCGGGCAGCAACCACCACAGCAGCAGCAGCAACAAAGAGTTGGGACGGGAACGAGCCAGGGTTCAGGAGGAGGCCAAACTAAGTTGGTGGGTCAGGGTCAGGGTCAGGGTCAGGGTCAGGTTTCTTCTTCAGGGCCAAAAGCATGACACGAGTTGAAGCGTGCTTCTTTTCTTTTTTTAAATCGTTTTAGAATCAAAATTGTAGTGGTATGCATCTTTGCATTTTATACTTCTTTTAAGCTTCACTACAAAAGAAGCATGTCATAATTCATTTTTATTGTGTCAATGTCTTCATAATTAAAGGGCTAATAATTGTTCTCTTGGTACTCATAATAAAAATTGTTCTTAAATTAGCCCTCCCATATAACCAATAAAAATGGTTCTCACATTTATTTTTGGGTTGTATTTTAGTTATCATCTTCATTCTGAGTTGTATTTTGGTTATCATTACATCTGGATTGCAGTATGTATAAAAGAAAGTACTTTCTCCATAGTGTAAAAAAGTGATATAAATCTGAGAGTTAAGATATAACATGTCCCCATTAAAAAAGTCAAAAAAATAAATAAATAAATAAAAATTAGAAACAGCGAGAAACAGATTAAACAACAAAAGCAACTGATCTTATACTTTTTTGTGTTTAGTATTCCAAAACCCAAGTCAATCTACACACATAAAGTTGAATATTTCATAAACAAATTAAAAGTAAATGAAAACAGATTGTTAATTTTCTTAATAAATCACTATGCATGGTAACTATTTAGGGCTAATTAATAAAAGAATAAAACTTACGACATGCAAAAATCAAAATAAGCTCTCTAAACTACAAAAAGGAAATACCCATGCATCCATGACCGATCGACTACCTATTTGAGCAATGTATCAAAGGCCAAATTATATTAACACATTGCATAAACACTAATTAATACATGAAACGCGCTTCTAAAAACTTGAAAACTACTCTTGAATTTGTATACGTACACCTAAATATTTCTTCACTCACACATATATAAGAGTATGGAGATTTAAGAAAATTCAATTCTCAACACATTAAAGTGTGACCTGGAGATTTAATGTAAATTAAACAAAGAATTTCGAGTAGTTATTAATTAATGTTAATTGTTGTTTTTCAAAAAATGTAAGAAGTATATATGATGATATATTATTTGAAAAACTAATTAACAACTTATCGATATAAATCGAAGATATCACACACATACCAAAGTGCTTTGATTTAGCGGTATTGGAGTTTGGAAATGGTGTTCCCTAACCTTAAGGCTATAGTGTTCAAATCCTGATATGAACATATGTTGTAGAATTAGTTGTGTGCGTGTTTATAGCTGTTCAAAAAAAAGATATCACAAAGAAACAAAAGAAAATTGATTTTAATTTTTTTATCAAATTTTGTAAACCATTACATATATCACATGATCATATAAGATATTTTTTACTAATGATTTTGTATTTTTGTTCGAAGGTGACTTGACATTCAAAGCTAAGTGCGTCATTAACGTTATTGTCATGTGTAAGCGGTACACTGCCTATAACTACGTACCGTCTTCTCCTGTTTATCGGTTACAAAGGAAATTATTCACCACCAATGTTTTGAACACGCACCACAAATTAATTAGAGTGCTCTATTCTTCTATCTTCCTACTTAGTTTCTTTCTCTCCATAAGAACATCGCCATTGTACGTTCAACTCCACTAAAAAAACTCACTTGTCACCTTTCAATAACATGTTAGAAAGGTCTTATGTTTCGTCATGTAGATCTGATCTGATATCGGGATGCTCCAAGGTTATCTCATGAACATCACCATTTTCATGTTTAGGTCTCAAGTTAAAAGTTTGTGATCATGTGGTATGTATACGATTCTTGCTCTCAATTTAGGATCAACAAATTAAGTCACTACCTAACTGCGACCATCATCCACTACTAGAAAACAACGCGAATAAATTAGTATATTTATAGTATTACCTATATGAATGAATGTTCGTAAACAAATACGTGTATATAAACGTGTTTGTGATTTGTATTTGTCAGTTGTCACCATGATGTTTATAGTATGTTAGTATCGTATTATGATTTATTTATTTGATTATGCTTATTATGAAACATGCATGTGCTTATTAATGTTTTGCATTTAAAAATAGTGTTTTCCGAGGAGGGTTTTTACTAGGACAAAATTTCCTCAGAAATCCCTCGAAAAATGGCCATTTCCGAGGGAATCCGTCCTCGGAAACTCTGTGTTTTTCTAGTAGTGATCACCCACGTATTGACTCTTCTAATTAAACCCTGTTTTCATTATTACTTTAGTTTTGCGTTGTCACTTTATGTTTTTAGTTGTTTTGATTTTGTTTATTTTTATTTATTTGCTTTGTATTCGTGCTAAATAACAAATATTTTATGTATGGTAGTCGATTCGTACACCAACAAATTTTATCAATACACAACAGAAACTATAAATAACACATTATACATGTTTGATAAAGTAGAGTGTTGTTATGTATGGATTATTTTGTTAGGCAATGATCACTACCCTTTTATGTATGGTTATGGGTTTCATATATTTCCTTGGTGTATGCAAATGAGATTTGTTTCTGACAAGTAAATATCAAAAAACAAACTTACTTCTTAAAATGCAGAAATTAAAATTTATTGTTAACTATCTTCTATTTATTATTTTTGTTTTGTTTATTCGTAATTCTGGACATGTATTGTTAAGTATTTCTCTTGTGAACATAAGTCTAAAGTGTTAGTTGAGCAAATCAGCCAAGTGTACACACATCACATGTTATCAGCTTTTCTTAAACCAAGTGTTTCTTAACTTAGCTAATCAGTGTTCTTGTTAGCTTGAGTGCATAGTTGATCATGTCACATGAGTACTTATGACTTATAGTTGATCATGTTGGTTGACCTATGTTGACTTACGCTATTTTTGCTTAGCCAAGTTTCATTTCTAACTGTTTCAAGACTACTTTGAGCATCAGTTGTACAAATTGTATAAGAAGTTTGTTAATATGGTTTAATTAGCACTTTAGACCTTACAAAGTAGTGCCTGTTGAATAAACTTCACATCCAACGGGAATGGATTCGATCATTCAAGTTAAAGAAGACTCGAGATCTTGATTAATTAAGTTTGTTGTAGACTCCTCTTATATTAACCAAGAAGATAAGAAACATTTAGTAGCAAAGATCAACGATGCTAACAATAATAATACCTAATTCTGTAAAACTGAGATTTTATATAAATCCAAAATTTTAACGTTGAAGATTTTATCTGTTCAAGCCAAGCGTGAGCTCATATTTACTATGGAGTGAATAGTGTAAGTTTGCATAAATTAAAGCAGTTTTTATTTATATTTATTTCTGTATGATAAATTTAATAGGCATTTATAAAAATTGTGTTTTTTCCTTACCCACTTTCATATTGATTGTAACATATCTTTCAGTAAAATTTTCTCTCTTGCATAATAAGAAGACTTCCACCTATTCTTGAAGTATGAGCTTAGTGCCCTCTAGCAAGATTACAAAGTTAGAGAGAGTAAACTACATTTGTTTATGTATTGAACACCTATAAATATTAATTAGATATCTTTGGTTTTGCGTAGTTTTATATGTTAAGATATATAGTTTTGAACTACGAATTTCAGCTTCTAGATTTTGCAATTCTTGATATTCGTATTAATTAACATAATTATACAAAGATAAACTAATGTGTATGGTTTACTAGTTTTGAAAAGTATTAGTTTGTTTATAATATCCTTTTCAAAAAACATTTCTTGTTATAATACTCAATCTCGGATCAATATAAACAAGTTTATGTTACTTAAAATGTATTGATGTCTTCTTATAATCATGATATACACAAGTTGCTAATTGGACATGTTACTACATGAATGATTTCACACATATCATTGCTTTATGTTGAAAGTATGATATTTTCCAAGATCAACATTGGATACATTTATTTATTTTGTAGCGTGTTAATTTCTGGGTTAGTTTCGTGGGTTTTGTAGGTTGTTCGTGATAAGCTTATAGTGGATGAAAGTGGATGAATGGTGGTTGCTGGACTTGTGAAGATTGGAAGATGTTTATATGCTTGAAGGGGGTGTGATTGAGACCGGGTTGAGACCCGGGTTGGGTGCGCACCTAGTGCGGATGTGGCCCGGATTCTCCCCTTAGTTGCCTTTTATTTAGGTGTGTTACATGTCTCGTGTAATGCTAATGGGCCCTGTTTTGTTTGGTTTTATTTGGCCTATTTGTAGTTTATATGTTACTGGGCTTTATGTGCAAATGGGCCTTATTTTGCAAGTTGGGCTTAATTCTGTGAATAAGATATTTGGGGGCTGAAAAGGTACTTCCGAGAGAGATTTCATTGTCTCCGTTTTCCTGTTCGTACGAAGCAAGATTCACCATCAGTGTTGCTCTTTCAGTTTCGCGTGAGTTCTTTTCGTGAGCTCAAGTTTACCAGTGTTGTTTCGAGTGTTAGTTTGTTTTTTGTATTCCGCATCTGTTGACTTACAGATCACGATTTGTGATTCTGATTTACCAGAAGATTGTTCTTGTATTGATCGTATTTTTATCATGGTATCAGAGCTACGGCTCTTGGATTGATTGAGTGTTTGATCGATTTCATCTTGTTCATGGTTCGAGATATTTTTTTTCTGAAGTTGTTGATTTCGATCGATTATTGATCTTATCGACTGGTGTTGTTCGTGAAACCCTAAATCGATTACTTCTGGTTGAATCTCCGACTTGATATTTGCGATTGATTGGGTTTCGATTGACTGAACTTGCTACGGTCTTCAACCGATTGATCGAGTTCTGTTTGTTTGGGCGATGATTCTGGGATGTGCGTTTCTGTTTGCCTCTGATATACTGATTGAATTGCTGAGGATCTGAGAGATCGAAGGAAAAGATTTGTGTTCTTGCTCAATTCAACCCGAGCAAGACTATGTAAGTCTTCTTCCTTCTTGTTACTGTTTTTTCCGTGATTCATATGAAACTATTGAATCTGATTTGTTGATCAATTAATTGTTACGGTTTTTTTCTGGACTCATACAAGACTATTGGATCTGATCTGTTGACTGTTCTGTTTTAGCTACTGTTTTTACTCTTATAAGAAATCAGTAAACTGATGATACTGTTTTTCTTGATTTGTATGAACCATTAATGCTGATTGTTCTGATTTATTTACTGTGCTTGCTTCTTGTATGAAATTTGCCAATTGTATTTGACTTATACTCTGTTTTTGTATCTGTTTTTTGTTTTGATTCACTATGTCGAGCCCTAAAGATACTAGTCCTAAAAGATCCGGGTTTAAAGATACTGTAGATGTTGATGATCCTTTATATTTGCATCCGTCAGATAGTACTGTGGTGTCAGTTGTTAGTATTAAGTTGACTGTGTCTGGTAATTTTAGGGTCTGGAAAAGTTCTATGATAAGAGCGTTAAAAGGTAGAAATAAACTCTGTTTTGTTGATGGTTCTTATACTATACCTGATGAAAAAGATGAAAAAAAATATTGTAAATGGGAGAGAGTAAATGCTATTGTTTGTTCTTGGATCCTTGATTCAATTTCTGAGTCTATTTACTAGAGTCATGCTTGTTCTGAGCTTGCCTCTGAGATTTGGGATGAATTAACAGAGACCTATCAGAAATCTGATGGCTCAGTTATTTTTAATGTTCATCAAAGAATAAATGCGTTAACTCAGAATGGTTTAACTGTGTCTGAGTATTTTTCTAAACTTGATTCCTTATGGAAGGAGTTTGATTCTCTCACCAACTTAACTGAGTGTACTTGTGAGGCTAATACTAGTCTTAAAAATCACAGATTATTGTTACTGTTTTTTTCTGGACTCATACAAGACTATTGGATCTGATATGTTGACTGTTCTATTTTAGCTACTGTTTTTACTCTTATAAGAAATCAGTAAACTGATGATACTGTTTTTCTTGATTTGTATGAACCATTAATGCTGATTGTTCTGAGTTAGTTACTGTGCTTGCTTCTTGTATGAAATTTGTCAATTGTATTTGACTTGTACTCTGTTTTTGTATCTGTTTTTTGTTCTGATTCACTATGTCGAGCCCTAAAGATACTAGTCCTAAAAGATCCGGGTTTAAAGATACTATAGATGTTGATGATCCTTTATATTTGCATCCGTCAGATAGTACTGTGGTGTCAGTTGTTAGTATTAAGTTGACTGTGTCTGGTAATTTTAGGGTCTGGAAAAGTTCTATGATAAGAGCGTTAAAAGGTAGAAATAAACTCTGTTTTGTTGATGGTTCTTATACTATACCTGATGAAAAAGATGAAAAAAAATATTGTAAATGGGAGAGAGTAAATGCTATTGTTTGTTCTTGGATCCTTGATTCAATTTCTGAGTCTATTTACTAGAGTCATGCTTGTTCTGAGGTTGCCTCTGAGATTTGGGATGAATTAACAGAGACCTATCAGAAATCTGATGGCTCAGGTATTTTTAATGTTCATCAAAGAATAAATGCGTTAACTCAGAATGGTTTAACTGTGTCTGAGTATTTTTCTAAACTTGATTCCTTATGGAAGGAGTTTGATTCCCTCACCAACTTAACTGAGTGTACTTGTGAGGCTAATACTAGTCTTAAAAATCATAGATTATTGTTACTGTTTTTTTTCTGGACTCATACAAGACTATTGGATCTGATCTGTTGACTGTTCTGTTTTAGCTACTGTTTTTACTCTTATAAGAAATTAGTAAACTGATGATACTGTTTTTCTTGATTTGTATGAACCATTAATGTTGATTGTTCTGAGTTAGTTACTGTGCTTGCTTCTTGTATGAAATTTGCCAATTGTATTTGACTTGTACTCTGTTTTTGTATCTGTTTTTTGTTCTGATTCACTATGTCGAGCCCTAAAGATACTAGTCCTAAAAGATCCGGGTTTAAAGATACTGTAGATGTTGATGATCCTTTATATCTGCATCCGTCAGATAGTACTGTGGTGTCAATTGTTAGTATTAAGTTGACCAGGTCTGATAATTTTAGGGTCTGGAAAAGTTCTATGATAAGAGCGTTAAAAGGTAGAAATAAACTCTGTTTTGTTGATGGTTCTTATACTATACCTGATGAAAAAGATGAAAAAAAATATTGTAAATGGGAGAGAGTAAATGCTATTGTTTGTTCTTGGATCCTTGATTCAATTTCTGAGTCTATTTACTCTAGTCATGCTTGTTCTGAGGTTGCCTCTGAGATTTGGGATGAATTAACAGAGACCTATCATAAATCTGATGGCTCAGTTATTTTTAATGTTCGTCAAAGAATAAATGTGTTAACTCAGAATGGTTTAACTGTGTCCGAGTATTTTTCTAAACTTGATTCCTTATGGAAGGAGTTTGATTCCCTCACCAACTTAACTGAGTGTACTTGTGAGGCTAATACTAGTCTTAAAAATCACTCCAAACTTATGAAACTGATGCAATTTTTAAATGGTTTGGATGATGGATATAGTCAAGTTAAAAGTCATATTCTTCTTATGGAACCGTTGCCATCTGTTAGAACTGTTTTTTCTATTATATCTAGGGAGGAATCACTTCAGAAGGGTGGTTCATTGTCCTCTAGTTCTAGCAAGTATGGATCTCAACCTACTGCTTTTGCAAGTAAATTCAATGATCCTAAAAAGAATAACAAGGGAAAAAACTTTACTTCTGGTTATACCAGTCCTTATTTTAATAATATGCAGTGCAAGCATTGTGGTATTAAAGGTCATAGTATAGAAAGATGTTTTAAACTCATTGGATATCCAAAAGATTTCAAGTTTAGAAATGGGAATGAGTTTCAAAACAAGTATGAGTCTCAAGGCAACAACAGATCGTTTGCTAATAATGTTTCTACTTCTACTCCATCTGATAATTCTGAGTCTGTTAAGGGTACTGACCATGATAAATTTTTCCTCACTGGAGAACAATATGCTAAGTTTCTTGCCCTGATCAACGCTAATTCTGGAGTAGAAGGGGTCACTGCTAACATGGTAGGTATGTGTTGTTCTTGTAACGTTGATGTTTTTAATGATTCTGGAAATAAGAAATGGGTTGTTGATTCAGGTGCTAACCAACATATGGCTAGAACTGAATCAAGTCTTGTTGATCTTGTTGATGTGTCTGAGTTAGATTTGAGGGTTGGTCACCCAAATGGTTCTTCTGCAAAAATTAATAAGATAGGAAACATGAATCTGTCAAACAATGTAACATTGTTTGATGTGTTTGTTGTGCCTGACTTTAATGTGAATCTTTTGTCTGTTCATAAGCTGTGTAAGGACAGTAAGTGTAAGGTGGTTTTTTATGAGTATTCTTGTAACATTCAGGATTCTCAGTCCAGGGAGACTGTGGAGACTGGTAATGAAATGGGAGGCCTCTACTATCTTGAGAGTGTTCCTAATGGTAAGTGTATGTCTGAAAGACCTAGTGTTATATGTCATGCCTCTAAGTTTTTGTGGCATTGCAGGCTTGGTCATCCTTCTGATCAAGCTCTGTTTTGTATCAAGAACAACCTTAAGTTGGGAAATGAACCTACTTTGCCTTGTGATGTGTGTCATAGGTCCAAACAAACTCGGAATTCCTTCCCGGTTAGTGGTCATAAGGTGTTCGGGTTAGGTGATCTCATTCATCTTGATGTGTGGGGGCCTTATAGGAAAACTACTTATGATGGATATAAATATTTTTTAACTGTTGTCGATGACTTTACTAGGGCTGTTTGGGTTTATCTTTTAAAATCTAAAGATGAAGAGGTGTATATGGTGTTGCCTGAAGGTTACCATAATGGGAATAGTACTGATGTTTGTAGGTTGAAAAGGTCTCTTTATGGACTTAAACAAGCTCCTAGAAAGTGGAATGAGAAGTTGTGTTCTGCTTTATTTGAGTTTGGGTTTGTTCAAAGTGTTAATGATTATTCTCTGTTTATTAAAGAAAAAAATGGTGTTTCTGTTTTTTTACTTGTTTATGTTGATGACATTATTTTAACAGGGAATAGTTTAAGTGAAATTGAGAGAGTGAAGTCTTTTTTGAAATCTAAGTTTTTGATTAAAGATCTTGGCAAGTTAAAGTTTTTTTTGGGAATTGAAGTAATTGAAACTCCTGTTGGTGTTTGTCTTACTCAGAGAAAGTATTGTTTGGAATTGCTTCATGAATTTGGTATGCTTGCGTGCAAACCTGTAAAAACACCTTTGGATCCTAATGTTTTAATTTCTAGTCAAGGTGTTGATGATAGAGATGTGTTACTTGAAATTATTATTGAGTTTCAGAAGCTCATCGGAAAGCTTATTTATTTGACTATGACTAGGCCTGATATTTATTACACTGTGCAGACTTTGAGTCAGTTTATGCATAATCCAAGAAGGTCTCATCTTGCTATTGCTTTAAGGGTTCTGCGTTACTTAAAGAATAGTCCTGGTAGTGGAGTAGATATTGTAAAAGGTGGTATAGATTGTTTGACTGCTTTTTCTGATGCAGATTGGGCTAAATGTCTCGTTACTAGAAAGTCTGTTACAGGATATTGCGTTTTTTTGGGAAAGAGTATGGTGGCTTGGAAAAGCAAGAAACAGGATACTGTTTCTCGCTCTTCTACTGAGTCGGAGCTCTTGGTTCTGTTACTTGTGAAGTTATTTGGGTTCTTTTTGATTTGGGTATAAAAGGTTTGAGTCCTGTTGCAGTTTATTGTGATAATGAGTCTGCGATTAAGTTGGTTCATAATCCTGTCTTTCATGAAAAAACTAAACATTTTGAAACAGATGTACATTTTGTGAGAGATAAGGTGTCTAAAGGTGTTATAAAGGTTGTTAAGGTTTCATCTGCAGAACAGGTTGCAGATGTGTTTACTAAATCTTTTCCCTCAATACAACTCGATGTTCTTTGCTCTAAAATGGGTCTTAATAACCCTTTTCAAGAGTGACATCAATTTCCGTGTTGGTCTTGAGGGGGGTGTTGAAAGTATGATATTTTTCAAGACCAACATTGGATACATTTATTTATTTTATAGCGTGTTAATTTCTGGGTTAGTTTCGTGGGTTTTGTAGGTTGTTTGTGAAAAGCTTATAGTGGATGAAAGTGGCTGAATGGTGGTTGCTGGACTTGTGAAGATTGGAAGATGTTTATATGCTTGAAGGGGGGTGCTTGAGACCGGGTTGAGACCCGGGTTGGGTGCGCACCTAGTGCGGATGTGGCCCGGATTCTCCCCTTAGCTGCCTTTTATTTAGGTGTGTTACATGTCTCGTGTAATGCTAATGGGCCCTATTTTGTTTGGTTTTATTTGGCCTATTTGTAGTTTATATGTTACTGGGCTTTATGTGCAAATGAGCCTTATTTTGCAAGCTGGGCTTAATTATGTGAATAAGAGATTTGGGGGCTGAAAAGGTACTTCCGAGAGAGATTTCATTGTCTCCGTTTTCCTGTTCGTACGAAGCAAGATTCACCATCAGTGTTGCTCTTTCAGTTTCGCGTGAGTTCTTTTCGTGAGCTCAGGTTTACCAGTGTTGTTTCGAGTGTTAGTTTGTTTTTTGTATTCCGCATCTGTTGACTTACAGATCACGATTTGTGATTCTGATTTACCGGAAGATTGTTCTTGTATTGATCGTATTTTTATCACTTTACATGGATATCATACAAGTGTGTGTAATCTATACATATAATACTAAGAAATATTCATTGTATCCCTTTATATTTACTTAGTATTTCTTATTCTCATTTTTCTAATACCAAGAAAGCCATCTTGTTCTACATAATATCATTTTCAATTAGTAAATATAAATAAAAATTAGGAATAAAAAACTTAAGCTGATTTAAAAAATATAAGCGAGTAGAAACACAAAAGCCGAGTAGTCGGCTTTGCGATGTTACCCAAGCTAAGTTGTTATAACCTCTTGCCTAAAAAGATATATAGCCAACACTTGTAACTTGTAAATCAATCTAGAGAGAAGCTAGGTTTGATATTTGGTGTATTGAGAACAAGAAGCTAAAATATAAATCTATCATCAAATTAATTTTGAAATCATAAATAAGAGAGAGGTAGGTTTTATATTCTTTTATAAAATCTTTCTATTTATCTTTTACTTATAAGATTAATACAAATGTCAAAATTAAAAAAAAATATAAGTAACAAGAATTAGTAAACTACACATGTTATCTTGTAGTGGATAAGAAGTTAAAGTGGAAATACCAGCAAAAAATATAATTTTTCTAAGTGAAAACATTTCTAGATAGGAGCAAAACTAATAATTAATTTTGTGGAACTTTTTCTAGCATGAAAGTGATAATGGTTTGATTAAGTTTTTTTAGGATGAGATGTGATATCTTTTTATTTTTTTTCTTATATATTTTTTATTTATAAAATCAATACAACTATTATGAAAAAAAAAAGGAGATTCCGCATATTATCCTGTCATAAATAGAAGGAAATAGTAAAATAATTTATACTTTTTCAACGTTATGTTGTTAGGTTTAGTTTGGTTTGGTTCAATTGTTTATTTAGACCAATTATTATTACCAAACATGACTGTTACATCACCCGGCTTAATGGACTGAGCTATACTCTGAACATGGGTCCTCATCAACCCCTTTTAACTTTCCCAAGCCCACTTCTCAGAAATTAAAGCTTAATTCACCAACACTCTCACACTACCAATGGCGGAAACTGGGTTTCTTCTCTCTATCTTTTTCGCCTTTACCCTCCTCGCCTTCGCCATTGATGCTCGGACGCTCTCACTCCCGGCCACCACTCCCACGACTACCGTCCTCCACGTCTCTGCATCCATCCAGAAAACCCTCCAGGTGCTCTCGCCAATGCCTCAATCCTTCCAATCTCTAACGCAATCGGCATCGTCGTTTCACTTTCCTTCTTCACCTTCAACTCTCTCTCTGCAACTTCATACACGATCCTCTGTTCATAAATCGTCACATAGGGACTACAAATCACTAGTACTAGCACGACTCGCTCGTGATTCGTTTCGTGTCAAGTCGTTACGATCTCGTTTAGATCTGGCTGTTAACAGAAACACGGCGTCAGATCTTACGCCGTTAGGCGTCGAATTGGCAGGTGAGGAGTTGCAGGTTCCGGTTATTTCGGGAACGAGATATGGAAGCGGCGAGTATTTCTCCAGAGTCGGAATCGGTCACCCGCCGACTCAAGTTTATATGGTAATCGACACCGGAAGTGACATCAATTGGGTACAGTGCGCACCCTGCGACGATTGCTACGACCAAATCGATCCAATTTTCGAACCTGCGTCGTCTTCTACGTATTCTACTGTCACGTGCGATGCTTACCAGTGCAAGTCTCTAGAAGTTTCCGATTGCCGGAATGACACGTGTTTGTATGAGGTGTTATACGGCGATGGATCGTATACCGGCGGAGATTTCGCGACGGAGACAGTGACTTTGATCGATTCTGCTGAGGTCAAAGATATAGCCATTGGCTGTGGTCATGACAATGAAGGATTATTCACCGGAGCCGCCGGCTTGATCGGCCTCGGTGGCGGCCCGCTGTCATTTCCGTCACAAATCAACGCCACTTCTTACTCATATTGCCTCGTCGACCGTGACTCCAATTTGACGTCGACTCTCGACTTCAACTCACCAATTCCTAGCGATGCCGTCACAGCTCCGTTGATTCGTAGCAATAAAATCGACACGTTTTACTACTTGAACTTGACCGGACTCAGCGTCGCCGGTAACCTGTTGGATATTCCGCCAACGAAATTTATGTTGACAAGCGACGGAGACGGTGGTGTGATTATTGATTCCGGTACGGCGGTGACTCGGTTGGAGACGACGGTGTACAATTCCCTGCGAGACTCGTTCGTTAACGCGACGAAAGGGTTGCCTTCGGCTGGTAGTGTGGCATTGTTTGATACCTGCTACGATTTATCAAAGAAGGAAAGCGTGCAGGTGCCAACGGTGTCGTTTCATTTCTCTAACGGTCAGAAACTTGGTGTACCGGCTAAAAATTACTTGATACCGGTAGACTCCTCGGGGACTTTCTGTTTTGCGTTCGCGCCAACGTCGTCTTCGCTTACAATCATAGGTAACGTACAGCAACAGGGGACACGTGTAAGTTACGACCTACAACGATCGCTTATTGGGTTCTCACCAAATAAATGCTAAAAAAATCGGATTACTTTTTAATTATCCCGATTAAATTTTAAAAATTAAGAGAATTCCTTTTTCTCTTTATATTACTTAAATTTTCATTACGTTATATTTTGTATTAATTAGTTACAACTTGTGTTTTTCTTTAACGAAGATAGAATTTACGTAGAAGCTTAAACGCAATTGACGTTTTATGAGTCTTTGACAGTATGAATTTGTTTATTGGGCTCATCATGCTTTTGTTTTAAAGAGTGTGGATTTTGAGTTTTGACTTAGTATTAAGTATAATTGAATCGAGATAATTAATGTTATTTACACACATATACAATTGTTGCGTACACGTAAATTATATCTTCTAGAGTCATGTAAAAATTTTTTAATAGTTACTTTATGTGTATGAAACAAAAAAAATCATGTTATGTTTAATTGACTAGATAAAAACTTATAAGCCAACATATAATTAATAACAAAACTATCTAACTATCAAAGGATTTCTAGCCAAACAAAACGAGATATGTTGAAAGGAGATTTCTCATAGTTATTAATTTATGTGTTTTTGTCCTAATGTGACCAGATACTATAGATTTAAAGAAACATCTTGAATGTGCCTTATTGTAGTATTATGTACATAGCCCACATAGAAAAGGAAAATTATAAATAGTTGTTACATTAAAAAAAACATAGTGGACACATTCAACATTGTTCCATACTTCCATACATCGTATTCGAATATGTGGGACAACTCTGTGTTTGGTAAGATGGATTTTAAGAATGAGGGACGTGAGAGATATTGATTTTGATTAATTTAATTAATTGGATATGACAAAATCAAGTGTTGACAAAAGACACGATGTTGTTGTGCAAAATCTTGTTATATACTCCTCTACCACCTCTCATTTTCTCCCTCGCGTACTTTCATTCTCTTTCACTATTTATTCATTACTTTAAAATAATGTTTAAATTCCTTGTTTCATTTGTTTTCATTTTTTCATTAAACTTATATTCATTCATATATTTCTTTCTAAAGACAGCTGTATCGTAACCGTGTATATTAGTACTTTGAATGCTTCCAAAATTACTAGAATATAACTAAGTTGTCTTCTTACCATGTTGTGAACTACTTTTTCAATACTATTTAATTAGAAGTACTTTGATTGGTAACTCGATTGCTAATTTATAGATGTGAAAAATCCTATCCGTAGATTACTAAACAAAGTCAACAACTTAGCACTATTGAGAAATCATAAGAGTATGTGGGGTACGCTCATTAAACCATCGGCATGGACTACGTGTCACTCGGTACCGCCGAGAAACATCACCCCCAACGAGTGGTATCAAGAATTTCAAAATAAGTTCGGTATATAGAGGGGACGGTTAAAAGGAAAACTGTTTTTCGTACGATAACCGCAAAAACCAATCTTAGCCCTTGATTAATATTAATCAATGGCTTAGAATTTTCGGTAACTCATTAATGCTTCATTAATGAGAGTTATTTCGGGAAAATCAAGCCTCGCGAAGTAATGACGGCTCACCCGGATACAATTCACGGTTGGGTAAATATATAAATTACCAAAATACCCCTATTAATGAGTCATTAATGTCGTTCTCGCAGTTCTTGTACGAAATACAGTTATCCTTTAAACTTTTGCATATATATATATATAGAATCAGGATCAAGTAAAAAAGAGAATTAGGGTATAAAATGTAAGGTGAAACCTTATGTTGCCACGTGTACTTTAATTAAATATAATTAGAAAGGGTAAATTTGGAAAATTAATGTATTGTCTCTCTCCTCCTATGACTTTTCCACCCCACGATTGCAAACTCTTTTCATGCCTATACTTTCTCTTTCTAAAAACGCCGCCTTCTTCTCCATGCGGAGACCCTTACTTCCATACCATGCCGACTGTTACCATCGTAAAATTGCTCCGCCGCTGTCCATTCGCAAAACCCCTCCACCGCCGTCTATTCGCCAAACACAAACTGCCGCCGTGGACCAGACTTGAAGGCACCACCGCCGACCTCCCTTACCCTAGCGACGGCTTTGTATGACGACGGAACTGTAATCGACGGCGACGGCTCTGTATGAAAACCCTAATCATCGCCACTGCCATCATTTTCGCCGTCATTTTCCAGATGCACAACCCCTGTTCGCCGGTCGTTGTTTGTCGCTGGTCGATGCACACAGATCTGACCACCGGCGATGGGTTTAGATACGACGCCGATGCACATAGATCTGACGTCGATGGGTTAGAGATGCACACCGCCGCTGCCGCCGTTCAAGCATGATTTCTTCTTCTGTGCATCAGATTTGTTCTCCTGTACATCTTATGCTCAATCGTTTCCTCTTCAGCCTGCCCCCGAAGGATTCATAGTTGATGGATATTCATCTTTTTTGAAGAGTAATTTTTTCATGTTAGTATTATTTTTTATATTCATCTTCATTCTGTGAATCTTGTATCTTTTGGGCATTAAATGATTGTACTTTATGCATCAATGTAATATGTGTGAATCAAAGATTTGTGTGTGCATCAGGGTTTGTAATATGTGAATCAAATATCATGGTGGCCTGAAGTTTTGGCTGACGGGAACAATTTCAGACCCACAGCTTTGTATTTCTGATTTTTCAAATTACCATATTAACCTTTTTAATTTTTTAATTCCAAAAATTTGGTTAAAATGGTGGTTTTTTTGTTTGAATTTTGACTGATCCTGTGGTCTAGATTTCACCTTACATTTAGTACATTTATTTTCTTTGTACCAGATCTTAACCAAATATATATATATATATGGTAAGGTTAAACATAGAACCTTTCTTAAACATAGAACCTAAAGAACCTTCTCTGGTGATGACACGTGGCACATAGTTTAAGGGTAAAAAAGGAAGAAAAAAAACGTCGCTCAGCTCCCAGTATCCTCCCATCTTCCCCAAAATTAAAATAAAAAAACCCCCCACTTACTTTAAATGATCATAACTCGTTTGTTTTTTAGAATTTTAACAAAAAAGTTATATCATTAGTTTCAGTTTTTCATCCTCTTTCAAACAAG
This sequence comes from Pulicaria dysenterica, assembly GCA_947179395.2. Taxonomy (NCBI): domain Eukaryota; kingdom Viridiplantae; phylum Streptophyta; class Magnoliopsida; order Asterales; family Asteraceae; genus Pulicaria; species Pulicaria dysenterica. The sequence goes on from OX359290.1 coordinate 91,206,604, forward strand.
ACCGGACTTAATATAATTATGAAACTTTTTTTTTTGAAATGCAAAGTTTGCATTTTGAGCTGGGTTCATTCAAACTCAAAATGCAAAATCCGTAGTTTGCATTTTGAGCTGGGTTCATTCAAGCCCAAGCCTAAATGCAAAATGCAAAATCCGTAATTTGCATTTTGAGCTGGGTAATTCAAACCATGCAGAATGAAGAATGCACAATGCAAAAAACATGCAGAATGAAAGAATGCAAAATGCAAAACACATGCAGAATGCAGAAATACAAAAAGCATGAAGAATGCAAAATGCAAAAAACATGCAGAATGAAGAATGCAGAAAGCAAAAAACATGTAGAATGCAAAAAAAATGTAGAATGCAGAATGCAAAAAACATGCAGAATGCAGAACGTAAATCCGTATAAACATGCAAAATGCAAAAAACGAAAAACGCGAAATTTATGATCTGAGACGAACAATTTGCGACGACTGCAAGGTCATTAGCGACGACTTTGCTTATTTGCGACGACAGATTTAATTTCATCGTCGCTAATTTCTGATCTGAGACGAACCTTTTGCGACGACATTCAGCTCATTAGCGACGACATTCAGCTCATTAGCGACGAGCTGCCAAAATGCAAAAAAAAAGGTGTTTTTCCTGTACAGCTGCCAAAATGCAAAAGAAAAAATCATTTTCAAATTTTTTTTAGAAAAATATAGGAAGAGTGATCTTGTTTGAAAAAGGATTAAAAAACTAAAAGAATTGTATAATTTTTTTGATTAAATTCACAAAATTTAAAAAGTTATGGCAATTTAAAGTTTTTGTGAGTTTTTTTTTAAAAAAATTGTGGGTGATGGGGAGGATAATTACATTTTTGCTCTATTCTTCCTAAATTAATATATAATAATTACAGTTTTGTCATCGATCAATCTCATCCATTGATATTAATGATCCAAAGTTACAGATTGGTTCTTTAGGTTCTTTGTTTAACACATTGTTCTTTATTGATCCAAATTAATTATATATATAGGGGACGGTTCAAACGAGAACTGTTTTTCGTACGAGAACTGCGAGAACCAATTATAGTCATTGATCAAAGAGATGGATGGTTGAGATTAAAGAGTTGTTAATGGATAACCTTAAACTAATGAAACTTATCCTTAATTAATTAAGGGTAATTTGGACATTTTTACATTATCCCTACATTTTTTTGAACTAATATATCTACGAAACGGAAAGGTGTTAAATAACGAAAATTATACCAAATTAACGAGAAAATTATGTTCTTTAATTTGAAACCGGTCTTGCTATATTTAAAAAAAAAAATTATATGTTTGCTGGGTTTTTTTACTACAGCTCGATATTTGCACATGTGCAAATATTTTTGCACCTGTGCAAATATTTTTGCACATCTGCAAATATGCTAATATTGCACAGGTGCAAATATTTTTGCACAGGTGCAAATCTTTTTGCACATGTGCAAATATTGTTTCTAAAGTGGGTTTTATAGAATATGATGCTCGTTTAAAATGTAATGTAAACTAAATTAAACATAAAATAAGTTGGTATACATATTTCTCAAAATATTACATTAAATATTATTGACTTATATGTATAATGTCATGTTTCTCTTTTCTACATTTTTATAAAAGGAAAACAAGAAAATGAAAATAAGTTGTTATACATTTTTTAAAAAATTTCTACATATTTAAAACCCGATGTACAAAATATTTGCATTTGCACAGGTGCAAATATATTTGCACATGCGAATATTACTAAGTTTTTTTTCCAGCAGAACTCTCGACATTTGCACATGTGCAAATATTGCACAAGTGCATATTACTACGTATTTTTCCAGGACATGTCTTGACACGTGCAGATGCGCCTAGTTTTTTCCAACATAGATTTAGATATATAGATTAAGCAACATGTGCATATATATAAATTAAGCAACAAAGTTTATATAACTTTATTTTTTAATAACCTTTAATTCAAAGTTATCAATTATTTCTATTATAGTTTTAATCACAAAATTAAAAAAGAAATAAACAAAAAATAAAAAGTTTTAGTCAACAATCAATGTAAAACATTAAATGTTTTTTTGCTCATCTTCCATGTTTCCGTTCAAAAATAATAATAATAAATCCAATTTTGTATTAAATGATAATTACCAATATTAAAGGTAAATGTAAATACCCATTAAATTGAAATGAAAGGACTAGCTCGTTCCCAATCTCCGATGCAATTTATTGTGAATTAACAATTGACTTTTTCTTTCTTCTTCAATGCATTAAAATGTTAACAGCTTACAGACATTATTAACCTTAAGGGTACCTTTAAATTTATTATTGATTGAAGACGAAGGTTAAATCTGAAAATGAGTGGTGGTCAATCGAAGGCGGAGAAAGACCGAACAAGTAGGTGGCGATGATAGAGGTCGGTTTCTCTCGTCGTCGGTGATGCGGTAAGGGACAGAAACAGGCATGTCACCGGATCTGTACGTTGTTTCTCCTCATAAGACATCCGAGGAGGTTGCCGTTGATGGAAAACGGCGGCGATCGTGGCTGTTGATGGAAGAGGTGGTGATCACCGGAGGTAAGAAAAAATATACATCGATTAAATGATTCCAGCAGAGTGTGTGGGTTTTTGAATGATCGTGGCTGCTGTTTCTCCTCATAAGACATCTGGGTTTTTGAATTGATTCACAAGGAGAGTGTGTGGGTTGTTTACAACCTGTAATAGTTGAAAAAGACATTCATACCCTTTTTAATTTTATAAAAAGATTAAAGACATCAAACTAAATTATTGGTCAGAAATGGTTCTCGCAGTTCTCGTACGAAGAACGGTTCTCGTTTGAACCGCAGCCTATATATATATATATATATATTGGATCAACAAAGACCCCCCCTTAAACAAAGTCCCCAAAGTCTCATTCATGGCCGTTAGATCGATCAAATCAATGGTTAAGATCTATAATGGTATTATAGGGTTTAGGGTTTAGGGTTTAGGGTATATAAATTGGATCAACAAAGACCCCCCCTTAAACAAAGTCCCCAAAGTCTCATTCATGGCCATTAGATCGATCAAATCAATGGTTAAGATCTATAATGGTATTATTGTAAATAAGAAAACAATTATAAGATTTAATTTTAGAAGGAAGGGTATTATGGTCAAAGCCCCACTTTTTTTTATTTTTTTACCCCTTAGTTCTTTAAATGACCATAACTATTTTAATTTTTTGAATTTGAGCAAAAAATTATACCAATCTTCTCATTTTTTTATCCTCTTTCAAATGAGACCACTCTTCCTATATTTCTGGAAAAAAAATTCGACGAAAATGACGAAAATGATGAAAATGACGAAATTCATCATTTTCGTCACCTGTTGTTATATCACGTAATAGCAGGTCCCGAAAATGATAAATTTTGTCATTTTCATCATTTTCGTCACCTGCTGTTACATGATATATAAGGGGACATGAAAATGATTAAAATGACGAAATTTTTATCATGTTTGAGACCTGCTGTTTAAGTGATATATAAAGGGACACGAAGATGATGAAAATGATGAATTTTATCATTTTCGTCACCTGATATTAAGTTATATAGAAGGGGCAGCCGAAAATGATAAATTTTGTTATTTTCATCATTTTCAGGACCTGCTGTTTAAGTGATATGTAAGGGGGGTGTCACACCCCGCCAAGGCGGAAACGCGAAATGTGACGGAGAGGATCGTCATGACACATTGATACAATAAATAGAGAAATTACTAATATGCAATTTAATCCAACGTGTCACGACGTTCCCCGACACAAGAGGGGACTTGTGTCGCGTTAAGTCGGTATTCACGACACCAAAGTCAAAAGTATAAAACTCACAAAAATAAAACCCACAACCCGGGTCAAACTTATGGGACAACAAGCCCAGACATAGAGTTCAAAGTAGTACTAAGAATTTAACTCATAACAAGTAATTAAATATCCATGCAGTTGTCAAGTCCAGCTAAAGTCCAACTACGAAACGCCTAAATCATTTAACATTCTCTTTTCTCTTTAATTTTAAGATTTCTTAAAATTCAATCAAGTTAAAATTTTGACCATTTATTCTATCTAAATTAATCTTATCTACTCAATCTTTAACAATTCAATTATACATCCTAATTTACTTTTACTTTTTATTCATTTAAAGTGTACTCTCTCATACTAACACACTTTCTCACACTAACACAACTATCCGCCCACATCAACATAGTTTTCAAAATCTTTCTCTTTATTTCATCTATATAAATCTTTTTCTTATTTTAATGTCTTTTAAAATTTATTTTTAAATTTAATAAAATAGTTAGATGCAAATAAAATAAAATTTGAAAAAACAGACATGTTGCTTGCTGTAGAAGACTTTTTCGTGATACAGAATCGCGCGAATAACATATTATTACACTCTTGAAAATGATATTTTGTAAAACAAATACTATATGTCACCGTAGCATTGCGCGGGTACGATGCTAGTATTTTCAAATTGTTTTTCAAAAACTATTTTAACAACTAATAAAATGGTTGACTAACACCGCATTTCATAGATATCATACCTTATTTTTTAAATCAAACATGTCGTCGAACACAAACTATTGTCGTTTCCGTCGCATCGCGCGAGTGCAATGCTAGTGTGTGTGTGTGTGTGTGTGTGTATATATATATATATATATATATATATATAGGGGAGGGTTCCATTGAGAACCAAAAAAAATGCGAGAACTGCGAGAACCGATCCCCATTTTTTAAAACTAAAATATCTACCAAACGCCAAGATATTAAATTATGAAAATTATACCAAATTAACGACAAAAGTATGCTCTTTAATATGACATCTATATTGCTATATTTTTCAACAACAAAAAAATCGTTACATATATGTAACATACCTTATAGTACTGATTACATATATGTTAGTACTGATTACATAAATGTAACATACCTTATAGTGCTAGAAAAAAAAACCCGGCAAAAACGAATTTTTTTTAAAAAAAAATATAGCAATATGGATGTCATATTAAAGAGCATATTTGGTATAATTTTCATAATTTAATATCTTGGCGTTTGGTAGATATTTTACGGTTTAGATCGGTTCTCGCACTTCTCGCATTTTTTTTGTTCTCGATGGAACTTCCCTATATATATATATATATATATATATATATATATATATATATATGCAAAAGTTCAAACGAGAACTGCGAGAACCAATCTGAACCGTCCAATTCCCCCTCCTTTAATGTCACTGTCCATCCATGAATTCCTCACATGCACCTCTGCCACACTTGATCCCCTCCACGCTCTCCATCCATGACCTTCCCATATCCAAGGAACGGCTGAGATTGGTTCTCGCAGTTCTCGTACGAAAAACAGTTCTCGTTTGAACCCTCCCCTATATATAATCTAATTCCTGTATAACTCTATATATATTATATAGATACCATCTAATCTAGTATTCATAGAAATGTATTCTCCTTTTTTCTATAAACACATAAAAATGTCATATATATCCTCTTCATCCTCTCCTAGCAAGTAACAAAACTTGAATTACAAAAATCATTTATTAAACGTTTGTACGAGCAGTTTTATTTATTAAAAACCAAATCTATAAAGTCGAATATTGTGTTTTTTTAATGAATTTTAGTTTAGGAAAAGATTTAGGATATCCAATTATTGTTCTTGAGGATCATTGGAGACTTAGAAAATACAAATTTGTATTTTATAGAATGATGGGATATAAGAGGTTGGAAGAGTTTTTAGTTCGCTATAAAAGTGTACTTTTATAGTATGTCAATTCTTGTAGAATCACGATTGATGAACTTGATGAGTATCTACATATGTGGAAAATTATTAATAGACTCGGTTAGATCTTTATATAGCACTTTTTTTAAAGGCACTTTTTATAGCATTTTAATAACTAAAACTTTAGTAATAAATAATATTTAAAGAAAATAGAGTAATTACAAATTATATTTCAATCTATATATATTTAATGTATATAAAAAATCAAATGAAAAGAATTTATTCAAAATAATATTTTAAATAGATTCAATTGTATAGTAATGATTAAAATTTTAACATTAAAAATATGTTTAACTCAAATCCGAATAAATCTGTAACACTAATTTATGTTTTAGATATTTTTAATATCTCATATAATTAAAATAATATCGAATAACTAACCCATTGTTTTGCACATGACTGTGCTATATAATAACATTTCTTGTCTGAAGATTGTTAGAAAAGAGAACCGGATTTCTTCTATAATCGTGTGAATCACTTTCTAAATTCGATATTTCGACCGTATATATCAGGTATCACGAAATTCAAATTGAGATAATTGTAAAAGCAACAATTTTGATTTTGGCAGAAATCAAGATCCAAAACCAGAGAGAGTATGTGTGTTTTCGAATTTTGTGTGTTCGAAACTGTCAAACCGTATTGGATTTCAAAACTCAAAACAGGAGTTACCAAGTTACAAAGTTTATAAAAATGCCACAGAAAAATCAAGAATTTTTCATTATAAACACTATACTTATATAATTACCGGGACGAGCTTAGACTAAACCAAACGTGTACTCCACACTCTCCATACTTGATTTAGATCAATGTTCAATCCCCTTGAAACACACATATAAATTACATTACACTAAATAAACCGGTGACACTAAAATCAACAACAAAAATAAGCATGGAGTATTCGAGCTACTAAGACCAGGACATTTAAGAGCATGTGACATGCAATGGAACCAAAGCTTTGTGTCAATTGGCAAAAACAAAGCCGCACACCAATTATTAGAGACAAAGTTGTGTGACAGTGGGACAAATCGAGTAATATTATCTTATGATGAATGTAGCCTTACAATGTCGTTTTATAGTATCATTTTTTTCAAGAGTGTGTGTACACAAGAAACTATGCAATGCTTAATTTAGAAAAATAGCTACTATTATTAGTATTCTTCCTTCCAGAAATGGTCTTAAGAAAACGCTTCAAATCACATTCACGTAACCATATCTACAAATCCATGAAAGACATCGAGGATATCATTTTTTTATAAAAGAGAGTAATAGACATTATTTGAAAAATGACTGGTTTCGATTTTGTATTCTAAACCGAAAACAAGTTTGGACTACTATTTCTAACTCGAAAACATGTTTCCAAATGAAAACATGTGGCTAAATGTCTAATTATTTTTTTCATAAATCTTTTTTATCTCTACTAACAAAACTTCATCCGGATGGGTCTTTGTGTATAATTAATATATAAAAGTTGTTTCTTATAAAAAGATGAATAGGTTTTCTATGGGGTTTTATTGACAAGTAGAAACCAAACCGAATTTATCAGTTCTAAAAAAAATTAAATACCAACTTTGCGATTTTAATAGGATTCGATTTTATCGGTTTTAGTGGTTTAATTTGGTTTGGGTTTTTGGTTTCCATACTCCACCTCTAATACACTCAATACATATAGACATATAACCAATTTCAATTGAGATTTTAGATTTTGGTGTGCTTGTAATTAGGTTTTGACTTTCAACAAATTAAATGGAGTTTCTATGTCAGTGTTTGTGAATGAATTTTGTTTCGAATAAGTTAGGTTATTTAGTATTCATCATATTCAATAATTAGGATATTTAGGGTTCGTCATATTCAATTATCTTTATTTTAAAGAAGGGATATGTCCAACAACGGCTTCCTCTTGGGCTTGATCCGATTTGCTTTTTAGAATTCATCTTCTTCATGTTCATCATTTAGGTTCTTTGACTTCCATGTGGTGTTTGGATTTCATCATCTTCATTATGTTGTTTTGCGTTGATCGACTTGAGTTGGAATCATATATGGGGTCAATAATTTCTTAGACATAAGAGTATTAAATAAGGTATGTATCGGTCATTACATTATTTAAATGCTTATATATATATATATATATATATATATATATATATATATATATATATATATATATATATATATATATAAGACATGCAAATTTTTCAAAAACAATCATTAAATCAATCTTAATTAACCAATAGGAACTCTCAATTGCAAAATTATTCCATTATCAAAAATAATTTTGGCAAGATTTCAATCGATCAATTCAATTTTAAATCAAGGGGGCTTAATGAAAATTATGAGGGGGATTTAAGAAACATGGGGAGGGAATTTTAAGAAAATATGAGGGGGTTTTATAAAAATTGTATATTAATGTAATTAATTATGGGTTGTTTATAAATTATGTTTAGTAACTTGTGATATATTTTATTTAGAGAAAAATAAATTATATATTTACGACCGTCTCATTTTTATCTACGTTTCGGTGTAAATTTTATTGTAAAATGACACTTTTTTAAAATTAATATATTCTTAATTTTTTGTTATCCATTAATAGTAGCGGATTTAGTTATGTGAACTTGGATTTCCATTTTCTCTATATATGAAAAACTATTAGTTGTTCTTTATATTTGATAGTCTATACTGACTATCATTTTATTAGTTTATAATGACTATCATTTTATTCTTTCTCAATAATGAGGTTAACCAAGTAAAATGATTGTTTATTAAAATATTGTTGTTTTTGCTTGATTTAAGAATTTGTGTCTTGAGTATATTCGCTTCTTTTTCTTATTTTTAGATTGTCTATTGACTGATCCGTGAGATGTTATGATCTGAGCATGCTTAAGCTTCTTATGTGTTTTGTTGTTTTATATATATTTTAAACAATTTGTATGTCTACTTTTTATTTTTTTATGCATTAGTCTTTAATAGTTTGGTTGTTATCTACATACTTTAAACGTGTTTTATATTCAATTATGTTATTTTTCGAGTTACTTGTGTATAAAGTACTTCAAAAAAAATTAATTTGGTTTCTTATGTACATATTTGGAATTTTTTGTATATATACGGTAATTAAGTATTTTTTTATTTTTTATAATGCATTTTAAGTTTACTTCTCTAATATAATAATACGCATGAATGCACGAGTCTATAAACTATCAAAGTGTTTAACAAAGAGATCTGGTAGCATCCTCTCTTATGATGGTGAAAAATTATATGAGGCAGTTTTCAGTTCAGAATATTATCTGATTGACTTCAACATATGAATTTACTGAAAATGGCATTAGTTATTACATGTTCTTTCAAATTAGATTATTGTTGTTTTGGGTTTAGTAAATTATATTTTGATTTTTAAACTTCCATATATCTTTTAGAGAGTTAAAAGTTTTGATTTGTGACAACAGTGTTAATGTAATGTTACTAACAAAACAAAAAACTTAGTCTACAAAGAATTGTTTCAAAAAATTTAGTCATTTTATTGTTAAAAATTCTAACATATGTAGTTTTTGGTGAAATTTTATTTATTGTATTATTTTTATTTAAAAAAAGTTAATATCTCAAATACACTTCCGAAATACCCGTACGTGTACGGGTTAATAAACTAGTAAATATGAAAGCATAAGTACACGTATCTTTTTTCTATTATTATTGTTATTTATTGATTATAAAGAATAAAATGAGAAACTCATTTTGTGTTATTATAAACACACGTTGTCGCCCCTTTATTTACTTTGTGCTATGAACAACATATTAAACGGAATTGAAATCAACATCGCTCAACAGTTAAACATGATCGTCTGCTCCATGACGCACACTCTTGCTTCAATCCAATTTGTTGCCGTTGAATTTCCATGGCATTTCATTTCCATTCAAAACCCTAATCCTCATCTATCTACTTTCTTTGACTAACTTCCCTCTATAAATTCCAAACGGTCTCCGTGATCCATCACTTTATTCCACCATCAGATCACCATGAATCAAATTCAAAGCCTCCCATCTTCTTCTGACGACGACTCTGGATCCATGACCACCGCCCCACAGGTACCCGCAATTTCTTTCCAATTCAAACATGCCACCAATTTTATTTTTATTTTTTTCTTCCTTTTTTTTGTTGTCAATTTCTAGTGTCTGAATCACAACCGACTAATAACCGATATTGATTTTGATTTTGATTTGAATTGAGTGCCTGGTTTCTAAACACAGAAGTGAAGAATCACTTTTTCATGGTTATTATTACTTTGAGTCTGTCGATTACTAACATATACGTCATTAAAGAAAGTGACAGCAGGTCGTTTGTTTAAAAATGTGATCATCAGATTATTTGTTTGTTTTAAAATTTTCATGTCTTGTGAGTGAGTTGTGTTTAAATCGATATCTGACCATGTTAATTTAAAATGAATCATATTTTGTAATGATTCCTATGTATTTCTATAACAGCGAGTCGTTTGTTTAAGAATGATACCGTCAGATGATTTTCTTGTGTAAAAGTTCATGCCATGATGAGAGTGAGTAGTGTTTAAATCGATATTTGACCATCTTAATCTTCAATAACAAATCTTCTGTCATGATTCCCAGGATGGCCTTTATCCAACTAACCCACAAGAATGCTGATATATACATTTGCAAGCTTTACTGGTATCCTGTTCAAAAAATGATGTCAAACGCCAACTTTTCTTTAAATCAATCTGAATCAGTTTACTATTTAGAACAATTTTGACACCTGCAGTTATGATTATGTGACAAAACTATTTAAGGGTATAGCTTGGTGTTTAATCTGTTAGAGTTTCCTTACCAACACCGAGTTTGAAAATACCAATTTTGCTACAGGTTTATGCTTTTTATGTGGATATTCTAAACTTAAGAACTGTAGTAGACACTCAAGTGTGTGTGGTTGATGTCAAGATTGTTTTCTAAGTTGTGCATGTATAGACTTTTACTCTTTTATTTAATTGAGACGTGAATTTGAACTATAGAGTGCAGGGCAAAGCCACATAAGTGGAGATAGTGCTAATTCAATGTCAATGGGAACTGCTTTTGGAGATTCACGCCATTGGCATGATGTGTTCTGGCTAGGAATCTTTGTTTTGCATTTGATTTTAGTAGGTGTTGCACTTGGTGTACTCGGGCTAAATAGGTTTAGGAAGAAAGATAGGCTTAACATAGATCAATACACAAACAAATTCCTTGGAAATCAAGCCGATTTAACCGAGGACTATTGGCCACTGTATGCTATTGCTGCTGGTGTTGGGACCGTTCTTGGGTGGGCTTGGTTGTTGTTGCTTGGTTCACGTGCAAATCAAATTATGAAGATTTCTGTCCACATATTGACTACTTATCTTGCGGTTCTTAGTGTTTTGTGCTTTTGGGGCAAACTGATTTTCTGGGGTGTTGCTTTTGCGATTGGTTCTGGTTTGCAATTTTTATATATCATATCAGTCATAGACAGGTAATATCCAAGACTCAAAACTTGTAGATGGAATATATTTTCTATCAATTTGTTGATGAAAAACGTTGGCCTTTTCATTCAGACTTCCATTTACCATGTTGGTGCTGCAAAGAGCCGTTAAGATGGTATGGAAGCTGCCAGATGTTATGAGAATATCATGTGCGTTCATGGTAATCATGTGTCTATGGCTTGCCCTATGGTCTTTTGGTGCAGCAGGTGTAGTTGCTTCAAGCATTGGTGATGGTGGACGCTGGTGGCTTCTTGTGGTGAGGTGGCCAGTTTTGCTTATAAATAGATTATTACTCTCTTTTTTTTGCTTTAACTGAAGCGAGTTTGGCTTTTCTTTTATTTATTTAAATTATTTAATTATGTTTTACTTGCAGGTTTTTTCAGTGAGTTTGTTTTGGACAGGTGCAGTTCTTTGTAATACTGTTCATGTTATAGTATCTGGTATGGTCTTTCTTGTGCTTATTCATGGTGGTCGAGAAGCGGCATCAATGCCTCACAATCCGCTTATGCAATCTTTGCGATATGCTGTGACTACTTCTTTTGGAAGTATCTGTTACGGATCGCTTTTCACAGCTGCTATTCGAACACTGCGTTGGGAGGTAAATTCATTCTCTCTATAATTTTGGATTTGGATTTTCAAAGTGATTTTACCCTTAGATAATATGTTTATCCAAACACTGAAAACTCATTGTTGCAATAGTCAGTTTCATAAGGGAAATCCAAGTTTACTAAGTTTTTCTTGGTTCTATATATCAGATTAGAGGATTTAGGTCAAAGATAGGCAACAATGAATGTCTTCTTTGCTGTGTGGACTTTTTGTTTCATCTAGTTGAAACCCTTGTTCGTTTCTTCAACAAATACGCCTATGTGCAGGTGCATTAACATTTTCTCAGATCCATCTTACATTTTTTACTATTATTTATCATAATTTGATCCTAGATAGTGATTTGAATTTTGATGTTGCATCTTCTACATTTTTACCTTTAGATTGCAGTTTATGGCAAAAGTTTTAATCACTCAGCTAGAGACGCATGGGAGTTATTCCAATCAACTGGGGTTGAAGCACTTATTGCTTATGATTGCTCTGGTGCTGTTTTACTGATGGGCACACTCTTGGGTGGACTTATTACTGGAACTTGTGCTACAATTTTGACCAGGATTAAACATTCTGACCGTGTGATCATGATGGGGTCGACCGCAGTTTTAATGGGCATGATCTTGGTAACTTTCTTAAATAATCTTTCATTTTATCTGTTAAATCAAAATTAGCTTACAAAATGATTTGTAAACTTGATTTTGATATTGAGTCTTCAAACTCACTAAAACACATTTTTTTAACAGAGGCTACATTACCAAAACTGTGAACAGGAAACATAAGAGTTACCAAATGAGCCCTCAATTTTTTAACTTTTTTAACCAGCATTTACTGAAAGTTTAAACTGATTCTTGCTTTCTGAAAACATAAGATTTGTAAATCATCAATCTTTCTGTGTAATATTTGTTTTGTTGTTGTTTTTTAATCTAAACATTTGTGTTACAATTTGTAGGTTGGATTGGCAATGGTGGTGGTTGAAAGTGCTGTTACATCGATATACATATGTTATGCTGAAGATCCGTTGTTGATACACAGGTGGGACCCAGATTTTTTTAACCAGATGTCCGAGACGTTACACCAACGTCTCCAGCATAGAAGTTCACGAGGAACACAAGTATTGAACCATAATAATCAGCCTCCTGATCACATGCAAGATACAATCTCTTATGATCTATAAACTCTTTCTTCTAACTTCCCTGCAATTTTTAGCAACTGGTGAATATTTTCAGTTTACCTTAGCATTTTCTACATAATTGATTTTAAATCTGTTTACAGTTTGTCTATCTCTCTCCTATGTATTTCAAAATTCTTTTAGAAAATTCTTCTTATATACAATATTTTGGTATAGGGGTTTTATTACACTGTAGCCGTTCAGGATGGAATGAATCTATCAGTTTATTAACCGATCACTCCTTTCTTAAATGCAGATTCGCTTATTTTAGTCCACTCCCATATTTGCGCTTCGATTATGTTTTAGTGATTTTTATCCATTGCTTTAACTTATCTATGCAATATGGTGAATTTGATTGTTTGTTTCTTTGGATACCTTCAATTGTTGGAGTTTTGGTTAGGTCTTGTTCAATGGATCAGACCATGAGACCAGAATAATTATTTTGTTTCTTATTTGTTACTTTTTACCCCTCTTGCTTTTCTTTTCTGTATTCAACCTTCTGCTACATCAGTGCCCAACAAGTCAACTACCCATATTTTTTGTGGTATTGCTTTGACTTTAAAAAGGTTTAATATAACATAAAAAAATAGAAAAAATAGCTGCTGCTTTTATTATATATATAGGGCTTCAAGTAAAAAAATTTGAAAAAGGACAAAGCGAAGTATTACTAGTATTAATTAATTCTGCACACGTTCACCTCATCTGTTCCAATTTGGTTCTGCACACGTTCACTACAGTCTACACATCCAATTGCAGCAGCCCACGTATCACTAATACATCCACTTGTGATTGACCAGTTCACCTTCAACCCCAGCATCAAATTGCAGCAGCATAGGTTGTCTCATTATTTCTACATCACTACATGTATGCCACATAGACTGCCTTCTAATATTTTAGATTATTGGTTTTGTTAGGATGTAGATGGTTAAAAGGGTTTTATTTTTATTTTTATCGAAATATAGTGGGTTAAGGGCATCATAATAGTTTCTTCACCTCCCAATCTCCCATTAACTTACGGCTTATGACCCAAAATAAAGTTACTTTCTCGGCTCATGTTTTCAACTTACAACACACGAAACTAGTCTACGTGGTTGCTTATACGGGGTTCGGTCGAAGTATGCCGGTCAAACCGAACTAAATGGGTCATTCGGCCTTAGAACTGTTTACACTCACCAACGGGAACTTTGACACACTATTGGGCCAGGGGGAAACCATTAACGCATGATTAACAAACTTCGGGGCTACACAGATCCCTATAAAACAATACAACTCGAAACCCTAGTTCTTCTACTCTTATCCTCTACTCAAAAGTTATCTCAATGTTATCCCGTCCTCTTCTCTTTGAAAGAAGGGGCGCTTCCGGTTCTGCCGATGCTTGTAACAATTTTATCTTCTCCATATTACTATATCTCTAGAGTCAATAATTTTATACGAGGAACTACTAAACTCAATCACTTGTTGCCGTTACTCTTCAGTTTTCTGTTGAGGTCTATTGTGTAGAGGTACTCATATTTGATCAGTGATCGATTTCTAGGTTTCGTCGTAAACCTAATTGGTTACTTCCAATTACGTAAATCAACAGTAAAGCTTCCTATCGAACCGGCTCCTATTTCAATCCGTGCTGGACCCAATCGATATACCAATAATCAAGTCTTCAGTCGACTGGTACTACTTCAGCGCCGTTATCGGACATTTCAGGCTGAACACCTATTTCTCGTATATCACTCAAAAGGGGTAGAATTACTGAATGAATACGAGTTGTAGCTAATACCCGAGACATAAAATAAGCATTCTCCACACGGGTAACCTCTTAGACCCCTCTTTCAAACCTAAATTGAAGATGATTTCTTTATTTTTGATCTCCAAACTTTCCCAATCAATCATGAATTTTGCATCCACCTTGACCTGCACCCTAAGAGTCTCTGTCCTGATCTAGGCACGAAGGGTTATATCAACTATAAAGAAGTCACTCCTGAGAAGCTGGATAGTATGAAAAATGAAGCAAAGCAACTACTGGAGACAGGATAGGGGTAGGCTTGAGAGCTGTCGTACGGGACCTAGGTACTTGCTAAAACTTCTTGTTGGTGCATACATGGTCATACATTTAAAAGTGCACTCCTTGTTTTGATGATGATAAAAATATTAACATGTGATACTATTGCTTATCAAAATTATTCATATGTTCATATCTATATTCTTCAATGTTAACAAACCTCAAATTGATGATTAAGTGAAGAATAAACAAGTAAAGACTTTGTTTCAACAAGAAAAGAAGATAACAAGATAAAAGTAAACATTCAACCTTCACGGTCGATCCCACGGTCGACCGTGAATCAACCGTCGCTGCACAGCTCAAAATTCTTAAACATTGTCCTTCTTGAAGTCAGCCGAACTCGTACTCAACAAGCGAAGATGAATTCTTCAAAGCCGATGACGAAGAAATCTACAAACAAGAGTTCGGAAAATATGAGCTTACAAGAATAATTAATTAAACAAGTTTAAGTCTTTTATAAAATTATTTTCTATAAAAATTAACAAACTTTTTATAAAATTCACAAGCTTGGTTGAATTAATACAAAACTTCTTATTTTGGCAAATCCCAAAATATAATACATCTTTGAAACATTACAACACCATATTTAGCAAAGGAATCTCTCAAAGAAGAAAAATTCCAACATGCTTTTTGTATTGGTTTTCAAAGTTCCATTTTTGTGTTAAAATTCAAACTTAAGAAGTATGGAATCAACCTAACTTTTGCCAAGCTCTTTTTCAGTGAATTTTTATGGTAAAATTGAGTTGTGTGTGGTTTTGGTAAAAGCCCAACGTCTATATTTGAAAGGCTAAAAAATGCTCCAGTACGCTGACGGTTTTAGCCACGGTCGACCGTGGATCGACCGTGAGATGTCTGGACACTTTTTGAGCTCACTCCTTTTTTCTTATTTAAACCAACTCAAACCTCATTTATTACTTAACTCTTGTACAACAAAAACACAGAAAATATATTCTTATCTTGTGAGCTCATATTCTTTGATAATTTATCTATCATTCAAGATCAAGAATCAAGCAAGAGCAAAGCTTTCAAAGCTTAAACACTACATCATCTTTCTACATATTTTGTAATAGTGTGAGGATCAACTTTAGCCTTTCAAATTAGAGTGAAGTAAGGATTTTCTCTAGCATACATAATTAGAGAGAAGTAAGGATTATCTCTAGCCTACATAATTAGAGAGAAGTAAGGATTATCTCTAGCCTACATAATTAGAGAGAAGTGAGGATTAACTCTAGCCATCAAATTAGAGTGAAGCTAGGCTCATCTTAGCCTTGTTTGCAAGAGAGAAGAGTATTTCTTGTAAACTAAATAGAGAAGTGTAAAGGTTTATCTCTACCTTGAAAGAGAGAAGTTTTTAGTGGAGCAAACTCTTGGTGGGTGATGCCAAGGAGTGGATGTAGTGCAAGTTTGTTAACACTTGCATGAACCACTATAAATCTCTTGTCTTCTAATTGGTGATATCTCTCTACCCTTACTCTCTTTATTTCAAGTATATATATTTGTTGTGTTATAAACTTCAAGAAAAATCTTTTTAACACAACTTACAATTTTTATAAGTGTAAAAATTGGTAAACTAAGTTAAAGAACATATTCACCCCCCCCCTCTAGGTTCCAACACTTCTAGTTCTAAAACATTAGATGTTCCCCTCCATAACCTCATTAGAAGATGATCGCCCATCTGGTACGATAGCCTCACTCCCCCTCCCCTCAATTTATTTACCGATTAAAGGCAATGACACTTACCTTTTAGGATAGACGAATGTTCCTTCTACAACTGCAAGCACTTTCGGGTTTATTTATGCCATGAAGCAACCCGCAACATGGGTATAACTTATTAATACGTTACAGAAAAGGTCATTGGTTCGACCTCCTAATGAGAATTGAGTTCATTGCGCGAGTGTTTCATCCCCAGTCTTGTTTGGTCTGTATTGTGGTTCCTTGAGTGCCACCTGCAATCCTAACTTGAGCGTCCCAAGGATTCCCCATGTGGTATCTAAGTCATGTTCTGTTTTATAGGCTTGTACATTATTTAGTCAATACTCCTATTGGATGCGTCATCAAATCAAGCAACGGATGCTTCTCAATTTGAGCATGGATTGAAAACCACCTATGTTCAAATATAAAATTTTTAGCGTGAGTGTGAACCACAACATATAAAGCGTGAAGGGTGAAGGGAGATCCACGCTGGTGTATACATGCCTCATGCTCCATCCAACACACCACCAGTTGGATGGATACACAAAGCCTAAGTAATAGCTGATTACTTTATAAAAAATCATTATAAAGAAAAACTAACATAACAGTAAATAAATTACAATGTCAAATGATACACGTTTTTTTATCTAAGTAATGGTATGAATGTCTCTATCTTATATCACCACATAGGTGAAATTTGTATGGTTATTATTACTGTATCATACAAATAAACGGATGTAAATCAACTTCAAGTATTCAAAGAAAATGTATTCACTCAAGGTTTTATACACCCTTATATATTCAAAAATTAGACCTATAAAATATATTTCTATAATTTCTATATTTTAGTTCTTGTTTGTTTCATAGGAATCTCATGAAATACGAATTAATGGAAAGACATTCTATTTCTATATCTTGTTCGTTTGATGATTTGACATAATCTCATTCCAATTCATCTGACAAATTTAATAATAAAACAAAATATAGGATTAGAATGGAATTGATTTCAATTCTCTTTTTTAACAAACTAACGCAATACGGAATCTCATTTCTTATAAATTTAATTAGTTAGGAATTCAATTACTTAAAAGTTCAATTTTATTCTTTTAAACTTTACGAAACAAATAAAACCCAAGTATGTTAAAAATGATACATTATACGCTTATCAAAAACTAATGTCTTGTTAAAAAATTCTTATCCAAAAAATATATATTTAAATAATCACTTTGAATAAAAAGAACTTATTGGTTGGTGTGGGTTAAATGTACATAACCATGAATAGATTTGTGTCCCATTTGACTTGCTCTATTTTATATATTAATTATGTCATATCAATCTATTATAATTCTTAAGAGCATGATGAGTACTTGAAGCAAACCATTAGCATTGATGATTTAGCATTCGGTACCTAGAGGAACACCACCCTCCAAGTTGGGGTACCGAAGCATGGCTTCGATTCTCTGCATTCGGGCACCAATAGAGAGAGTAGAGAGAGAGATGAGAGAGAAAGAGAGAAAAAGTTGAAAGGGTAGAGAGAAAAGAGGAGAGATGTATTTTTTTAAAATAAAAGATCTTTAAAGTGTTAACAAATGAATAATACAAAGGTTTAAGTATAGCTGAAACATAGATGATGTGACACGAAACATGAGATGCTCAAGTATAAGTACACCCCATACTCTAACATATACCCAACACTCGTATACATATCGTATACATTGTATAGAGATCAATTTAAATTTTTAAATAATTTAAATAGAATTATTCTTGTCTATATTGTTAATTTTTGGGAAAATAAATCATATAAAATTGAAGGAAACCACAAGTCTATATTAAATGCATGGAAGAAAAGTTGAAGAGTAGAACGTCACAATCACATCATCTTTTGCGCCCCTTTTTTCCGTATCGCTGCAACAGCAGCTGTATATTTATACCCCTCGCACATATAAATTCACGCGTAAAAATCCCAACACTATCTATGATTTGTGTATTTTTACTACTTAAAATTAAACAAATAAAATAAAATTATATATTCTCTGAAATGAGACGTCTTGACGTATAAAAGTATTACACACTGAGTATAGCACTCCGCACTCCGTACTCTCTTTTACCCTAAGTTGCATCATTTTTTTTTCTATTTAATTAATGATATGGTCCATGTAATTTACTATAAGTTACTAATTTGATTTTTAACTTAAAAAAAGTAATAAAATAGTCTTTACTATAACAAAGAAGTCTCATATTCGGTGTATTAATCTAACTTTTTGTCAGTTGCAGCCGTTAACTTCATTTTTAAAAGAGATATTTAGGTCCTTTTGTATTACAGAGCCCATTGTAGCAATTAACTTCTATCAATTGCAGCCGTTAACCTCCTCATATTTTATATGGAAGAGCCGAAATGATTTAGTGTTCAGGAACAAAATTTTCAGTGGCGATCTCCTGCTGCTAGACATAAAACTATCGATGTTCCAATGACCAAAAGCAAGGGCTAAGAATGGCAAGTACCTCAAAGTTTGGCTAAGCTCTCCTGCATCGATTCTTACATATCTATAAGTGTATGTATAAAATTTGGTTGTGATTTTTGATATGTTCAAACAGATGTAAAGTCACTTTATTCGGTCGAGGGGGGACTTACTTTGATATTCTGCCTTATACCTTGTGAGACGGTATACCATAACGTAAGTTCTTCATTGCTGTTTTTGTAACTTGAAGGTTGCTGAAATTAATAAAATTATATGTTTTCCTTTAAAGAAAACCATAGAAACCATTTCAGTAATTAACCACATGCACTATTTCAGTAATTAACTCTTTTTTAAAAATATATATTTCTTAAATTTCTTTTATTATCTTTTTTTAGTTTCCTTTATACTAAAAATCAGATGTGGAAAAAAGTTATTTGAATATGATGAAACAATTATGAAAGTTGATTGTATTGTCTTTAAGAAAAAAAAAACTAGTTGTATACAATGGAAACTAATGCAAAGTTCATAAGATTTTCATGAAATTTGCCCTAATATAGATGTAGGGGAGGGTTCCATCGAGAACAAAAAAAACTGCGAGAACTGCGAGAACTGATCCCCATCTTTTTAAAACTAAAATATCTACCAAACAGAAAGATATTAAATTATGAAAACTATACCAAATTAACGACAAAAATATGCTCTTTAACATGACATCCATATTGCTATATTTTTTTCAACAAAAAAAATTCGTTACATATATGTAACATACCTTATAGTACTGATTACAAATATGTTAAGTACTGATTACATATATGTAACATACCTTATAGTGATAGAAAAAAAAAACCCGGCAAAAACGAATTTTATTTGTTGAAAAAAATATAGTAATATGAATGTCATGTTAAAGAGCATATTTGGTATAATTTTCATAATTTAATATCTTGGCGTTTGGTAGATATTTTACGGTTTAGATCGGTTCTCGCAGTTCTCGCATTTTTTTTTGTTCTCGATGGAACCCTCCCCTATAGATGTAATACAGTTTTATATATTTGTGCAAGTGTATAAATAACGCAAAGTCTTAAATTTATGTTATTTGAGTTCGGTAACTGAGTTATTCACTTTGTGTAAAGCTCACAAGATGATTTTATAACTTTTCAGGTTAATAATAAATTGAAGACGATATGGTTCCAGTGGATGAAGTTTGTGCAACTTTAATTATCGGGTTTAGCAGCAAGTTGTGTCCCCGAACTTTAAATAAATATGGTTTTGTAACAAAAGGATTGATGTTATTTTGCTTGCAGTATTTTAATATAGTTTTGACTTTTTAATATAGTAGTTGTACTTTTAAATGCTTCCGCTACTTTAAATAACAAAAATTTGGGTTGCACGAAAATTTATATTAAATATTAAGAAGTTTTAATTAAAACAGTTTTTCTAAAATCCGGACGTTACATAAACATAGGCGTTATAGCCGAACAATTTGTTGAGTTTTGGATAAAACGGGCTGTGTACATGGGTGACAGTCGTGTAGTACCCCATGTAGAAGGAACACTGGTTGTGTTTTAGCCCCTATATGGCACATACCATGTATCAAAACTATAAACCGTCTACCTTTATGCTACACGGGCCATTTAACTCCAACACGGTCCGTATAGGGTTAGGTTTTAACATAGTCATGGTTTGTCAAGTGTGGTCATGTACTCACGTAGAAATGGTTGTGTTGATTTATTTCAAATATTAAAACTGGTAATCCAAAGCCGAGATTTTATGTGATAATTAATTGTAGGTGATTACTGACTTTATAAAAATGTCAAACTACCATCGGAATTACTTGAAATAATATTGAACAATACTGGAGTGCCGAACTCTCTTATATGGTAACTATTATGTTTTGTATGAATGTGTTGCTTATGTTTGTGCTCTCTGAACATTGAGTAATTGTTTTCGTTTGAGCATTTTAGTTATTACCTCGGTAGCGGGTTCAAAGTTTGAGGTTCCACTATTCATTATTGGATCTTCAAAGATTAATTATTGTAGGACCATCGTGCTTGCATGTTACATTAAATTATACTTACGTATACTTATTAAGCAAAATGCTTAACAGTGTATTTGATGTAATATTTTTTATTAGTTTGTATTCAGATTAAGACACTAAACTTGTTATCATATTTTATGAATATTAGCTAATTTATAATTGTGATGAAATGTTTAATTTATTTTTTAAAATCCTTACATGTATTAATAACTATTATCATTAAAATATCCATGTTAGCAACAATTTAATTTTAAAATTTTATTTTTTCAGTAACATTCCAATTTTCTATAATTGTTGTCTCACAATTTAAAATAACTTAAATTGCTCGTTAAGTAGGTGGTGCTGGTAACGAGGGTGGCTGAGTAATACAACCAATAACACGAGCTCGTTATAGCATTTATCACGAGGTAACACTTGTGAACTCTTAAGGGTGCGAAATATATAATGAGACGGAACAACCTCGGGTAAGATGATAATTTTGTGGTGTTACTATCTACCCTCCCTCCTCTAACATACTACAAATTTCAAATTATTTAACTATAACTTTCAATGTAAGTCGTATACTCACAAATATCACATTAAAGAAGACCATTTATATTATGAGAGGAAGAATAATAATAGTATCGACAAGTGATATGCCGATATGAAGTAATTCTAATATTATACCCGATACAAGCTTTAACAAATTGGAGTGTAGACTGTAGAGTGGCGTATACACGCGCGAGGCTACAAAACTGGGGAAGAGGAGGATGCGTATTTGCATTTGGGACTACTGTGATTTCTGCTGCAGTATCGGGAGACTAAAATGCTCAAACTTGGAAGAGAGAGAGAGAGAGAGGGCTCAGATTGCAATAATGACAAAAGCTTTCTCTCTCATATCTGACAGATGGACTATTATTTTGGGTGTAATTGGAAAAGGCTATCGTACTGATTCGCTATCTTCTCATACTAGTAAAAAGATCATACAGTGAACTATCAAAGATTTTCCATTTTCCGCCATTGAAGAACAAGAACAAATGCAAAGCTTTACAACGTCGCCACCACCTCCTCCTCCACCTCATCCACTTTCAACTTCAGACTTGTATTCTCATTCTCCTTTCTACATTATCAGGTACAGTGCTTTACTTAATCTTTTTAAAACTAAACCATTGTTTGATGATATATAATAATGGTGGGTCATGTATAAAAAAAAAACAGAGCAGATGAAAATGGAAGAAACGACACGCGTTTTGCGGATCTTGGAGAGCTTCATCAGTCACCTGCCTTTCATCAACAGGATGCTGTTGATTTAAGCAGAAGTATCTTCTTTCTCTCTCTTTAGAAATATGTATATATGTTTGTTGTTGTATCTAACTTTGAAATCCTTTTGGGGTTTGGTTGGTAGGTTCCGTTTATAATGAAATAAAAACAGGGAATGGAGCTCTTCTTTCTAATACCTTACAGTTTCGCTCACCTCACATGGTAACCATGGATTTTTGTATGCTTGTATGATTTTGGCATGTGGGTGCATCGAAAAATACATTTTTGTGTGTTCTTGTGCAACTTCTCATGTGACTTTGTTGGGAAACCGAATCTTGTTGTTTGTTTTTTTAGAACTATGGGTCAACTACAGAGTTGAGTTCGATTGGGACCGGAGTGGATACAGGGCAGTTCATGATGCATCACCAGAAGGCGATGGTGACCGGCGGCGGCGGCGGCGGTAGTATGGGGAAAGTGCAATTTGAGAATTGGGGAGAGTCTGCGATTGCAGATAACAGCCAACAAACTGACACTTCCACTGATATTGACACTGATGATAAAAATCAGGTCTTTATTTATCTTTATATGTCTTCTTTTAATTTCCTCCACTTTAAGTGATTGTCGCTTTCTGAAAATCTTTCATCCTTTTTCTTTAATCTCTTACACCTTTATGTTACTTGGCCTTCCAAATGATCATTCATGGTGATGAACAGATAGTTTATTTTGGGCATTTTTCAACAGTTTAACAGTATTCAAAATGGAGCCCAGGTTGCAGTAGATTCAAATGAAGGATCAATGGGGAAAATCGGAGACCAGAAGGTTTCTAAATGACTTTCCTTTTGTCCTTTTTAAAATGATAATCCTTGTAAAGTTCACAGTTTTATGCTATCTTGTTAATCAGATACTTCGAAGGCTAGCTCAGAATCGAGAAGCTGCAAGGAAAAGTCGATTAAGGAAGAAAGTATTAATCTAACTTTTATACAACTCTTTGTTTACTAATTGCACAAATTGGTTATTGATTGGGTTACATTTTGGTACAGGCATATGTTCAGCAGCTGGAAAATAGTCGGCTCAAGCTTACACAACTTGAGCAGGAGCTTAAACAAGCACGTCAGCAGGTAATCATGATCGTAGTAAGAATGCTTGTAATGAGAAGTCCTAATTGTGCTAAATCTAAAAGCCAATTTCATGTTAATGTAGGGTATGTTTATTGCTAATGGAGTTTCTGGAGATCAGAACAATTTAGGTGGTGGAAATGGTAATGAATCTTTCTGTAATTTGTTATTGATCTTGTTATTAGTCGTATAATCGGTTATTAATAGATTTCTACTATGGCTATAGTTATGTTGGGGCTATATAAATGGTATAAGAGCTTAGGAATATATATTGCTATTCTTATGGTAAAGAAATAGATAATGTTCCAAGAAATAGTAAGGTAATTCATAGAGAGGAAAATATTAGTACATTTTAGAATAGCAAGGCATACAAAAATGGTCCTTCATATAAAAGATGACATTATTTATGGCAAGTTCAGACAAAAATTTAATACTCTACCAAGCAATAGTATAGTAAGATTATCTGGCAGAGAGAAAGAGTTAAATTAGGAAAATCTTCACTTTCACCTGATCTATTATTAGAGCAATTAAAAGTAATAATGCAAAAAATATTGTAAATTTGAAATTTAGTCCTAATGTAATTACTGACGACGTCTTTTCGTGAGGCGAGTGGCATGTCAAGAGCTTGAGTTGAGTGGGTTGCTTGTCCCACATTATTCCATGAATTTATCAATTTACTTTCGTTTGTTTATAGGTTAGGCATGTTTGAGTTGGCTCTTGTTAGGTGTTAAAATGAGACATTTAAGAAGAAAACGAAAAAAAGGTGGTCTGGTTTTTCCTTTTTTTTTTTAATTTATATAATAACCAATAAATCAACTGATGATATAATTAATAAATTTCAAAAAAATCAAATAACAGAAAAGAAAAGAAAACAACTAGAAGCCGTTTTTAATTAACAGTATATAATTATTAAAATTTAAGCAAGGACAAAAAAGTGTCAACCGTGTTCTCACTTAGTCCCATTTGGACCTGTTTGGATGTGTTTCACCCTAAAAAACAAAAAATCTTGTCTATGGGATATAGTCAACTCAGCCTGCATATTTAGTGGAACCTGAATTTAGGGTTTGCTGTTATTTTTTGTATCCAACTTTAAAATCTATCATTTAGTGTCTCAAACTTTCATAAATTACCATTTAATATATTTGATTACCTCTTTAGCATGTTACTGGCATGTTATTTTTAATTTGCTATGACATATCATTAATAATTTGTCACATCAGTATTGTTTTAAAAAAAAATCAGAACATAAAAAATCAGATAGATAAACATGAACATATGAAAAACTCATTCATCTTCATCATAAACCATAAACAAAACCCTAGCAGAAAATAAAAGCTAACAAAAAGGAAGCTAATGCAGAAATCGAAACCCAAAACATAAACCATAAACAAGATAATCCAGATCAATCTGAATCCTCACATACATCGGTGGAGATGAAACCCAGATGTTGAAATAAGAAGACCGATGAAGATGAAACGAAATCATCTTCATCATGAACATTCTAACATAACGTATGAACATGAAATCGAAAACAGAGCATGAATCAAAACAGACCTAACCCAAACATGAAAACCCAATCTCTTGTAACTTGGAAATAGAACAAGCAGTTCTCGAAGCCTTAATATCGAACATAACCTGAATCGCAGATAAACTCCAATCTGAGCTCATGAAAAAAATTGTAGGTTTGGGTTCACCAAGAACTCAAAATCAAAGATAACCCTAAATTATAAACCCATTTAGTTTCTGTATAAATTTCTTTCTGATATTAAAAAACTCACCAATTACAGGAGCGTTGGCATTCGACATGGATTACGCACGATGGTTAGACGATCATCAAAGGCTGATTAATGACGTGAGATCAGCAGTAAACAGTCACGTGCCTGATAACGACCTTCGTGTTCTTGTTGAAGCCGTTATGTCACATTATGACGAAATCTTCCGTCTTAAAAGCATAGCCGCAAAATCCGACGTGTTTCACATGCTTTCAGGCATGTGGAAGTCACCAGCCGAACGCTGTTTCATGTGGATAGGCGGCTTTCGCTCTTCTGAGCTTCTTAAGGTTTGACCAACACTTTGACCTCGTAGCTTTACTAACTTGTACGGTACAAACCATTGATGCTGGGCTTTTTTAGATACTGGGAAGTCATCTGGAGCCATTGACAGATCAACAGGTGATGGGGATATGTAATCTGCAACAATCTTCACAACAAGCAGAAGATGCTTTGTCTCAAGGGATGGAGGCTTTGCAACAATCACTTGTTGACACACTCTCCATGGGGTTCACCAGCTCGGGTAATGTAGCCGATTACATGGGTCAAATGGCTATAGCCATGGGCAAGCTTGCCACCCTTGAAAACTTCCTTCACCAGGTAAAACTTTATTATTAAACTTCAACAGTATCTAAAAATATTTTATATATTTTTAAAAAAAAATTTAGTATGTTGTCAGGCTGATCTGTTGAGGCAGCAAACGTTACAACAATTGCACCGGATATTAACCACACGGCAAGCTGCAAGAGCGCTTCTTGTAATAAGTGATTACATGTCACGCCTTCGTGCATTGAGTTCATTATGGTTAGCACGACCCAAGGACTGATGAACTCGATAAAAGTTCATTATTTTTGTTTTGTAGTTTGAGAAAAGATAATTTGATGGGATTTTTTAGGGTGGTTGTTGTATACTTTGCTTAGTTTACAAGCTACTAGTGGAGGAATTCAGATGCTTAGTTTGGATGAGGCTTCTTCTGATATTGTAAATTACCATAAGCAGCAGCTGGTATCTCTTTATTTCTGGGCTTTGGTTGACAAATTAAGAGCAATTTATGGCTTTCATTATAAGTTGAAATCATTAATTAAAAACATCCTGTACAACACAGTACAAGTGGTGTTGTAGGACTGAAGTGTTGGTTATACTATTCTTTAGTCCAAAGTGCAAGAATATTTGGATAAAGCAAGAACCAAAAGTAGACTGAATTAAAGAGATTATAAACTGGAATTCACACCAACTATTGGTAAAATCTTAAACCGACATGCGAGGGCATATTTGTCGGTTTACATTATGTGTTATCTGAAATGACAAAAATACCCTTGCGGTCAATGATACCTATGCCCTTGTCATCACTTTGAAGACAAGGGTGCTTATGTGATTTTGTTGTGTATGTGATTTTGAGGTACACAAACACCCAGTCTTGTAAAGATTCAAGACTCTTGTGTGCTGCTGCTGGATGTGGTCTGCCCCCTCTATCAATATTCTTCTTTGGTTTGCTATGTTTTCTTCTGGACCTATGTACTCCGGCACGAGGTATAAACACCCCAGTGCCGCTAGCGTTTGCCGCCCACAACCTCTCCATCCACCCAGGAACCGAAACCTCCCGGTTTTCCGACCAACTAAAATAGTTTCCAGACCATCCACCACCACCACCACCACCACCACCACCACCAACCCTGTGGTTGTACCTTTTCACACACTTGTTCTTCACTCGTAAATCATCATCGTCTTCATCTGTAAGAAGCAGTATCCGCCTCGTGAGTTCAGCGTAGAAGGCGTTATCTTCAGCATCATCCGAGGCGGGGTTGGTAAACCGGTGGTGGTCCATTGGATGGTGAGAGTTAGGGTGGTGTTTGGTTTTGGTAGGCGCATGAGGAGAAAGAGTGGTATAAATAGAGGGTTGGGTGAGGTTTTGGTCAACGTCAAGTGTTGGGCGTGTTATTGTTTAGTTGGAAGAATGAGGAAATTGGAATAATAATAAAATGGATAATGGAAGATTACAAGTTCACAAGTCATTTCTGGGAATAATAATAAAAATAATGCTTCAAAGATACTAACCCGTGTTGATAGGGATTCATATACCTTACTTCGATTGTATACACGCATCCAAAATATATTTTTATTTTCTAAATAATGATAAAGTCGGAAATCAGGGACACATGAACCAAAAGGTAAACCTCCGATGTTTTTCAATTAAAATAAGGATTATATGCTTTGTGATATTAACTTCTCACTTTGGTTAGAAACACAAATAATATCAGTTTAAAAAAATTTCAAAAATATCATCATATCAAGTAATGGACTTAAAAACGAAAATTTAGGTAAATTATGTAGAATGATATGTACTTTACGAAATTGTTGATTTTACTAGTAATTTTGATGATTTAACTAATTTAGTAATCTCAAATATAGAGGGGAAAATTACTATAATGAGTAAGCTAGAAATATGCTATAACTTAAAAAAAACATCACAAATTTAAGCTTATTTTGTTTTAATATTTGAGATTTTGTAATTGAAGTCCTTGAATACTCATGTATTTCTAACAAAATAAAAATTCGTACAATAAGTTTGAAATTGTCCCATGTATTCCTTAACATGACAAATTTAAAATTTAGGAAAATTTTAATCGTAAAAAGGAATAAAGTGTGTTGGTGTGAAAAAGGCAATTAATCGACCGTCCCAAAAAAAAGGAGGATGTGCACACTGTGAGAACACCCTGTATACGCACCTCCAGTTAATTTGTTCCTATGTTCCTTTTTTTAATTAATTCATCTGTTATGTTAGATTCTTAAACTCAATTCATCGGTTATATTAGATTCTTAAACTCAATTTGTTTCATATAATTTAAAGTAATAAGATTAATTTACATTCGATTTAACTCACATACAGAATAGACATTTTTAGTATTTAAGGAAATCTAATATTTAAAAGAATAAGATTATATTCAAAAACAAATTTACCATACATAATACACTAATACAGTAAGGAATTTGATTTAAATTCCATTCCATTATTTCAAATTCTACAAATCAATCTAAACCTTAGTTTTAAACAACAAAAAGTTTACAAAAGTTATAAAAGTGAAATATCCATTTTATTCAAGAAATTCTATTTATTCTTACTAAATCTTTCTATATTATCCTTCTATACACTAATATGTGATATGTGTCTCTTTCCTTATATGTCTTGATCGAATGAGTCACAAGATTTAGTAAGATGATATAAAAGTAGACGGTATGGGAAGGTGGCGGAGTGAGAGGTGAGGTGTGGTGGGAGGGTGGGTCTCCACTTTATGTATGTGTGGTATATAGATTGAGCTAAATGATTTGGTGTGCAACAGAAAATATTTCATCACTTCAATGATTGTGGATGAAAATCAAGCTATTTTTTTACTTGGATTAAAGACATAAGTTATTAGATTGGTCATCGTGGTGTTGTAACTCTACTATTTTCTTTTGAGTACTTTGTAACACTTTCTAGCATCTTGGAAGATTTTATTAATAAAATTTATGTTTTTTAGGTGGAATGACGACCATGTCAAAACTCTTTGTCTATAGTTCTCTTTAATACTGTTAAAAAATGTATTTTTGGTATAAAAGTATTGGGGGTGATAAACTACATAGAGAGATGATAGTTTTGTGGGCCTAACAAGTAATTTTATCTATCTAATTATTATTTTATTTACTTACATTTTGATTAATAATGAGTATTAGATGGTATCATAGTTTGATCGGTGAAAATTAACTACTATAAAATTTAGTAATGGGTTATATAATGAAAGAATAAGCTGATATAAAAATATGATAAAATATAAATGATGCAAACACTCTAAACTTTTCCAGCTTTCTTGTTTATTTTGATCATGCAGGACGGTCTTTTGGAGTTTAGCAGAAATGTATTAATTAAAGAAAAATTAAGTATTGCTTAAGCAGTACTCTAGACGCGAGGGTTATGTGTATTAAATTCATGTGATTGAAGTTACTTATAAGTTTTAACAATTGGCACGAAATATAATGGCTAGTTTAATTCTAGCTCCTTAAAATAAAAAACTAAAAAAATGAAAGATAAAATAATTAAATTTCTACAATGCTGTCTTTGCATGGAAAGCCTAAATAATCATTATTCACATGAGTCAAACAAACTCAGGGGTACGTTGTACTTAATCCCATATATATATTTACAGTTAATATTACATTGTTTTTTTTGAAAAGCAAACATACCATACCATTACCTCAAACCAAAAAAACCATACAAAGTTCTCGAAAACCAAAAGTAAACCATAGCCTATGGTCTGGGTAACCATAAATGAGGCTCAAAGAGCTACTAGAAGACTGTAGAATTACCTCAGGTGCAACACTCTGCACCTATGCTGCAAAAAAAAAAAACGTAAACAAAATATACAAACAAAACAAATATCAACCAAACTCAAAAGCAAATTACTTCCGAAGCATTAACGATTGCGGAACAGATAGCCAGGTCGCCCACTCTGATCTGCAAAGTCCCTTTCTCCCTACTATCCAATTGAAGACCTTTACTTGAAAGTCAAAGAATAAGTCCTCGAAGTCTTTTTTAGATTCCCGAAAGACCACATTGTTTCGCTGCGACCAAATTTGATACATAAAGCTCCATACGGTTGCCTGCCACACCGACTGATCCTGAGAGACCAAGTCTGTCATAGCTGAAGAAAGAAACCCCTGCTTGGACCACCATTTCTCTACGAGCTCCCATATCTTTCGTACCTTTCGACACCTCCAGACCGTGTGTTCCACATCCTCGATAACTTCCTCGCAGTGAGGGCATAAAGTAGATTGCAGGTCCACCTGTAAGTGATCGAGTAAAGTCCTAACCGGAATCCGACCTCTCCTTAACCTCCAAATGAAGATATTTACCTTTTTAGGTAAGTATCTATTCCACCAAGTCTCAATCCCTCCCTGTAACCCACCTAAAGTCACCTCATCCATCAAAAGTCTAAGTTTCTTAACTATAAAAATACCATCCTGAGCCATCCACCATCTACCCATATCCACCCCGGATTTTCTAGGGGAACATTGAGCTAATAGGGCATTAAGACTCAGAAGCTCCCCTACCTCTCTACCCCTCGGCTCCCTCCTCCAATCCCAACCCCAAACCCACTCATCCCCTCTCCAAACACCTCTCTCCGACACCTTCGCCTCCTTATTATTATCAAGATAAAAAAAGCCTACCGAACCTCTCTTTTAAAATGAAATCCCCCGCCCATTTCTCTTTCCAGAAGTAAACCCCCGATCCCGACCCAAGTGTTTTCCCAAAAGAACCCGCAAATTGAATCCCCTTTTTCTGCAAGACCGACCCCACTTTTACTATATTCCCCCACACCGTGTTTTGATTCCTACCCCGACTCGCCCCTCCCTCTAGAAATAGACCCCCCCCCCCCCATCCCATAAATGCTACTAATAACCTTTACCCAAAGAGCCCCACTTTCGTTATACCATCGCCACCACCATTTCCCGAGTAGACCCATATTAGCAGCTTGAAGGCTACCAATATTTAGCCCCCCATTCCCAAAAGAATTCAAAACCCTGTCCCATTTAACCCAATGAATAAATTTAGGAGCCCCCCGAACCATACCCTTTCCCCAGAAGAAATTTTTTCTCACTCTCTCAAGTAAAGAAATAACACTCTTTGGGGCTTTAAACAATGAGAAGAGATACATTGGTAAGCTACCGAGGATTGATTTTACCAGAGTTAGACGACCGCCAAACGAGACCGTATTTGCTCTCCAATGTGACAGTTTGTTTTGAATTTTATCGATCACACCTCCCCAATTTTCAATCCGATTCATGTCTGCACCAACCGGCATCCCTAGATACACAAAGGGAAACTCACCTATTTTACATCCTGCAAGATTTGCCCAAGCCAAAATTTCACTCTGCTCCACTCCCAAACCCAATAAAGAACTCTTTCCCAAGTTGATTTTAAGACCCGACAATCTTTGAAAGCACTCCAAGATCAACAATAAATTCTTGAAGTTTTCTAAGTCCCATTTCCCGAAGATTACCACATCATCCGCATACTGTAGATGGGAGACATCTACTTTAACATTTTTTCCCACCTCAATACCCTGGAATCTACCTTTTTCTCTCGCTTCCATCATCAAAACATTCAAACTTTCTGCAGCTATGAGGAAAAGAAAGGGAGCTAACGGGTCACCCTGTCTAAGTCCTTTCTCCATACTAAACTCCCCCGTCGGAGACCCATTTACTAAAACCGATACCCTAGAAGACTCTAAACATGCTTTGATCCACTCTATCCATTTCACCCCAAAGCCCATGTCTCTTAGGGATTTCAACAAGAACCGACAGTTAACGTTATCGTAAGCCTTTTCAAAATCAATTTTGAAAATGAAGCTTTTTTGTTTACTTCTCTTCAAGAAGTTGACCGCTTCATTTGCTATAAGAACCCCGTCCATGATATTTCTCCCCCCGATGAACGCTGTCTGGACCTCCCCAATTATTTTTGGAATCACCTTTTTCATCCTTTCCGCCAGAATCTTCACGATTATTTTATAGTAGACCCCTATTAGACTAATTGGTCTAAATTCATTCAGACCATTTGGGCAATTGACTTTCGGGATTAGCGAGAGGAAGGAAGAATTACAACCTCTACTAATTTTTGAAGAGAACCAAAACCATCTCAGGCTGCGCAGAAGATCTTCCTTGATTAGATGCCACACCTTCTTAATAAATCTAAAGTTGAAACCGTCCGGTCCAGGCGCTTTTGACCCTTCACACGACTTAATTGCTAACCATGTTTCTTCTTCCCCGAAAGGTTCCTCTAGTCTCCTCGAGTCTTCATCTGAAATTTTATTCACTTTCTCACTTCTCAACACTGGCCTATCTTTGTCCTGCTCTTTAAACTTAGTCATAAAAAACTGTTCCACCTCTTTTTTTAACTCAGTTGGCTCATCTACCCAGATTCCACCCACATTTAACCCCATTAAGTGATTCTTCCTTTCCCTCTTTCGTATTATGGTGTGAAAGTATTTTGAATTCTCGTCTCCTTCTGCATTCCATTTGATTCTCGCTTTCTGCTTCATCATATCATTTCGAATATCTTCTTTATCAAGCCAAGCTTTCCTAACCTCCTTCCATTCCTGGAATTCTTCTTGGTTCAATTCCTTCTCTTCCGCTATTAGTTCCCAATTTTGAGCCACCTTCTTAAGCCTTGAAATTTCGACCTCCAGGTTGCCATACTTATTCTTACTCCACACCTTTAGAGCATTCCTCGTGTTCCTGAGTTTCTCCGCAAATATCCAATCAGGAGTTCCAACCTTCATGTTCTTGTTCCACGCTTCCTTGACTATGTCCTCAAAGTCACTTTCCTCCAGCCATTTATCAAAGAATCTGAACGGTTTTGCTCCAAAGTCCACCATTTTTTCCCTCAAGACCAAGGGAAAGTGATCGGAAAATCTTCTTTCTAATGTTCTAACAATAAAATTATCTCTCGCCAAATGAAGGTTATCCGAGATAAGAAATCGATCGAGTCTACTAAATTTCAAACCATCATCACTAACTCTCGTAAATTTCCTATCACAAATTGGAACATCCCACCATCCCCCGGAATTGATAAAGTCGTTGAAAGTTTTTGCACTACTCTCATTAAACGACGAATTCCGTCTTTCCTCAATATTTCTAACCTCATTGAAATCTCCAAATATTACCCAGTATATATTTTTATTTTGACATAATTGATTTAACTGCTCCCACAATACTGCTCTTTTTTTGGGACATCTAGGACCATGAACATTCACACAACCCACATAACTGTCGAAACCCTCCCATTGACCAATAACCCCTAGAAAACAATCCCCTTCAAGAACCGAACACTTTTTGAAAATTACTTGGCTCCAAACCAACAATAGACCACCTGCCGTCCCTATCGCCGGTTTAAACAAAAATTCAAATTCATCTAAACCCCAACAGGTTGCTACTAAAGCTTTGTCTAACGTATTCAATTTAAGTTCTTGAATCCCCATCAGACCAGGTTTACTCGAAATACACATCTCCCTAATCCAAGCTCGCTTTTTATTTTTACCTAACCCTCTAACATTTAAAGAAATAATATTCATTAAACTGATAAAATTCGAGAGCAATTACCTCTATCGGGCAATTCACCCATCCGGGTCTTCTCTTCCTTGGTCCTTCTCCCAAGTCATACCGATCTCTTGCCCAAACTCTCGGACTTTTCTATCGCTGCGGAAGCTTCTGAAATCATTTGCTGCTTCCTTGCTATTTGATGACGACGTTGTTTGATTTCCGTGAGGTATTTCAGAACTCCGTGGTATCTTCGACTTCATATGTTTTGTTCTCGCTAGGTGTTTAATTAACCTCAAGCTTAATCTACCATTACCCTTAAATTCCTTAATCCGAAGCTTTGAAATTTTTGAGGTGCCTGTATAATCGCGATGTCTCTCTGCTTCTCCCCTCTGTGTGTTCTCGCCTTTTTTTATCTGTTCTGCCCCTTTTCCCCCATTTTTTTCCATGTGAGTCTTTATTCCGAATCGGGCCTCTCCTTCTTTATTCGTTACTGGATCGTTTTTATTGCTCAGTCCATCATCTTCTTTACTGTTTTCCTAGTTTTTGGGCCCAGTCCAGTTGAGTTTCTTTTTTCATGCAATTCTTTGGGCCCAGCAGTCACAACTTTACCACCTGTCGATTCTTTTTCTGGGTCATGCCCTACGCCGACTTCAGTTTCTATCACAGGTCCCTTTTCAAATTCCTTCTCGGAACTTGTAGCATCATCATTGTTTCTGTCTCCTGCCTGGTCATCTTCCCCACCGCCGGCGACTCCATCTTTTCCGTTATGGTTGAATTTTTCCGATCGCAATCTTTCGAAGGTGTCCTCTATTTCTTCTTCCGATTCTGATACTTCCTCCTCCCCTTCACTTAATCCCGCTATGCTATTTTCATCTTCTTTCCATGAAGGGATCGACGACTTATCATCCATCCATTCCTCTAAATCTGTTACTTTTTCATCCCAGAGTTCTTCTAGTTCGCCGGCCACCTCTTCGATAAACACCCTGTAGAAGTTCTCTCCCACCTTAATGCTTTTAAGCTCTTCTATCCGAGACCTTATCGATGTAATAACCATGACCCACCCAGCAATGAAATTATCACAGAGTTCCATAGAGCAGTTTGCATACTGTATTGGTGTGCCCCACTGCCTTACAGCCTTTCCAAAAATCGTCTCCGTCCACGCATGTAACGGTATACCCCTCACCTTGAGCCACGCCATTCTTTCGGATGACTGGAAGTTTGGAGACCACTTTCTTAAATCCTTGATCCAGTGATGCATGCCATGTATTTTATTCTCCAAGATTTTTAACGAATCATGTTCCGATCTCAGCTTCAGTAGAACATTTCTCCCTCCCATGTAGAACAATTTGCTGTCAAGTAAGTACTCTGATTTACATGCTGCCCTTGCTGCTTTCAGGTCCTCTATTCTTCGTAGACTTCCAATTAGACATCCCTTTAGGAAGTTCAGATTTTGCTGTTCCGAAACCCACTCCCCTATGATCTCTTCCTTTGTTTTTGTCTCAAGAGATTTCTCCATTGTTTTTTCTCCATTGTTTTCCACTATTTTCTTCTGGGTCTCATCGCAGACAGCTTGTTTGAATGTTTTGCCATTAACCACGTACGCTCTGTTAAACTTCTCCTTCATCCTGATCATCTTTTCCGGTACTTTGGGATGCTCCTGTTTAGACGGAATCCATTGCTTTCCCCTTTCCTTAGCTAAAAAGAAGTTCATCTTCATGTTGCCGATCATCATTGTATTTAGCTTCTTGAGAAATATATCTACCATGTGTACGTTTCGGTATCTAACAAATCCAATACGCTGCCCGTTTCTAAGTCTTTTCCTAGCCAAATAAACATCTGTCAGTTCTCCATATCGCCTGAAAGCTCTCCAAAGGTGTGCCACTTCCCAGTTTTCCGGGAAGTTGAAGAACAGAAACGATGTCGTTGCCGGTAGCTTCCCCTGGTTCCTCGTAGCAATCCAAGTATCCCTTCCTGAGTTCCTAAGCCCCAGAGCTCTCTCACTCTCTCTCCCTTGGAAACTCTCTCTCCCCTGGAATCTCTCTCTCATCTCTCTCCGAATTAGTTCTTGTAATTTTGATTAATATTACATTGTGACTCGCTACATACACAGAACTCTTCACGCTGCGTGAGTGTACTCACGCTAATGCCCTCCTTCATGATGCGTCCGAATTATCATCACGTTTCACGCAATAAATGCTCAATACCTTCTTAATTTAGTATTTAGAAAGCGCCGGAGCTCTATTCTGTAACTAAAAATATACTGTTTTTAGGTTTAAATGTGAAGTGTGAAGTCTACAAGTATATGTTTCTATATAAACTGATTTAAATAGTTGGCAAACATTATTATTATTATTACTATTATTATTATTATTATTATTATTATTATTATTATTATTATTATTATTATTATTATTATTATTATTATTATTATTACTATTATTATTTTATAATATTAATGTTTGCCAACTATTTACTTTATTATATCAGTTTATATTATTATTATTATTATTATTATTTTATTATTATTATTATTAATATGAAATTGTGTATGGTTTGTTTAATTATTGTAAATCAGTATGTAGTACGTAAAAGCAGAAAATAATTAAAAGGGGATTGAAGGCATGGTTTGAGGCCAGGTGGAAACAATGAAGCAAGTGTGGTGGCCGGAATGGAAAAGGCACATTAATTAAATTAGATAAAAAAAAGGTTAATCGAGCGTGCAAACAAGAGATAACTTAACGTAGGCGAGGTTGTGTACACAATATGAGAACAAACATGATGTCCACTGGCCGGAATACTATACTAGTAATAATATATAAAATGATTATAATGTTTTCCCTTTTGATTTTTCTAAATTTGGTTAGTTTATAAAATATATGAGTAATCTCAAGCCTAGTACGGTCGACGCCTAACCTTTTTATTGTATATATGTCAGAACTAGAAAAATGTACTATTTTATATTAGTGTTATTCCTATTTATTATCTGGACCAACATATTTAATATCAAACATATATATAAGAAAGTTTATTTGAAAGTCGTCTTTTATATACGAAAACTGTGAAAACTATTTGCTACCACCATTAATACCTATTTACAACGCATTAATATGATATATTAATAATTTATATAATTACCCAGGTTAAGTAGTCATTATTTAATAAGACTTAATTTTCTCAAGATATTTCTATTAATAAGTCACTAATGAGTGCACATTTATGAGACATTGACATTATAACTATAGATCTAATTTAATCAGAGGTTAATTTGCTCATATGTCAGGGCTGGTAAGGTTTTGCGCGTTGTATCGAATTAAACCACATGCTCCACCACTTGTGAAGGCCCCCGTCAATTCCTTTGAGTTTCGGTCTTGTGACCATCAGTCATCCTCTTTATTGTAAAAGTTGGCACTGTAGAAGCTCTAGTGCTCTATGCTGCTATAGAAATCTCATCTTGACGGGGAAATTTGCTGAAGTGCAGAAGTGCCTCGTCCATTGAGTATAAGAGAGCAAATGATGGTATAACAATGAACATCGGGATGATACTAGGAAATATGGTCCGAAGAATCTCGATATTAGTTCCATGAATAATCCTTTGCGGGATTGGATTTTTCTCTTTTTCGAAATGCCATAAAGCGCGAACCAAGATCTGTGAGACAAAAACACAGAAATTGATTGCTGATTTACAAACTAAATCGGGTTAGAATTAGTCGCTTTTTTTACTTGATGGTGAAGGGTTGTTGACAGTCTTAATGGTTGTGAGGCCATCATTTTCGTTTTGTGATCGTGGCTACTCTTTATGTATAACTTTTCGACAGTTTTTTATTGAATCTCTACAGTTAATTAATAATTATTTAGTAGTTATAAAGAGTAAAGACTATGTATTAGTGTTTTTGGTACATTAAAAATAACATATCAGTAGTTACTTGATTAGCGTAAAAATTAAGAACAAACAAGGAGTCAAACCCTAATCAAAACGTACAAATGGATGATAGTCATCGAGGATGTCAAAACGAACAATTGTCCCACCGATGGAAGTCGGAAACACTCAAATGAAAGTGCGGCAATTAGCGTAGGAAGGTCGGAGTTCCTATGATGGTCAAAGACTGCCAAATCAAGAACGAAGGGGTATAGGGTTAACAATCATTGTCATTGGGATGGATTTGCAGAAGAATATATGATGAACATAGAAACAAATTCGTGAGATTTTAAGTTAATTTTAAAGGAAGGAATGGAAAGAAATAGAGGGGTTTAGGGAGGAACTTCAGGTTCATATTTCATCAAGAAGGAAATGTACCGGTTAATTCCGTTTGCTTTATTTGAATTTGCAACTAGTTTTACATACCAAATAGCTAAACAGGGCCTCTAATCTAATCTTATCATTTTCAACCGGTTTTACCTTTAATATTATTCGTTATCTTATTATATATATAAAAAACTAATATGCATTAAACTAAATTAAAAATAAAATTAAAATTTTTGACTTTTGTTAGTCACAACTAGATCATAATTATAAGAATAATCTCACATATGACCATTCTAAAATATCATATTTGGTCATCCTAATTTATAAATATTATTTTTACCATGTATAACATTTTAAAATATCATATTTAATTAAATTCTTAAGTTTATCATTTTAAAATATTTTATATTATAATTAACGATTGTACAAGAAATACAACATTGTCTCTTCATATGATATTACGTTTCTGTCCTCAGGTTCCTCAACCTCGCATTAACACTTCCATCACCGGTTAATTAGGGTGTTGACGATGACTATCGTCATTTTTTTAAAATCTTTTTTCTTTATATCACACGAAAATATAATCTGATTATCATCTTAATACTTTAGTATCAGAGTTTTGTGGGCTAAGTTAGTCTTCTTGTTGGAGAAAAGAAATCCAACCATCAAGAATAAGAAAACCAAAACCTTCATATAAAAGAAATGACGTTAGACGAATACCCGCTTGGTATATAATATAAGGCAGTCACGTATAGTTAATAGTTGCTTATATTGGAATATTTACTCTACGTGTGTGAAAAAACAAACCCTTAATTACTCTAACCTGGCAAAACTATTCAATGCTGAATCGTATGATTTGAGTGTGAGTTTAACGCTTATGTGTTGCTTGCTTAACACTTCAAACAGTTAGTGTAATAAATATGATTCATACGCTCTACTTTATAGATATTGATATCTTAGTCTATATTTTTTATCATTTTTATTTGTTATTTGATCTACTTTTTATTTTTTCTTAATTTATTTGGATATAATTATGATAAATAAATGAGTGTTTAAAATTATAGACTAGAGTTAACAAACTAATAATTAGAATAAACATAAATGATATAATTATTTATTTACTAAAATAATAATATTATTAGTTATAGTTATAGATTTATAGCAACTGACTTCTTGATTTATGGCCTGATTGAGTAGTTGACAACATCTTTGACTTGGGGTCGAATGATTAATACATGGTGTCAGTGGTAAGACACAAAAATCGTCAAACATTGATTTTTCATTTACATAAAATAAATTAAATGCGTATTTAGTATATAATTTACAAACAGTTATGTTTTCATGCGATCAATGTTTGACTGCTATACAGGTCTTGAATGTTGGTCTAATTCGTAAGAGCAAGCTTACCGGTTAACTCGAAGTTGACTGTTTTTCGAGTGAGCCTGAATACGCATATGTCCCCCTCTTTATTTATTTGACGGGTGAGTAATCAGCTATACTAACTCTCTCTCTCTCTCTCTCTCTCTTATAAATGTATTAGAATAATAATATGAAGTGAGGAAGAAATTGTATTATTTTTAGATTAAACTATACTATGTATTTGAGTAATAAAGAGAAAGATAATGAAAAATGAATGTGTCACTAACGTGACATTTGAGTAAGGAAAATAATGTGTTACGAATGAGACATTACCCAAATACCATTTTTAATTTGTTTTATATTCTCCCTATTTTAATAATATGTTATTTTTATTAAGCTTTACTAGCTAATTTGCCAAACACATATCACTAAAATATGCAGCTTTAAGCTAATTCCAATAACCATGCTCAAAGTTGTATTCATAAAACTAGTAAGACCTAGAGAAAAAAAATTACAATATGAAAATAAAATTAGGAAAACAACTCTAAAATTGTCAAGTAATCTTGGATTTCATGTTCTTTGTATGATAAAGCCAAAAATAACGTAAGTCTTGCGATTGAGAAATGAACTCCCATTATGAAATCTAATTTCGCGTATTTGTTATGGCTAAGAGAAAATTAAAATTAATTTGTTATGGCTAAACGAAATTTCACGTCTGTTATCCACATAACTATAATACATTTTAGTATTTTACCCTCCCGTTATGACGAAGAATGATCGGTTAATTACGTTATAAGTTACTTATATTTTATGTTTAGTTATTTAATTTTTAGCTATTTTAAAACTCCATTTTTATGGGGAGAGTATCGGAAGATGATTTATTAAATTGTTCCATCCACATAAGACACATCACTCTTCAAGTCATGTTACAAATTAATAAAACACATTCCTCAGATTAATCAATTTTCATGAGTGGAAAAAGCATCTAACTAGAGTTTTAACATCTTTAGTTATTTAAATTTTATATGATAGCTGACCAAAGATGCGCTGAAGTATGATGAGCGAGTTTAACAAAGAGAGTTAACAGTCAAGGATCAAAAGTGTTCAACTTTTATAAATAAAAAAAAGAGACCAGTATGTAATCCAAAATTGAATGACTAAACATACCATTAAGCGTAAACATAAAAATAACAAACTACGAAATTTACTTATTTATTTATTTATATAAAATAGATTCAATATCTGATTTTTATGCATTAATTTTTATTAACTCAATTTTTTATTTAGAGCCACTTAGGCTTTGTAAACCGCAAATTTCTGTAAAATTCAAAATATTTGATGGAAATCTTGTTTGGGTAGCAGTAATTTGTAAACCTAATATAAGAACAAAACTAGATCCAAGATATTACAGCTAAACACACAAACGCCGGTACGAGTGCATGTTCTTATTTGAGAGTTATTAATTAATTGAAAATTTGTGTATTTCTTTTAAGTTTATAAAAGTCCACTAAAAAATTAAACAAAAAAAAATATATTAATAGAAAATAAAAGATAACAAACCGTTTCAACAAGTTATCTAATATCAAAAGTTTTTGAAAATTTAATACCCAATTCTAAGTTTGTCAATATTAAAGTCATTTTTTACCATTTTTAAGAGGAGAAAAGGAAACAGCAAACAACTCTAGTTTTCTATAGTCAATCTTTAATAACTGCATTTGCTTTATAAAACATGTTCAATAACTAGAAAAAGTAGAAACCCAAGTTGACAGAAACAACCATTATAATCTGTAACCAACTAACTATTTTCCTGTCTTCTTGCCTGCTATAATTTACCTTTTTCACATTTCTTTTCAAGTATGACAGCTGCTGGTTGGTTCACACATCCAAATGGCCAAACTACAACTATTAAGAATGTTATCCACTCAATTCTTAATTTTCCAGCCTTTTGTTCATATAAATAAAACATACAGTAAACAAACTGTAAAAAGAAACAAAAGTAACTATTGTAAAACAAAATGCACCTTGTAGATGATGAGTCTCTTCAATCAGTTGATCTGAAAATAACTTTGAATTCAAGATGGGTTTCTCTAGCTTGACATCATGTCATTATTGATGGAGTTGAGGGCTTGGTTTGCAAAATAACGAACATCAACATCTGGATCCTCAGACAATTCAACAAGACAGGGTCGAATGGTACTCTCCGCAACCTGTAAAACAAATATGAGGATTCACATGCGAATTAGTGAATATGAGGATTATTTTGGATCATAATTTGATGGTAGTGTAGTGATTATTTTGGTATAAAGTTACTTACAGAATGCTCAACAATGGGAATTAGGGATTGCAAGACCTTTGCTACATTGAATTTGATATTAGGCACTCTGAAAACACAACTTGTTAGTTTAATATAATGGCAACAAAAATACAAGAAAAAGAATATATACTTTAAGAACTGCATTCACCTGTCTTTGGAAGCCGTAACAACCACAGGAAGCAATTTAGAACAAGTGATTTCTGAACCCAAAACAGGCGCAAGTAGGGAAATTGCGCGAAGGACAGTCATGCGATGTAAGTAGTGTGGGTTGTTAACCATACCTAACACCTGTCAAGAACAATATGTAATTTTGGGGGTGTTTGGGATTTAGATTTGATAATAGATTATGCATTTTAATAGTCAAGATCAGATAATCAGCTGTAATAGAATGTGCTACATAATAATAGTGTTTGGATTTGATTATGCTACTTCATATCGCAATAATTAAATAATCAGTTTTTTTAGTGTTTAACTAAGTAGATAAATTGATTTTTAAAGAGTAAAACGACAATAAACAGATAATTAATAAAGCATGCAACACCAAAGTAGATTCTCAAAACTACGTTTTGTAGCCTCCAAAATGCAGTTTTTGTTTAAAAAAAAGGCAAAAATAATGTTTATTCATGATAATATAGATTATTTACATTGATGTCTCAGGAACGAGGCTACAAGGTTCTAATGATCACCCACTCCAATTTACACATCCGATTTGGTAGTTAACTAGATGCTGGGGCGATTACAAGAGCCTTTGGGTTTTTACACCATGAATCCAAAATGCAGATAATTGATTTCCAAAAGATGCAAACTCAAAAACTCTAAGCTAATCATTTGTGATTTCAAATCACAATAATCAGATAACCAGTTTCCAAACGCAGTCCCAAACACCCCCTAGATAAGTAAAAAGAACCCCCCAAGACACCATCTCTAATTTGTCCATATTATGGAATTTTGAAAGGAGATCCACTATTCTAATTTCTACAGCTGAAAATCAAACTACACATGAAAAATGATACAAGCACATCCCAGCCAGACATAAAAACAATCGCTTTACATATTGTTTTATAAAATTGGAGTGCTGGGTTCATTAATTAACAGAATTCATCATGAGACAAACCTGTGGAACAATGTGCTGCATTGCCCAATCTGGACCAAATTCCTCTGCAAGGCGCTTTAAGTTATTAGCAGCAGCATCTCTGATGGAGTAAACCTGAAGCACATATACATTACTATTTATAATACGCACATATAGACGTGTGTGCGTTCTTGCATGTGCATGTAAGCATGTGTGAGTTTGTATGTATATGTATGTATGGACTATGGATGTATGTATGTGTAGGTATTTTTAGGGTATGAAGCAGTAACCTTGTCCTGTAACCACTTCATGCAGAGAGAACCAAGCTTATCATCAAAAAACCCTACACCTAATTGACTAGCCAATAAAGGTATGTATTCAATTATAGCCAACCGAACTCTCCAATGCCTGTCCTCAGCAAGTTCAACAATTGCTGGTAGTAAAGATTGAGACAAAAGATCAATCCCAATAACCTGCATTAACAACAGCTAACATGAGAATCACTGAATAGAAAGCATGAAAATCCATGATCTAGTTTTCTACACTTAAAAAATATCAACTTTAACACTAAATACTAGTAGCTTTCACACTTTGCAATTGCACCACAATGTAACATACTTTCACCATTTTTTCCATTGTATACAACTTACGTTACTTTTTACAGTTATATGTAACAACCAACAATTAACATTATATTGTATA
Source organism: Pulicaria dysenterica (assembly GCA_947179395.2). Lineage (NCBI taxonomy): Eukaryota > Viridiplantae > Streptophyta > Magnoliopsida > Asterales > Asteraceae > Pulicaria > Pulicaria dysenterica. The sequence goes on from OX359290.1 coordinate 91,249,798, forward strand.
CAACTTACGTTACTTTTTACAGTTATATGTAACAACCAACAAGTAACATTAAGTGATAAAAAAGAAGTGGAAAGTATGCTGGTTCTGCTGCAAATGTAAGTATGTTGCATAAATTGTTTAAAAAAAAGTTGTATACACTGTAAAAAGGTGAAAGTATGTAACATGCTGGTACGGTGGTACCATTAACCCAAGCATATATATGGGCTAAAGCATAAAAAGAACAATGTATACCTGATTCACTTGATCTAGCTTACTGATAATATTAAGGCGCACATCTGGGAACTCATCCTTTAAGAGTGAGAGAAATATAGGAAGGAGTTGTTCAATTGTTGCATCCTGCAATTTGCAAGCAGAATAAAGATCAAAACTTCCAGGCATGTCATTGCGGGCAAAAAACTAATTGCCTTTATTGTTTCATAAGAGATGTATGAATTCTGTTTAAACATATAACCAATGATGCAGAAATGAATTATATAAAATCCTTGCCTTTCCTAAAACAGGGGCCATGCCCATTATAACAGAGGCAAGAGCAGACCTAACATGCTGAGAAGAATCCGATGACAATTCCTACATGCCATGGAAAATAAGATAGCTGAATAAAAACGATAGATCAACAACATTAAAAAATGATGAGTAAAAAGTCTCCAAAAGTAATGAATTAATTGTCCTTGTTAACAGAATATAAAACCAATAGTAATGTAGCGAATGTGCACCTTCACACATGGAAGAATATGCTGAATTGCAAGTTCTGCATTTAAAATTCGAGAGAATTTGGTAACTTTTCCTGCGGCTGCAATACGTACTTCAGCTTCATTATCACGAAGCAGCCTTACATATGCTGGAACCAACTCTGACCTATTAATTTAAAAAAGAGAGCAATAGTAATTATTGACTAGTGTAATCAGAATGAGATTGATAGGAACAAAGATACACACAAGCTCCTTGTATTCAACAATTGAGTTAAAAATATATGTGACAACAATAACAATGAAAATATTTGATGAAAAAATTGCTTTAGATATACACGTACTTGGTAGGTTCAGGGCCCACAGCCTCACATAGTTCATATAACTGATTAGCTACCATGTAGCGCACACGCCATGACTTGTCCTAATTTAGAAGATATCCTTCAAATAGTAAGTTAAGGGAAGAAGGAATGTATAGAAAAAGAAATATTTAAACAACAGATATACAGAAGATAAGTAACATGTATAATGAATAGAAAGAGAAACTGATAAAGTGTGCATCTTCACTGAGAAAAAAAAATAGATAAAACATACAGTGGCCTACTAGAGCAGACAAAACCATATAGAGAACGCATCAAGCTTATTAGGATAAGTATCAACATTCAGAAAGAATTTAGAAGACTAATTACTTTATAAAAACATAGACCAAAGTTTTTTCCTATAATATTTTGCCCTGTGTAAGTTAAAAGAGAAGAGGGCACAATGAAGGAAAATAAGGCAGGAGTTGGTAAAATATTAATATGAAACTCTAGAAAGTACATTACCTGAGAAAAATTGACAATGACAGGAAGGATATGTGCAACACAGTCCTGGGGGTCTAGCAACTTCCCAAGTGCAGCACAACCCTCAACAGCTAGTAAACGTACAGAATCTTGATCTGTAAATAAATAAATAAAACATGATATAAACAATGACACCGATTAATGACAGGGGAATGCAATCCTCAACGGCTAGCAAACATACTTGATCTGTACTTGTCTATTATACATATATTGAATCCCTTATACAAGACGTGGTGAAGAGGCTTGCTCAAGGGGAAAAAACATTGTAGACTTGCGTTGTTGCTTTCTAGTTTCTATGGCTTGTGAACAATAGTTAAACTAAAACTAATTGGTCAGGAAGTTAGGATATTTAGGTAAATATTATCAGGACTGACAAGTACTTCTACCCATCTTCTAATGTAAGTACTTACCAAGTTTATCCATTTTGAGCATAGAAATTTCACTCTTGTTCTCACCAACCATGAGCACATAGAGTGAACCTACAAATCTAGATATTAAGAGGATAACTAATGAAAGAAGAACAACTTACCATCCTGAGTAAGATCCTCAAATATTTGCATGATGTCAGTCTTAAGATGAGCAGCTTCCATTGTAGCAGCAAACTTCCCTAAGTTTGTAGCAGCAGATCTTCTAACCATAGGCATGTCATCTTGACATAACTGACTATATACTGACCTCAATTCCGCCTTCACGCTCTCTGGAGCACTAGGGTACGGTATATGAAATAGTCCACAAGCAGACACCCTGGCGGTAAACCATTCACCAGCGGCCAGTCTCTGTGGTCATTCAAACCATAAGAACTTCAAAATACAAAAGTAACAAACACAAGAACAAGTAATCCCAACTGATAAACTCATATGGGCATACAACAATTGTAATCATAAATTAAAGGGAAAAAAACATAATAGTGCTCCTTTGTCCTTGAAGTGCTAGAATCAAACTAACCTTGACCAATGGTACAAAAAAGTCAACCAAATCAGTCTCCTTCATTTGTGATCCAATCCTGCATAATGACTCCACAGCTTTCTCCCTCACACAGGTTTCTTCAACAGTGCAGAGAGTTTCAAGAGGGGGTAGTAACACATTTGCATACTCCACTCCTCCGACATAAGGAATGAACACACCCAATTCCTCTGCCATAGCAAGAAGAACCTCGTCGTCGTCGTCATTGTTTTCACTCAAGAAAGGAATTAGTTCCTTTCGGGTACGTTCCTCCCCAAGAGCACGTGCAATGGTTGACAGCCTTCTAATTGAATTTAACCGTAATTGTATATCATCATTCTTCAGCTCATCTATCAATACTGCTATCGGGTACAATGGCTCGTCCCCCATTGACATTGCAGTTCAGAAAAATACTGCAGTTTGAGCCCAATCTAAACCAAGTAAGCTATCACATAAATTCAGGGATCATTAAGATGGCAGGATAAACACCATTTCCCCCATTTTTTATAAATGTTTACAATCTTTAGTGTAACTATCAGTTTTTCCCAACAATTATGAGGATTTTTTATTGAATTAATCCTCTTATATCGGCCGCCCTTGTTGGAGTTAATATACTAAGTAAGTGTTATATCTTTCTAAGACTAATAACCTTCAAATGTCAAAGCAATGAATCTATAGCTTCCAGTGATTTAATATAAAGAAATATTACATTAAGAATAGGTATACATGAAGATGGAAAAAAATAAGTTATGACATAAATCACATTTAAGTTTTCCTAATTAGAAGTAAAGATTGACCATCTCTATTGAAAAGTTTAAGGAAATATTAATTATATTCAAAATTAAAACTATGAGATCTAAAAGAAACCCTAAAACAAAAATCAGAAAAAGAATAAGTAATACATGAAATCAATCCTACACTCGAGGCTTCAGGAAAAACTCCAATGATTCATCATGTTAATTATGCAAATTAGAATCAAATAATGGAATTATAAATGGGAAATTGGATTATACTGACAAAAAAACAGATTCATGGTGTGGATCTGAATCTTACGAGGATAACGAATGCGCTTCCTCCTTGGCTTAATTACGATCCCAAGGGCCTGCTTTTTCGTCGTTCACTACCGGAGAGGCGATATCTTTTGTTTTTGTTTTGAAATTAACGTATTATTACGAGAGCATTGCTCCAGCATCGAGAAATATGGAGAAATTGCACTTTTCAGAGAACAAATTCTTTTTTTGTAAATGGCCCTTTAACTTTGACTAGTTTGTCATTTCTGACACCAAACCACAAATTATTTCATCTTTTTACAAAAGGATAGAATGACGATTTGTGATCAATGAAACCTTCTTGCTTCTTAAATGCCTTCTAATTACCGGAAATTTCAAATTGACCCTATTACATTATCAACGATATATAAAAACTCATGGATCCTCATAACTTGATATCATTTGACCTCATTATCAAGTTATACGTCTTTGAATAATATTTTTATTTTTATTTTAGTATTTCACATCAAAAGATGATTAATCAATAACCAAAACCAAAATTTGTGTATGTTGTACAACACATATTCTCTTGGTTTGGTAAGACTGGTGGAATAAATGAGTTGAGTAAATACTTTTTGTTTGCATAAATAACTTCATCGGTACTAAGAAACCAAGATGTTGGAAAAGTGTTTTCTATGATTATGGATTCTAGTCCCTTTATAGACAAAATGTATATATTTTGGAGTAAGTTAGGGTGTACATATGTTCTGCCTTAAAAAGGAAACAAAAGATAGGCTATAGAAGAATAACATTAGACCAAAACTTAATCTTTGGACCTCTACTTTATGTTACATGTCGATGACCACAATAGAAACATGAATCCGGTATAATGAGCTATTTTCCTGATAGTAATAATGAGTTGAAAGTTTATACACATCACAAACTTTATAACAATGATAAATGATTGAAGCTTATACAGATCTTGTTGACCATGAGCTCATTTATGCCTCTTCATCAACATCCAAACAAAGAAGGTAAGCAACTAACCCAAAAACAGGTACAAATCTCAGATACTTCACTAAATTCACCTTGCTATTTTCAACATTTTGAAGGTTTTCTCCAATCAACCATGGCTGAAAAACTATGTAGAGACATATGTCCCATATGAATGCATATGCAAGCCTTTCTGATCCAAGATAACCTACCAAATACTCCAATCTATCTGCTACGCTCCCGAAATCCCCATCTGACCGCCCAAAAAGGGCCCACAATATTGATATAACACAAGCACCACCACCAATGATTCCAACCACAGGTGCACCATTAACCATAACGGACCCAAGTTGGGAAGTCTTTCCTGGAGTGTTCTCACTGTCTGGCTTATTTAATCGAATAGCCATGTAAGGTATTAAGAATGCTGCAGTATGCAAATATAAAAGAAAATGACTGAATCAATGAATGATGACTAATAGATGTGGGAAGTGGTTGAGATTCTGTAATAGGTCAATACAGGTCGTTTAAAAGTAAAACTTACTGTTTGTGAGGAACATCTGAAAGCCCCACAAGACATCAAGTGATCCCTTATATCTGTCTCGATTACGATCAGTGAATAACAGGGGAGCAAACATAAACGTCCACCCAATAACGAAATTAAACAATCCTTCAGACATCTGGGAAAAAGCAAATAGCTTCAAGTCAAAATAATGGAATTTTGTAGGGAAAATAGGTTATATTAGATACACTTACAGGGTGAAGAACAGGAGCATCAATTAGACGAATTCCAACTGCTCTGCCAAGAATCAACTCATGAATTAACTAGCCATGATTCAAGTATATATGTACTTCCTACATATCTCAGAGGTTGAATTTCTTTTAAAAGTGATGTATTTTTTAAACAAGTTATTGGAAGTAAAGTAAGTTCTTTTTTATTTTAGAACTGACATTTCTTGGGTTTGAAATCCCGGGTACTATCTCAAAGCTTTCCATGGTGTGAGATCCCGAAACTATGCTGCCACACAATACCTGTAAAGTGCTAAGTATCCGGGTTTGAAAACCCCGTAAATACATTCAAAAAGATGCATGGCCATTTCTCAATCATGGTTTCAGCTTTTCTTCACACCACCAAAAGCCTTCCATCATCATTTTCGTTCATGGGTTTCAAATTCAACGAACTTATTATTAAATGTGAATCTTGAGAAAAGGGTATTATTGTTTATGATGTTGACAGTGACGGGTTATTTGGTTTGTGACACATGTTAATGGCTTTTGTATCTTCAATGCGAAATGGAAGGTATGGAAATGGAAATAGGGAAGAAATGGAAATGGGGAGAAATGGAAATGTGTGGAGAATTAGAATGATTCCCTTGTTTGGTATCATCAAAGAAATAAAACGGAGAAATGGTGGTTGAGATCGCAGGACGGCGGTCGGTATTGGCCGCCTCGTCGGATGTCGACGGTGATGAGAGGAACGCCAGAAACACGGTGCAACCGGACGTTGACGATGATGAGTAAACATTGGCGGTCATTTCTCTCCATTTCTCCACAATCTGAAGAGAAATGAAAATACAAAGGAAGGGGAGAAATGGAAATGGGTGGAGAAATCAATTCTCCTCCCAAAACTGTAACCATTTCTTCCAAACAAGAGAAATCAATTCCCCCCCATTTCTTTTCTCTCTACCAAACACATCCTAAGTAGCAATCAGGGATTTCAAACCGGAAATCTCCTATAATCAAATGTATTTTGGGGGTTTCAAAAACCGGATACTTGCATCAAATTCAACATTCGCAGGTTTGGTAGAATAGTAAACCGTTCAGGAGAGAGGAAGGATGTAACGGTTCATTTGAAGGGTTGCTACGGTTGCTTCATGTTGTATATGTATCTCTGTATTTTCTATGTTAAAACTGCGGGTATCAATAATAAGATCTTTTGTATAGACCCATCGGCCATTTTCTGTCAAACCTTCCTGCAAATCAATCCTAGTCTCTAAAATGTTCATGGCTGTTCTTGAAGTTTTGTGCAGATTTTGATTGTTTTTTGGGTTTAATTCAACAGTCGTTTCTTGGAATTCAAACCCAAGAAACATCAGTTTTAAAATAGAAAATGAACCTGCCTTACCTTACCTTCAACAATTTGTTTGAAAAGTGCAGGACTTTTATATAAAAATTCCTCAAAGGTTTCTACAAGCTGTTTATTAGGTACAGTTTCAAGTAAAGCTAGTAACTTGATATAGGCAAACAATTCATTAGATCAAAGAGAACCAAAGGTTTCATGGTTGAAATTTAACATGAATTTTATAATCTAAACTCACATGGAAAGAAGTTGTGAGTAAAAATCAATCGTGCTAGCAGAAGTAAAGATGTACCAGAATTCATAAGGGGTAGAATGAAGAAGAAATTAAGAGAAAGGCCAACAAGAGAACTGATTGTGTCTGAACTAATAGCCCAAACTGGATCTCCCTGCAGACAATCAATAATCGAACAAGGAAACAATTAACATCAAATATTGTACTGTTAGCATCTTTTAAAAGGTTTAAGGCATTTACCACAACAATCACAAAAATGAGGCTAAATGTAGCATGTTTGTTCTCAAAATCCAAATAAGAAAATAAGCTTCTCTCATGAAAAATAAGCCAAAAAAACAGGCTTATGAAATAAGCACAAAGTAAGATAAAACGCACCCCCCCCCCCCCCCCCCTCTCTCCCTGTTCTTACAGATTTGATGAAGCACATAATTCGGAATTGATTTCATATGTGCTTTCTAACTAAAAATCTCTAAGAACTATTAACATCTGCCATGATTGGATCAATATTATTCACTCTCCTCTCATTCCATGATATCCAAGAACTGTTTCATAAAAAATATCTAGAATTGAGGGCAAACTAATAGGCAGCATCTTTGTGTGCAATAAAATTAATCCACGAAAATACAAACTGATTTTGGCAAGTCAAAATTAAGAGCAAAGAGATATAACATAATGACAATAATGAGGTGATTGATTAACACATACAGGCGCATAGGGAAGCAAGAACAACCAAATTATATACACTCCCTCCGCGGCCCACAATACGAATTGTAAGACCTTCCGTAGGTTATCATCCAGTTCTGGAACCGACACACCGGTGATGCTGGAATTCCGGCGAGAGGCGGAGCAAGTAAAAGCGCTCTCTTTCAAAACCAGTTTCCGCAACTTCCATGGTTTGGATTTAAATGCGACGAATTCCGGTCTTCTGAACAATAACGGAGTCTTCGGTTGGAATGTTGCAGGCCGCCTGAAATTGTGGCAAATGGTGGTCAACAGCGTCGCACTGGCCATTTCCCAGTTTTCGTAGCCGGAACTACTGCGACGGTGGTTTAGGCATGTGGTGTGTCGCGGGAGGATGACGCGATTTGTACCAACGTGGTGCCCGTGGGTTCTCAAGTGTTTGAGGCTAAGATATAAACCTAGGGAGTTGATACTTACATAATAATTTTGGTCTTACTCAACAAACGTTATGTATCATCAACTTATACCATTAGTAATAACTGCTTGCACCCTGTTGTGTATGGCTAAAATCTGTTGTGTACGAATCAGCTCCCATAAAGTTACGACGAATATGAATTATGAGAAACAAACTTCTTTTTTAGTCTTAAAAATTCTCTATTCGCTAGTAATAGTGCTCTAGAAAATGAGAAAGCAAAAAGATAGGAAAAAATAAATATTATATATTAGGTAATTGTTTATTTATAAGTATATAATAGACGAGTATTAAAAACAAAACTCTTATGTAATATATATATATCTTTAATATTACTTATATAATGATAAGGGATAAAAAAAACTAATTATAATTATCCAAAATACTTCCTTTAGATATTCGCTAAAAATACTATGTTTCGCTAAATCTTAGTAGGTAAAATCCAATAGTTTAAGAGACATTTTTGTTTTAAATGACTTAAAGTTGGAGTTATGATTATGATTACATATTGTCATTCTTTAAAAGCTTTATGAATTGCTCACCAGTTTATAGCTCACCTAATGTCGTATTTCAAATTCATGTTTCTAATTTGTGGTGCCGCACGAAGTTTCCATTGGGCTGGGACCAGTGATGAATAATTTTTTTAATTAAGTTTTATTTTGTAATGACCTGTTGCGGCCCGTAAACTTAAGATGTTTCCAAATTAAGGTGTATTAGATTTTTGAAATTCTTTAAAGTTTTTTAACGCTCATGCTAATTTACTATTTAAACCCTGTAGCAAAAAGAAGCGCATTACAATTGACCCATATAAATGTATAATTATTAATGTGAAAATCTAGACGATAACCCAAATATGTTTAATATGTAAGCTGTAAGGACACGATCCATGTAATCTATTAACCTAATCTACGAATATAGGTTGGTAGGTCAGAACGAAATTGGGAAATAAAAACAATTAAACAAGCCCATGTAAAAGAAAGATGTTAATGGGTTGACCGGAAACCGGGTTAAAAAATCTAAATTTAAAATAAACGGGTTCACAGGTTAATTTGTTCAACCTATGCCTAACCCAAACATGGCCCATTTATAATAGGCGGCCGTGAGGGTGTGTTGAGTGAGTGACCACAGATTGCCCAATTCTAGGAGGGTGTATATGAATTTAATTTTACAAAATTTCAAGTACGTACAATAACAAACTATTTGAAAACTTATATTCAATACAATCATCTTATAACTCATTAGGCCAAAAAAATGTTCGGTGCACTATGAAACTAACAATCTTTGTTTTGTTTGTGGTACACCCGTTAGGTTAAAAAAATAGCCTACATCCATTAAGCTAAAAAGATGTGTTTTACTTTTCGCACAGGGAGTCCAAAGGACCGACAAAATATAATACGGGTTATGCAAATCAACCTATAAACAAACCGAGCTCTTTCAAGATCAACCTAAATCTTCTTATTTTTGTATCGTGTGAAGAATTGATGGTCATACCCATATATGGTTGACTGTGGTTAGGTAGGTATGTTCAATAATGAGCAATAAGTGATAATACATAAAAAAAGGTAAATTGTATGAAAACAAAATTAAATTTGTCATAGTTACAACTGTATTTTCTTAAAAACAATACAATCAGCTTTTAAAATCATCTAATTATATACAATTGGAATTATGAAAGAGTTCAATAGTTCATCACTTCATTATACACAATGGTAATTAAAAATGAGATATATAATAAAGTTGTTTGTATATAATAAGAGTATAATGAAATTTGATTGTATTGTTTTTGAAGTTTTTTTTGTATATAATAATAACTAAGGTGTTGTTTTCAATAGTTCATCCAAAGGACTGACGACGATGTGGAAAGGCAGACCGACGACTGGCATTAATTAGTGTTTCATGGAGACGAGGTAGAGGAAGCGCGAGTTGGAACTGTGGAAGGACCGACGATGTGGAACGATGGAGACGGCGGCGTGAGTGGTCAATCTGCAATCGAGAAGCTCTTTTTTACTGCTTCCAAGAATAAGAGGTAATAAGGCATAAGAAGATCTTATGTCTTCTAGAAAACAAACAATCTTAAATAAAAACGTCTACCTGTCCAGAGACGTTTTAAAAAATAAGGTCTTATCACAAAAAACAAAAAACAAACAAGGCTTAGACAAAATTTATTATATCTTCATGTGATTTAGCTTACAAAAAGTAACACTTACAGCTACAAGAGCACTAAATGGACATATATATTTGACTATCTGTTGACTAATCGATGTGGCTTTATGTATTCCTAAAATTTTCATTTACACATACACCAATTAAATTCTTATAACCCGATGGCAATTACACAAAAATCAAGTATGTGATTGTGAAGAACGTAAAAATCGTTTGACATTTGTTATTTTATTGACAATGTTGTTGTAGATGGCAACAACTTGAGGTTTCTTCTTCCCATCATGCCTGTGTATTCTTGCTTTCGAGTATTTGCCTGTAAATGTGAGGATTACTCTTCTCTCCATCAACATTATCTCCATTGACTGCATCTTCTCTATCATTTTTAAAGAAAATATATTAATTACAGCTTAATAGCTTATTAATATAACTAAACACATGCATGCAAAATAGTACCTTTTATGCCATTTATACTAACTGTTAGTGATGATTTATATCAACTAATCAAACAAATAATGTATTCACATAAAGATCAAATAATGGATTTATTTCCTTTCGAGTTGACAACAACGTGACTGAATGTCATCTTTTCTCGCAACAAAATTTTAGTTGGTCATATAAAGATCAAAATTTGTTTAAACAAAGGCCGACCACAATGGTTTTTGTTGCGTTTAGGGTTAGAATTTAAGTTTTTGTGTTTTGATTTTTGGTTCAAAGATGATCTACGGTTCTCTTTTCGACTTTAATGTTGTTGGCTCACATTTGCATCTTGCAAATGTTTTTTTTTTTTTTTGTTCTTTTTTGTACATTATTTGGTATTTGTAGGAATTCTTGGCCCTGCACAAAAACAATTTGGGCTTATAATTAATAATAAAACAAAACAAAGAAAAGATAATTTATTAGAATTCTTGGGTTCTCTTTTTTTTTTTTGAACAGCAAAATATTTCTTCATTCATCAATTATAACGTACATACACACGTAGTACCACACACTACCGTCACATACAGACGGACAACTATCCATTCTATGGTACATCCACTAGACCACATATCAAGGAGCACCCAACCTATACACAACACCCACGTAGCAGTGCCGATAACGATAGTATCAAAACAGAACCAACATAACAGTATCAATTTGCATCCTCGTCCCTGGAACTGACTGCATACTCACTCAATCAGATCTTGGAGTTAAGACTCATCCTAGCAAGAGCCATCCAACAATTAGCCTGACAGTGACCTATCATCTGCAAAGTAGCCAGATTTGCTGACAGAAACACACAAAAACAAGGGAAATCAACAAAACTGGCCAAAAGACTCTGAGGCTCAACAGGGTTGGACTACCTATCATCTTGGGTTCTCTTTTTGTTCTTTATGTACATTATCTATTAGAATAAGTAACTAAAAATAAAATAAAACAAAGAAAAGACAAGGACTTTAGGTTGCAACATGAAATGACACAATTATCCTCACATGGCACATGAGGTGTACTAACTATGCTTACATACCGAAGTTAATAAAAAGACTATGATTGCAACAAATTTGTGAATAAAAAACCATTTTTGTACTTTCTATTTTTAAAAGACTAAAGTTGTATTTTGAGCAAACCTTAACAACAAAAGATGCAATTAACTCTTACTTAAAGTTATGTTTTAAGTAATTTAGAGTTTTAATGGATTTCATTTAAAAAATACATTATGTGATTTGCATCTTAAAAGGAAAAAAAACAACTCATTACTAAGAGTCAGCCCATAATGGTAGAAAATGGTAATAGAGAAAATCGGTAACCGTTAAAACTGTAACCGATGACAACCGAAAACCGATAATTATAGATTTATTAAAACCGATTGGTTTAGTTGATAGTTTGGTTTTTGGTCCAAACCCACCCAAGCTGATCCATACTCAAACAAATATGATTTTGTTTTCCGTTGGATTACGTGGACAAATAAGCAACGGACACGATATAAAAGTGGAAGTGTAACTAGTCTATAAGAGCATACGGAGTACCATGAAGCATGGCTTCGGCATGCTTATGTGTCATGCGGTACCGCATGGCACACCACCCCTCATGCTTAGGTACCGAAGCGCAGCATGCTTTCTCGGTGGATGGATGCCGAGAATGAGAAGTGAGAGAGAGGTGAGAGAAAGAGAGAAAAAGAGGAGAGAGGAGAGAGAAAATATGAGAGAGGGTATTTTTTAAAATTAAAAATCTTTAAGCGTTGAAACATGAGTAGTACGGGGTTCAATCATATGTGAAGCATAGATGATGTGATAGTGACGTGGCATGAAGCATTGGAATGCCTAAGCATGGGTACTCCCCATGCTCTAATGTATTGGAGTACATGGCCCAAATGCTAAAAGGGTATTCGATGTCAAATTTGTACCCCATTCGTCTTCGCAGATGACCAATGTGTTGCGCTAAATTATTAGTCATAGACTTGAAAGATATAATAATAAATTAATAATTTATCACAAAATAATATGACCTACAAAAAAAGTTATATATATTAGGAGGGTTTATTCGAGAACCGTTGTTAGCGCGAGAACCGTGAAAACCAATCTTAGCCTTTTCTTGAATATGAGAAGTTCATGGATGGAGAGCGTGGAGGGATAGATCGAGTGTGGCAGTGTGCATATGAGGAATTCATGGGTGGACAATTAGATTGATGTAAAAGGAATTGGACGGCTCATATTGGTTTTCACGGAATATGGTGTCAGCTATTATTTTCTCATACCAAAGGGCTTTGGCCTAGCGTTATTAGAGTTCGGAGACGGTGTTCCCCAACCTTGAGGTTGTGCGTTCAAGTCATAGTGTGGACACATGGTGTATAATTAGGTGGATGCGTGTGTTTAGCTGTTAAAATTAACTACTATTTTCTCATCAATATATCCGTTTTCATTCACCTCTTTTTACTATCTTTATTTCTTTTTTTTTTCATCAACTATTTTATTGAGTTTTAAATTAATTTTTTGAAAACAAAAAGTAAGAAACAACTATGTAATTGTTAATTGATTAGAGAGAAAAATAATCTAGTTTTGAAAACTTTGTTTATGTGAGTGATTTAATCAAAATTAGATTAATTAAATTGTTGGTGTCATGTTTAATGAGTTGTTAAAACAATTATAATAATTACATGAGATAATTAAGGAGATAATTGATTGAGCTATTGCTTTAATGGTTTGTATTATTTGCATAAAAACATGTACTACTTAAAATTAAGTAGTCTTAAAAAATTTTAAGAGAGAGAGAATGTTAAATGCTTTATAGAATAGTATATATATATATATAAAAGAATATAAGAAATAAATTTTTTTATTTTTTAATAATAGTAATTTTGTTTTATATATAAAAATTAAGAATTAGTTAACAGATAACTATAAAAATTAAGATAACTATAAAAGCATAAAAATTTAATTACAAAAACATAAGTTCTAATTACAATTTTAAAGAAATAAAATTATCTTTTTAATTCTTAACGTTATCATCCTCCATATATGCATATTGATATATTTCACAGTTAGATACAGGGAAAAATGTATTGCATTTAATAATTAGTTAAAGGCAATCCTTTAATATTGGACCCACTTTTAGTGTACATCCCACATTTAATTGCTTGCTCACTTAACGACTAGCCTTCAAAAACAATCAGAAGACTTGCTAAATTAGGCCACCGGAATATCAAGAAATCTTGAAAAGGGACCATGAATTTAAGAAAATTTAAGTCAAATTTAATTTGTTATTTCCTAATTAAAAGCTTCTTAATTATTAGTTCATATGAACTTTGATTATAAAACACTGCTCAATTAACACATTGGCCGGCCTACAAGAAAATAAAGAATACTTTGAACATGGAGTACTACTTACCATTCAACCTGGAAACTATCTTTGCAACTCTATCTTGACACATTTTGCATCGATAATCTGCCAAGAGAACGACTTCCTGAACCTATTTTTAGTTTATTACAGCAGCAGCAACAATCCACTCATTCTTTGCAACATTACAGGCTGTAAAAATCGTAACAAAAGGCAGATAATTAAGAAGAGATTAATTACCAGAGGAAAGCTCAAAGATTCAATGGAGGCAAGTGTAGTCGAAACTTTGACCGAATTCTTTGACTTTTCAGGTTCTTCTTCTTTCTCATTGTGTTCAAAAGCAGCCATGTCTTCTGCAACTTAAATTTACTCCAAAAGGGTATGTAAAATGTATGATTTGTTGTAGCTAAGGGAAAAGGGAATCCTATCTTTAAGGGTAGGTTACTTTCAGTGGTGAAATAGTCAAAAACAAACAATGTACTGCTTGTAATACATGATGTACAAGTTGGTAAAGTATTAAGCTGGAAAAGGGTTACCATCTTTTAAGTTCAAGGAATCATCATATCAATGTCAAATAAGCTTGGTGGTGCCCCACCACCATGGATGTAGATGCATACAAAACAACAAGACAGAAAGCTCAATTTCTTGAAAATACAGCATATTACAAATAGTCAGATAATGTCCCTCAACCATTAAAGTATTCTACTTTTGATCCCTAAACTCTAATCTTATTCCTGGGAAAAACTTGCTGAAAGTTGGTGATGACAACTGTCTTTAGTTGGTAAGTTTTGTCTTGAGGGCATCTTGTAATTACAAAACTTAAAGAGATGCCAAACATCATAAAGATTATGTATTTTTACTTATTGAGAAAGACAAGAGTATGCCATTAATATTTTGAATCTCTTTCCATGAAATCTGCAATGTTCAACTATAAAGTTAAAACACATCATCATTGTATAAAAACAAAATAGAAAAGCTTATGAACTCAAGAACAACCTCAATGGTGGCATAAGTTATTCCCACGTGATAACTTCTCGTAAAAGAAGATGTAATTTGTTCTCATGAGACCACATCTATAGAAGAAAATATTTACAATTCATTGATTCATTCTCAAATCTTTATATATGTTATCTATTTTAGTGACTTATTTTTTTAAATAAGCCTCAAAGCATATTGACAATCAGGAGAAACTTATCTGATATCGATAACGAGAACTTGAACATGTACGAATATGCATCTCTCTCTCTCTCTCTATTCTAATATACTCTCTCCTATCGAAGGTCTTCCTCTCCTCTTCCTTTCAAAAAAAAAAAAACAAAACTATAAGAAATTTTAACCAATTTTGATGTAATTATTCCATGTCAAGTAGAAACTAAATGTGCCATTTGTTCTTCATGTAAACAACATGCTTTACCTTTTCAATCAAGCTCTTCTCATGCAAGTTCTATGTTTGAACTTGTTCACATGGATGTTTGGGGGACCTTAAAAACTTCCCACTTTGACATAATGCAAAATATTTCCTTACTTTGGTTGATGATTTTCTAAGAACAATATGGATCTATCTCTTACCAACTAAACATCATGTTCTTTCACTACAAGAAAAATGATTTTTAGAGCCGACGAATGTCGCTCCTAAAACCTGAAATGTCGCCCTTAAAAGCTTTTAGAAGCGACAAGTCGCCCCTAAATGTTCGACCCTACAAGCGCGTCTCTAAAACCTTTTAGGGGCGATAAATTAAGACATTTAGGAGCGACAATTTATAGAAGCGACATGTCGACTCTAAAGTTGTCGTCCAAATAAACCCTCATAATTTAATTGAAAAAGAAATTAAAAAAACTTTTAGGGGCGTGCTTTATACCCTTGGCCACTCCAACCAGACAAGCTACTACGAACAGGAAAATCATTGATGGTCCATAAAAGCATTGCACGCATGGTAAAGACAGTGTTTGTTGAGGCATCCATCGTTTGAACTCCGTCTGTCCATAACACTTTTAGTTCCTCAACCAAAGGCCTCAAGAAAATATCAATGTCTTTCCCTGGGGATTTGGGGCCAGGAATTAACAACGTCAGCATAAAAGAAGATTCTTTCATACATAACTAGGGAGGCATATTGTAGGTTGTCAATATGACCGGCCACATACTATAAGACAAGCTCATATTTCCATATGGATTGAAACCATCAGCAGCCAACCCTAGTCGAACATTTCTAGTTTTCCTAGCAAAATCTGGATATCGGGTATCAAAATCTTTCCATGACCTACCATCAACTGGGTGATGCATCGGCTCACCTTCTCCAGATCTGCCAGTAGCATGCCATCTCATAGACTCGGCGGTGTGTCTAGAGCTATACAAACGCTTTAACCTTGGAGTCAATGGAAAGTAACGTAACACCTTCTGGGCAACTTTCTTTCCCTTTGTGTCTTTATCTTTCCATCTACTCTCACCACATATTGGACAGCTTTGCATATCGATATTCTTCTTCCAAAATAGACAACAATCGTTTTTACAAGCATGGATTGATTCATACCCCAAGCCTATCTTTCTCATTTTCTTTTTAGCTTCATAATGTGATGATGGAATTTTGTTATCTTTTGGGTATGTAGATCTTAAAAGGTCTAGCAGCTGATCGAATGAACTATCGGTCCACTTATTCATGACCTTCATGTGCATTAGTTTCGCCAAAAAATTTAATGAAGAACACCAAGTACAACCAGGGTATAACTCGGTCTCGACCTCGTTAAGTAATTCAGCATAATCATCGGTTGCCACATTAGAGTGTGCATTTGAAGTTCCTGTATCCGCGTGTTCTTGGTTGTTGGTAATATTTTCCAAATAAACATCATTCACCACATCAGCCATCTCATCTATTACTGGAGCTATGTGATGTACTACAACCGGTGGCTCCGAATATTCACCATGATGAATCCACGTATCATAAGACCTACTAAACCCTTTTAGATGTATATGTGTTTGAACAATATCTAAAGAATAATAGTTTCTGTTATCACACCGTAGACAAGGACACCGGACTAAACCACAAGTTGTCATGTGCTCCTTACACCTCTCAATGAATGCTTTAAGACCATTTTGAAACTCTTGAGAGTTACGGTTTCGAGACTTTGTCCAACTCTTATCAATCGTCATAGCTGTATTTGTGACAATTAGTTATTAGGATGATGGAATGTGTTGTTTGTAGCATAGGTAGTAACATTAAGTGTTCGTTTACGCGTCAATAATGTAGCGTGTAGATAGTTAGAAAGATGCAGTACTATATGTTAAATTAACTAGGTATTTTGATTCAGTAAGTTAAAGACAAATTAAGAAAATCATGTATAAGATACTTCCATTAAAAGTACAAGTTGGTTCATGAAAGTGTTATATTTTCATTTAAGTTAGCATTATGTTAATCTAGTGTTGGAACACAACTTACTTTTACTTCGGTTGTTAAGTGATCGTTACACTATAAATTTAAGGCAAACTAGAGAGTGGAAAGTGTTACTGTTACGGTCCATCAAGTCTCAATAGAATGCAAATTCTGTAGGAAAGTTATATTGGCTTTATAAATACTTAATCCTATTTCAAAAGCCTATACATTTATTTCGTTTGCGTTTTTTCTATTCTTTTTATCTATATAAAGGAATCTAACATTCTACATAAAAATGAATAATTGGCAGTAGTTTAGTACCTTCACCCCTTCACCATATGTTGAGTTTAGTATGTTGATAAGTTGACTATTTTCAATTGTATTATTTAAGATAAACAAGTTTGATGTTTTTGTATATTTAACTTAATTTTGAAATGCCAAGATTTCATTTCACACAAATGGTAATCATCTTTAGTCTTTACAATCATTTGACCAGCCACATATTTAGACAAAAATACTATCTCACTTTGACTCACCACTCCAATGCTATACAACACTTAAACAAATCAAAACATTATTGCCTTTGTCTAACAGCAACTTACAAACATGAATCATGACTTCATTCCATTTTAACTCGAGTCACCCACTTTGCTGCACACCATATCATAACCTCGAGACTACTCACAACAACTTTTGCACAAAAAAAACATATAAATCTAACATCTCATCACACTATAACACTTAACAATCATTTATCACACCTAAATCATACATATATCATTTTCTCAAATTTCCCCTGTCAAGAATAGAACCAGAAGCAGAAGCAAAAAAAAAAAATCATGATACAGTTTCAAATCTCCTAAGAATGAAGCTTGAGCTTCCAAAATTGAGTGATGGAAGCAAGCTTGATGTGGAAGTGAGAGATTATGTACACATACCTTAATTTTAGGACTAATTGCAGAAACTTGAGGTCCCGAAATCAACCACGCACATTGTCGTTCTTGAGCATCTGATGAAAGAAAGTTAACTAGGTTGAGAAGGAATTTGAAATTTCAACCGAGAGAACAATGTTTACGTACCTTAGATCTGTTTGATACTTCCATTCTCGAGTACGTAAGATTGACGACGGCTTCCTAGGGTTATCACTTCAGCCTTTTGTCGATGCAAATGGTGAGCTTTCTAATGAAGTTGAGGGAAAAGAGTGGCTGAAAAAGAACGACGGCGAGGGGCAATCGGCGTTACGAAGCTCAGAAGAACAAAAATGGGGGAGGTGTTTGCTGGCCAGCCAAAAAATGGGGAAGGTGAAAAGGAACGACGGCAAAGAAGGGAGAAACCCTTTGATTAAAACCCCAGTTTTTTTAATAAATCTTTATTTTTTTCATTTCCCTCTCAAATTATTTCATTTGCCTCCAAAGGGAAATGTCCCGGGAAAAGGGTTTTGATATTTAGAAGCGACATGTCGCCTCTAAAAGCTTGACACAATTTCACGCTAAATATTAAAAATTCTAAAAGAAAATAGGCATTATTTCGGAGGAAAAACAAATTGGAAAAAAAATTAAAATTACCTTTAGAAGCGAATAAGTCGCCTCTAAAAGTTAAAAATTCAATTGTTTCCTTGCAAAAAACAAACGACGTCGTTTTGATAGTTTTTAGAGGCGACAATTGTCATTGTCGCCCCTAAAAGTCTCGACCCTAAAAGTCTTTTTTCTTGTAGTGTTTTCACATTCAAAACATTACATTCTTATGTTTTTAACCAATTCAAAACAAACATTAGATTAATTCGAAGAGAAAATGGCCTAGAATTTCTCAACACTCCATGACTACTTTTCTCCAAAGTCATGAAATCTATCCATATATGTTCTTTTAGTCTTGACTTGCATAGTTTTCTATTTTAGTGCTGAAGATTGAAGAAGTCTCCTTGAGGTAATAATTATGGGGATGGATCTTAATTTGATGGTGGTGATAAGGAAGTTCGGTGAATTTACTATTTTAGAATGGGAAATATGGGATTTTAAGTCCTTCTTAATTAGCTTGTTTTTATAAGTATTTCTTTTCAGTTTTCACATTGAATTGAGTTTTAGAATGAGTGGATTATATATACTGCACAAAATGAGTTAATTAAATTATCTGTTTTAATTAGCTAGGCCATATATATGTAGCTTTGTTTTAGTGTTGTAATATGTCTATGTTATTGAAGTGAGCATCTGTTTTATATTATATGGACCTGCCAACTCTTTCTTTCTTCATTTCTTTAATTAGTTTCATAATAATCAACGTATTAAAGGATTATGAAACTATAAACTAACGGCGCGCATGCCAAAACATTTTTGAGCCGAAACTGTTTTTGGTGACATGATTTGTTCTATAAAGGATTATGTTGTTAACTTGTGTCTGCTGGATATGTTTGTGACATGTCAAAACAGTTTGGTGAATGATCAATACAACTTCTACTTATTCCGTAAGTATATATGTTGCATGAGTGAATTTGTTTATCTTTGCAGGACAGTTGATAGATGAATCATGCATAGATTCATACTTTGTATGTGGATGTAATTTTATAGGAAAATGGTTTTTTTTTAGTATTTATTTCCGGATTATTTGAGCTTTATGTAAAGTAGCTTGCTATGAAATCAACAATTAATGTATTTTTGTAAAAGAATTGACGGCAACGACTACTCTAGCAACGATTTGGTTTTAGCAACAACCTAATTTCGATGCTCATACTTAATAAAGCAACGATTTAGTTTTGTTGCCATATTCAAAATTAGCAACGTAGTACTTTTGAGTATTCGAAACTTGCAACGAAATTGAAATTCGTTGCTAATTAACAACGACTGGAAGAACTTTAGCAATGATTTATGACATAGTAATGGGCGATATATTTATGAGTGCTTTTCATCCCAAAAGTCGATGCCAAAGGCATTTAGCAACAAATTTAGATATATTGTTATGTTGCGGTTGACACATTTTCTAGTAGGGTAGTACAGTTGGAATATGCGTCAAACTTGAAGACACTTGTCTTTAGTAAACCAATACCTCATCTAACCTCTTGTCGCGAGTCTCACCTTTTTTGGACCGACAAAAGGCCCATCAAACAAGGAGTTTCGGCTTGACCATCATCCCCCGGCCATTTAAAGGCCTGAAATCATTTATTAAAAAACAAATCTAGCTAGTTGCTAGAGATCAAAGTACAAAGAGCTAGCTACAAGAAGCAACAACAGAATATACATATAAAGTGAAACTAATATACATCAAAACATGACGACAGATCGGAAATAACACCAATCTACCCACTTTTTGTTAAGACCGTGAATCCCCGATCGTTGATTAAACCAAAAGAATGATAACACTTGTGTTTGCCTAAACACCAGTCCTTCCTTTTTTTGACTTGAGCAAGAAAATACATTATCATTTCTTAACTTCCATAAGAATGTCCAAAAGAAAGCGAAAAGAATCCCTATAAAATCTCTAAACTTATCATCTTTCAAAGGCAGCGCCTTACCGTCTTCTGATCATAACGATGGTTGGTGCTATATCGATCCCAAGATATCTAATCTAATTTAATGCCAAGTGACCAAATTTTTTTAGTAAAGATAATTTCAGGAATCTATGAATTAATAAATTAAGTTGTCATACGGAATTTCATTGCTTACTGTATGAAAAGGTTTTATAAGTTGTATTATATAGAGTCGAAGACGTTCTAAGAAACCAGGGACAAGCAAGAAACAAAGTAAAACAGGTCACCCTCATTAAATCCGCCTTAATAATTTTATTGTTTGCGCTTTAATTTTTTATGTACAGATCTACATAAATATAGCAACTATATTGTAGATACACATATCACCAATATTATGCATAAAATTTTTTTTTTTGACATACAAGATATGCATGTCAAATTTATTACAAATATCGACACAATATCACTTGATGGAAAATTAATTATATATTCTTCAATTTAGTTTAATTAAGAAAACAGATCAACAGTTAAATTAATTAATTAATTAAGCATACCCGACATTATAAAGACAGATCGATCTATCGATCATGTGCTAATAGAACATGCATAGAAAATCTCCAAAAATAAGTAAACAACTAGTTGTAGTAAAGTTTGAGCCCCGTCATACTATCTAGCTTAATTAATTAGCCATCTAGGATAAGAATTATCAAAGGATTTTCAGGAGGTAGCTAGAGTTTCGTTAAACGTCGACGATAACATATATATACGGCCCATCGATCGAGGATTTCAAAATGCGCTTCGATCAAGCTGTTAACTAAAAGAAAATTTTTGCTTTTGACCTTTATACCCCTCATTTGCTTTTTTACATTCACGATGGCATTATAGAGAGAGAAAGAGGACTTCATTTTTAATTCTTATTTTAATTTCTGATGATAAAGGAAAAAGAAACTTAGTTTATAAACAATATCAAAAATCGTTTCTGGCAGCGATGGTGCTGTAATAGCTTCTTGTAAAGACTGAAATTTACATCCCCACAATCCTTCTTTATACGTACATAGCAACAAAATATAAAATCAAAAGTAGCAAGATCCAGCAGCGATGGTGGTGTAACAGTTTTGCCTCCAAGATCTCGGCGTCTCTCTATCTTCCTTTTCTCCATAGGGCCTTACGAACCAGCAGCGATGGTGGTGGAGTGCTCGCCGGCAACGATCGATCTTTAGATTTAGGAGGTGGTCTCCGAGAAGTTAGTCTTGAGTCTTGACCATCTCAGATGATGTGTTTGAAACAGAGGTGTAGAGCGGAAAGGCGGAGATGTCGATGTTTGACAAAGGAAATGGCGGTGGTTAGGTGTGATGGCGGTGGGCGGTGCCCGGCAGAAGAGACGGCGGTGGTTGGTGAGTTTTGATGGCAGCAGTTGGTTTAGCCGGCGAGTTGTCGGAGGCCGGAGCTCTTGACTCGAGAGAAAAATGGATCTGGTTAAATGAGGGTATAAAGGAGATGGCGGTGGGATTTGTTCTCTCTCTACAATTGCATCGTGAGTGTAAAAAAGTAAATGAGGGGTATAAAGGTCAAAACAAATTTTTTGTAGTGGATGGATGAAAATCTGTAGTGGAAATATCTAGCTAGAAATGCGAGAATCAATCTTAGTCGTTGATTTGAAAACTATAAATTATAGATGTAGAGCGTAAGGGATCAAATGTGGTAAGATGTATATGATGAATTCATGAGTGGATAATGACATTAAAGGAGAGAAAATTAGAATACTTAGATTGATTCTCGCGGTTCTCGTTTAAAATTTTGCATATATATATATATATATATATATATATATATATATATATATATATATATATATATATATATATATATATATAATATAGAGAAATGTTCAATATAAAGTCTTAATTATAATCGTAATTAAACTCATAAATTTTCTTATAAATAAATTAATGATTTGTAGGAATATATAATCTAGATGAGAATGATTTACAGCAAATCGAAAGAAAAATCATTCAATCTAACCCTTATGAATCACATATAAATTAAAGAGATTTATATATAAATTTAAATACATATCCAATATGTATTTAAATAAGTAACTCTAACGTTACTTTGCGGACTCTTTTGTAACCTTACCTTTTGTAAGGAATCTAGCTAGAGTGTTTACTTCTGCACTTAAAATGAAACTTTGTTATCATCTGTTTTGATAATAACATTAACATATATTATTTTAAATTCTTTCTTAGAGACGTCATCTGTAACTAGAATCATATGACTTAGCTTATGTAAATGTACGAAAGAAAACATAAAACAACATTACAATGGTGACTATAATTGGCTTCTTTTTTTGAAATGTCACTAACTTGTAACATTTTTGAAATGTCGCAACTTTCTTTGAAAAAGTTCGATCAACTATAACAGAAAATGCTATAAATTAGTGACATTTCAAAAAAAAGAAGGCAATTATAGTCACCATTGCAATTGTTGCTTTATGTTTTATTTTGTACACTTACATAAGTCATATGATTATAGCTAGAGATGACAACTCTAAAAAAGAATTTAAATTAAAATATGTTAATGTTATTATCAAAACAGATGATAACAAAGTTTTCTTTCAGTGGAGAAGTAAACGCTTTAGCTAGATTCCGGACAAAAGGTAAGGTTACATTAGAGTCCGCAAATTACTAGTTGAGTATGTACTTTAGATTTTCTTAATAATTGAGTATTCGTCGGAAATATGTCAGAAATTTGTCGATATGTAATTAGTTACTCCACCCTCGGAATTTCGTGGGACAACCGTCAGAACGATTCTAATGAATTTCCTACGGATCACCAATTGTTGGAAATCCGTCGAAAATCAGTTGGAAATCCGTCGAAAATCAGTTGGAAATCCATCGAAATGTAATTGGTTCCTACACCCTCAGGATTTCGTGGGAAACCCGTCGGAACGATTAAATTGAATTTCCTGTGGATCACTATTTGTCAGAAATCCGTGGGAAATATGTCAGTAATCCATCGATATGTAATTAGTTGCTCCACCCTCGGAATTTCGTAGGAAAACCATCGGAACGATTCCAATGAAATTCCTATCGATCACTAGTTGTCGGAAATCAGTCGAAAATCCGTCGAAATGTAATTAGTTACTCCGCCCTCGGAACTTCGTCGAGAATTCGTCAGAACGATTCCTATGAATTTCCTACGGATCACTATTTGTCGAAAATCTGTCAATATGGAATTAGTTACTCCACCCTTGGAATTTCGTCGAAAATCCATCAGAATTTTCTGACGGAATTTATCTGTCAGAAAAATCCGATCAGTGAACTTTTTTCTAGTAGTGAAGTCCAATTGATAATGATAATATTTTCCAGCCACAAAAAATGATAACTTTTCATGCAAAAATGATAAATTTTCAGCGGAAAATGATGTCATTTTCCAAATAAAAATGATAATAATATACAAGATACAAAATGATAACATTATCCACATGAAAATGATAAAAATAAACTCATATTCGGCTGAAAATGATATAAATACACATGTTTAAGCCGAAAATGATATAAAAACATATGTTTCTGAACGAAAATGATATAAATACACTCTTTCCAATCGAGTTGAAAATGATATAAATACACATGGTTAAAGCCGAAAATGATAAAAATTCACATGATTGAAATGATAACATTTCCGTATTATTTTCGTATGGTTTGCATTTTCAAAATAATATTTTCGAAAATATGGGGAGAGTGATCTTGTTTGAAAGAGTATTGAAAAACTGAGTAGATTAATATGATTTTTTTGCTTAAATTTTTAAAATTGAAATAGTTAACTCAATTTAAAGATTTAAGAGGTAAAAGAAAAAAAAAGTTAATAGATTTCTTGAGGGGACTTGTCTTTTGAATTTGGAATTTGCTAATTGTTATTTTACCCTTTTAAATGATGACTAAGAATTGGTCTTTGGGTTTTATGTTTAAGTATACGACTATGTGAATCCTTACCCCCTATATATATTATTTATGTTTGAAAATATATGTAGAAATATATACAATAAAACCTTGGAAAGTTAATTAAGTTAGATTTTGAAATCTTGGTTGAGTGAGACGTTCGTATTAATATATATTAGCATTGTACCCGCGCATGCTGAGAGGTAAATAGTTTATATTTTGTAACATGTCGTTTTCAAGGATGTAACGCGTAATTCAATGTTTCGAAAAAAAATTCAGCAACATATATGTTTTTTTCCAATTATTCTTATATTTGTATCAACTATTTGATTAATTTTAAAAATAAATTCTAAAAAACATTATAAAAAATTAAAAAGGATTTATTTATGAAATAAAGAGAAAGAAGTTAATAAGATTTTGAAATTATGTTGATGTGGGGATAATATGTTTGTGTAAGAGAGTGTGTTAATGTGAGAATATATTTTAAGTAAATAAAAAGTTAAATTTAATAAGGAGAGAGAAATGATTATAAATTGAGTGGATGAGATTAATTTAGATAAAAAGAATGGTGAAGGTTAGAGATTGACATAATTATAAGTTCTTAAAAGTTAGAAGAAGAGAGAGTGTTAAATTATATATATATATATATATATATATATATATATATATATATGTGTGTGTGTGTGTGTGTGTGTGTGTTTGTGTGTCACTAGCTTATATATAAAACTATATATATCTATGTCACTAGCTTATAAAACTATAATTAAGTATGACAGGGCTTCAAACTAAACTACAAGGGGTCACTCACGTACTTTGAGAAATTTAGTATGCATGTGTTCTTAATTAGTACATATATAAATATCATCAATATAAGTCTTGATAGGTATGACTCAATCTTAATTAATTATAGCTGTCTTAATTAAACTAATTAACTTGAAGAGATACTTTAACTTTCCTTCAAGGAATATTGTGTTGCTATTTATATTAAACTTGACATACATATATTGTATGTCAATATATATACTCATCTGTAGTCTGTACGTAGATAAAAAAAAATTATAAAGTGCAAGAAGATATAAAATTATATTATCAAAGTAAAAATTAATTAAATTAAAGGGTGATCCTTGTTTACGATTATTCCTTAATTATGGTTCTTAAATTAAACATCTCCGACTCTATAACACGTACCGATCGATAAGGGGCAAGAAATAGAAGTCTTCCATGTATGACTAGCTTTGCAAATTTCTTCTTTAATTTCCCTCACTACCTCCTAAAACCACCTCCGACCGACGATCTGATCACAGCCAACTCCGGCGCCACTACCAGCCGGCCATTCCAACTGTCAACAGTCCTCCGGGGATTTGCCCATCTACAGACCACCGTTAGTACAACAGCCGGCCACTTCATCTCCTATCATGTCGATCGGCTTCACGTACAATCCATTAATTTGTGATCTCCGTCCACGTACTAACCCACCAACTTTCTTAACTTGTCTTATAAGACTGGTGAGTGATTAATCATATCATATAATTAAGGAAATTAATTTATTAATTAGTTCAACTGGAAGTTTAAAGAAATAAAATTGGTATACGTATTCTCATGTTAGGAAGAGTACTCACTTTGATTTGGAAGCTTGACATGGTAGCAATAGCAACTTGGCCGGCCTGTGGGTTCCTTAATTGCTTCTCTCTCTCTCTCTCTCTCCCTCTCTCTCTCTCTCTCTCTCTCTCTCTCATGTGTATTCAATTTGGTGTTTTTATTTGTTTCCAATGTGCAGAATAAGGTGGTTCCAGCCCCCCTATTTATACAAAAATTTTGCTTAGCTTAACCCATGCATAATAATATGGACTGTGTTAGGATCCTCTCATGTTGGGTCAAACATGATTGATCATGTTCTCTCACAAAGCATGAGAGTGGACCCTATAAAGGGAACCCATTCTTGATTAAAATAAGGAAACCGCTCTCATGTTTGTGAGAGAACATAACCAATCATGTTTGATCCAAACATGAGATGATCTTAACCCATATGGATTATATGCAGGGGTGTCTTTGAGAGAGTGCAGGAGGTGTGACCGCACAGGACCCATAGTTTAGAGGGGGCCCAAATTTTTTTATATTATATTATATATTAGATATAACGCACTACAATAAAGATGTCGATTATCCGCACTTTTTTTATCAATATTAATACACGTAAAAGCGTGGAGAATTACGATCAAGTGTGGAAAAAATGGGTGTTACTAATTTTTACTAAATCTTTACATTTGAAAGTGTGAAAATTTGAGTTAAAATTCACATGTATTATTGTGGACAAATTAACTAAATGTTCACACTTCTAAGCATGAAAAATTTGAAAATAATTCTATAGTTACAAAAGTCCACGCTTTTAAGTATGAACTTCTTGAATCATCTATTAATTACTAAATTCACACATTTAAAAGCGTGGACTTTTAAAAGCAAATGTAAACGCCTTCAAATGTTAAGTTTTTTCTATTTCTAACAATACTTATTCTTAAAATATTTTTCAAAATTATAAGCTTGACAACGCTTAAAACTTTTACACGTTTTTTATGAAGCGTGGATAAATGACTTACTTTTTGTAGTGACGTTATGATTTTTAAAAGTCCACTTAGTAAAATAGAAATAGTAAGAAGTTCATGTTTTAAATAATTATTTTGTAAGCCTAAAATTAGATATTATGAATTTAATGATCAAGATCTTAAATCATAGTTGTAGTCAATGTTGAATTCGTATTTAAATATAATGATATTAATGCAAATGAACTTTAATGGAGTTAAAGCTGTTTGACACGTTTTAACCCGGTGAAACTATCAAACTAATGTTGCTATAAAGTATCCTAAACAAGACGATTGTTTTCTCAATGCAATTATTGCATATATAGTCTTGTTGAGTATTACAATAATGTTGACATCTACATAAACAAGTTTCTCAATACTTAAATGTTGAAGTCATACTTACTGTGCAGAATATCACATGAAAAACTTAATTGATTGACAATGATAGCTACCGGGAATCATATCCTTGGGAGTATTAATTAATAAAATTGATTCAGAACTTTGCTTTCAATAATAATAGGAGCATTTCATGATTCATGTAACTATGTGACAAACCATTAATACTAGCAATATTTTGTTTTTAATTATTGATATAACAAGTATTATATTATCAGGAAATCTTTACATATGTATATGTACGTATGTGAAGTGATGGACCGATGAGGGTTTCGTTGAGTGTTGACACCATATAATGAAAAAAAGTTCACTAAGATTGAGGGTGGCACCCACTAGTCAATTTTGTAGACAAGGTGGAAAATTTCAACATTTTTGAGCCGGTTTCACGAGTCAAGTTTTTAGGTGCCTCTAATATTTTTTAATGACAACAAAATCTAATAAAAATGAAATTAAAATATAGTTCAATATTTGATTTATACCTTTAAAATATTTTAGTTTATCTTAAAAGCAACTAGAGCTTTATGTAAGTTGTGTTTTTGTTTTAGATTTTCTCCCTAAGATATCAACACAACATTTGAAACCTCATCACCCCGACTCGATAACTGAAAATCCGAAAAAAAAACATAAGTCTGCCCATATGTGTGTTTATAGAAAGGGCCCATATCTCTTATTTGCACAGGGCCCATAGAATTCACGAGACGCCCCTGATTATATGGTTGCAATGTGTATATATGGGAAATTACATTTGAAAACTGATTTTAGTGTGAGTCTCGGGAGAACCAATCTTAGTTGTTAATTTGATAAGTGGAATTCATGTATGTAGAGTGTGGGTGGATCAAGTGTGGAAGAGTGCATGTGATGAATTCATGGGTGTGTGATGAATTCACGGTTGGGTAAATGTATAAATTACCAAAGTACCGCGTTAAAAAACAGTTCTCGCAGTGCTCGTACAAAAAATAGTTCTCGTTTGAACTTTTACATACATATATATATATATATATACATATATATATATATATATATATATATATATATATATATATATATATATATATATATATATATATATATATATTAATAGCATCTTACCCGCGCAATGCTGTGGCGATAATGATTTTTGTTTTGCAACTTGTCGTTTAAAAAAAATGTAATGATATGTTATTCGTGTGATTTAGTGTTACGAAAAAGTTTTTAGCAACATGTCCGTTTTTTCAAATTTTTATATAGTTGTATCAACTATTTTATTAATTTTAAAAATAAATTATAAAAAACATTGAAATAAGAAAAACAATTTATATTTATGAAATAAGTAGAGAGAAGTTAATAAGATTTTGGAAATTTTGTTGATGTGGGTGAATTGTTAAGTTTAGGTGAGAGAGTGTTATTGGGAGAGTATATATTTTAAATAAATAAAAAGTTAAAGTAAATTAGAGAAGTGAAATGATTAAAGATTGAGTGGATAAGATTAACTTAGATAAAAAGAGGTGTATTTTCATCGAATTTTAAGAATATTTAAAAGTAAGATAGAGAGAGCGTGTTGTATGGTTTATATAGTAGTATAGATACAGGTATATATATATATATGTATGTATGTATGTATATGTATGTGTGTGTATTTATATACGGCTCAAACGAGAACCGTTTTTTGTCTTAATTAATTAATTAATTGATCAATTGATCAAATAGATGGAGGGTTGAGATTAAAGAGTTAATAATGGATAACTTTAAATTAATCAAACTTATCCTTAATTAATTAAGGGTAATTTGGACTTTTTTACATTACTCCCATAAATAAAAAAATTATACCAAATTAACGAAAAAATTATGCTCTTTAATTTGATATCGGTCTTGATATATATTTTTCAATTTCTTTTTTGTGTTTGCTTGGTTTTTATTCTAGTACAGCTCGACCAGTGCAAATTTTGCACATGTGTATATGCACAAATTCACTTAGTTTTTTTAGCACATATGTATATGTAACATCCTCCTTACCGGCCTAGAATTAATGAGGTAATTAATTAAGTTAATTGAGTGTTTATGTTTAATTATTAGAATTTTGATTGCCATTATTGTGTTGTGGTTATTGTTTGTTTGAGTTGTTTTATTTGTTGTATATACTTTTATGTATATATATTATTTAGATAGATATTTATATAAGATGTGATGATAAGGGGATGGTGGAGTATATGAGTAACCAACCAAACCCATACCTCATTACTTGTGAGGTGAGCAAAGAGTGTGTATGTGTGTTTCTTTGGGTTGCTCTCGGCCGAGAAGAAGGAAATGAAGAAAAGATAATCAAGTTTCAATCTTGCTTGCATTTCGTGATTATTTGTTATCATTTTAAAGGTTAGAAATCTGGATTCATATGTTATATGTTGTATGCATTCGGGTTTGATATATATATATATATATGAATACCGATTGTTTTTGATGATTTGATGATCTTAGGATGAATGTATGTTAGATTTTGATGATAGATTATGTTCATTATATGTTTAGAATGATTTCTGGAAACATATATAACTTGTATGCATGAAATCAGTAGTATTTGAGTTAGAAATATGCATGAAGTTATGATTCTGTCGGATTTGTGGTTGAATGACTCGGAATCCGATAGAAGTATCGGAATCCGATAGAAGTTACTCGGATTGGCCCTAACTCTTTACCGGATTGTGACTTTACCGGATTGTGACTTTTTACCGGATTTCATGTTTATCGGATTTGGCCCTAACTCTTTTATCGGAATCTTGGATTATCGGATTTAAACATTTTATCGGATTGTAATTTTATCGAAATTGGACTCTTATTCGGAATCCGCCTTTGCTCGGATTTGAAATGATCGGATTTGGTATAATCGGATTTGGACATTATCGGATTTGATGATTTAAAGATAAACATGATTTGTATATCTGTTTGGGGTTTATGTATGTTGAGTATATGTATAAATGTATATATATATATGAAAACATGAATAAATATGATATTTATTATTGGATCAGTATTATGAATTGAATACTGACTTGGGTTACTTCAATCACAGGAACTGAGAAGACTCGGTGAATTTAGTCATCTGAGTGTGCCAAAGTTTTGAAGACTTTGGTGAGTGTATTTATATCTTCGGATATACAGGATATGATATCCTATTTGGAATGCTCTTGTTTGGATTGTATATACATGTTATTTGGAGACCAGTTTAGTCTGGGCCTTTGCTTGGGGTGTAACTTATCAGATCCTGTGGGTGCATTTATTGTACTCCAGAAGACTGGTGTTGTTATCACTGTTAGTTGGGCTATCGGTAAACCTTGGTTTTGGCCGACCTTGGTTGTAGGTGCTTGCAACACCGCCGGATCTCCTGGGATTCATGAGCTATTTGGTTTGGGCATATTTGCCTTGTGTATGTTTAGATATTTGTTCCCTCACTTAACTTTGTGCTAATTCCCCACTAGATTGTTTTGCAGATCCTCTGAGGTGATCTTGATGCTTCGGGCTGGGAATATGGACGGACCAATTCTCTGATGCTAGATATTTTGTTAGAGCCTGATTTTGTATTAACACTGTAAAGGGTCTTTGTACACCAAACAAATGAAATCTTTTTGTACCTATTATGTAATTAAGATAATTATATGTAATTAGCTTCCGCGTGCAGTAAATTATATGTTTCAAAAAGTACAGTGTTACAGTATATATGCACATGTGCAAAACTTGCACTAGTGCATATGTCGAGCTGTACTGGAAAAAAAAAACTCAGCAAACGCGACCTTTTTTTCAAAAAAAAATATAGCAAGATCGGTCTAAAGTTAAAGAGCATAAATTTATCGTTAATTTAGTATATTTTTCGTAATTTAACACCTTTTCGTTTGATGGATATATTAGTTTTAAAAAAGTGGGGGAAATATAAAAATGTACATACTACTATTTCTTATTTAAATTAAATTAAAAATACGGAAAATTAAATGATTGGCCGGAAATGATTCTCGCATTTCTCGTACGAAAAACAATTCTCGTTTGAACCGCTCTACACACACACACACACACACACACACACACACACACACACACACATATATATATATATATATATATATATATATATATATATATATATATATATATATATATATATATATATATATATATATATATATATATATATATATGCAAAAGTTCAAACGAAAACTGTATTTCGTACGAGAACCGCGAGAACCAATCTGAGCCGTCCAATTCCCCTCCTTCAATTTCTTCGTCCACTCATAAATTCATCACATACACCATTTCACACTAATCTCCACGCTCTACATCGATATAGTATGTAGGGATGGCAACGGGGTTGGGGGTGTCGGGGATCGCTCTTCCCATCCCCATCCCCGTTCCCCACCCCCAGTCCCCATCCCCGCCGGGGAATTGACTTGCATCCCCATCCCCATCCCCGTCGGGTTTCGGGGATCTCCGCGGGGAATCGGGGATTTTCTCCATCTACAAAATCGATTTTTCTAAATAAATATACATCAGAATTTTCATACAAAACTAGACTTACAAATCTAACTTAACCCTCCCAACGGGTTATCAAAATTTAATCAATCAAATATTTTAATAGTTTCGTTAGATATGCAATGTTCTTGATAAAATACATCATATATTTTTACTTATTCGTTCTATAATACACATAACATTATAGATCAAATAGATAATTTCTCTAACATATATGTTCATGAAAGATGCTTATAATACTTTTCTTGACGATTCTACAAAAACTATATTAGTAATTTCATCATATTAGTTTTTTCGTTCTCTATGTTTTATAAATCGTATTCAAACAAAAAACAATCTTATTAATATGCATATTAATGTAAAAAAATGTTAGATTCGACACAAATGCATATTTATATGAGAAATTTTACTTTAAATATTACATATACATATACATATATATATATATATATATATATATATATATATATATATATATATATATATATATATATATATATATATATATATATAACTTGATCGGGTTCGGGTTCGGGGTCGGGGAACTGAGGTATCCCCATCCCGCCCCCATCCCCGTTTCTAAGTTCGGGGAATCCCCGTCCCCATCCCCATCCCCGGTCAACTCGGGGATTCCCCGGTCAAATCGGGGTCGGAGAACGGGGTCCCCATCGGGTACGGGGTTTTTTGCCATCCCTAATAGTATGTATTGGAAGCATAAGTTATAGTCAAAATTTCAAAAGATATATAATATGAAACTAATAGTTTTATCTTAGAGGTTACTTTTCATCAAATTCAACGTTAATGAATTTTTTTTGAATATCAATGTTAACACAAACTTGGAAGAGTATGAAACGTGTATAGCTCATATGTTCCATCTTAAGAAGTAGTTGATCGAATTAACTTTAGGTTTTTGATATTCCAAATTTATGATTTTTCCAAAATTGATTTAACAGACTTTTACACTACGTTACTCATTTTTTACCAATTTTTCTAATATTGAATAACATAGTATAAATGTTTAAAAAACAAAAATAGCAGCTCACCATAAATTTAAGGTCAAAACAATAAAGTTTTAAAATAAGTAAAGTTTTAAAATGTTATAGCAATTAACTATATAAAATCTAGAATTAAAATATATTTAAACCTTCATAAAAACTTGATATACAAGTGTACAAGTGCTATTTAACAACACCCAATAAAAAGCAAAAATAATCTGGGGAGGAGCTGAGAATCAAAAATATATTTATTAAAGGCTTGAAAGAGAGGGAGAAAACTAGAAAAAGTACAAATTACGGGGATCGAACTCTGAAGGGTTTAGCTTCACATCACCTAGCTAATCAATAGGCTAAGTTAAAGTTTATTAAACATGGTAGCTATTAAATAAATAACATGTATCAGGTTAGTTTTTTTTTTTGAACAACCAAAGTTATCTCATTCCAATATCAATGTAAAAAGTACACGATGGGATCCCATCATAACAAAACCGCACCACCCACACAATCAATCAATAGAAATAGGACACAACACTACCCTCACAAAACCTACTTATCTCAAAACCATTTGTATGACGCTGTAATCAACCAGCCTAAGTCAAAAGCCCGTTCCAAACAAATATGATATATAGTACTGCATCATGTCATCATATCCCGTCTCGAACCAACACCACATCACAGATACAACATCTCGAAACATGTAATCTAAGCACCATCAAAACCTCATGAGAAAACGGAACCACTGGTCCACCCACACAATCACGTCCCATACGATCGTAAGATCTGTAATCACCAGAAAAAGGTCAGAGATACATATTCTTCTCTCTCTCTCTCTCTCAAAGTAAGGATATATGCATCCAACTGACCGAACAAACTCTGAGGCTCAAAAGGCACCCTAGATCATACTCACACAGGAAACAAATTACTGACCGAACAAACTCTGAGGCTCAAAAGGCACCCTAGATCATACTCACACAGGAAACAAATAACCTTCCCCCTTTCAACACACAAAATTCCACTTACTCACATAAACATTCTAACGATTGAGAACTCTGGGGCTCGAAAGGTTTAGGAAGGTATGGGAAACACCAACAACCGCCCGCCTATCCTCCTGCCCTCCATCGCCAAAAACACACCCAAGCACCCCCCCGAACACCGTATCCTAATGGCCCACCCTACAACACGCCTCTACCAATATTCACCCTGTACACCATCCCACCCCCACCCAAGTAGACAATATAGATAAAACTATATCTGAAATCTCCCAAAGAAACATCCGAAAAAACTCTGAAGCTTGAAAGACCGATTTGCATCAGCTAAATGAATATGACCTAGCAAATCAACCGGATTGGTATGCCCCCCTTATAACGCCAAGGTGATCAAAAGTGCAACCTCCAGCACTACTAATAATATCCCCAAAAACTAGCCTATGACCATGGCTAAACAATGTTGGATAAGCAATGTGACGTGTGTGCTAAAATGCCCTACCTAACACCAGAAAAGAAACTTAGCCACAGCCACTAACCTCCCCTCACCACCCTTATAGCTCCATCCCTGACCCCCCGCCCCAAAATGATATTAGTTATACCACACCTGTAAATCTCTGACACAAAAGTTAACTAAAACCAAAACACGCATAGCACCTGCAGAAAAAATACACAAAACATACTTAAGATATACCAATAAACCATTATAATACCCCTTAGCACCCCGTTCGCGTCCATCACCCCTATTTCTCCTACTCAGGGTACCGACCATGCCATCTTGAGGATCAGCCACCAGACACCTGCAATAGCCGGCTACAGCAACACCTGTACTGCATCATACTAATCGAAACGAAAACTCAAGAAAGCATAGACACATGTGTTCATATTACAAAGTACAAACTCAACACGCACAAGCTGAAATACAGGTTAAGGATCCAACCCTCCCACCCACATCTCACCTGAAGACCAAAACCTCTATCCCTCCCCCATATTAACTTTTAAAATGCCTGCACCACTGGAGTTCAC
Organism: Pulicaria dysenterica; assembly: GCA_947179395.2. NCBI lineage: Eukaryota > Viridiplantae > Streptophyta > Magnoliopsida > Asterales > Asteraceae > Pulicaria > Pulicaria dysenterica. The sequence goes on from OX359290.1 coordinate 91,284,915, forward strand.
ACCAATCATCTACCAACTCGGACTTCCTACCATCACACCTAAACCCAGAACAACCAAAGCCCCGACCTGCCTACCCCTTTCCTAGCCAAAGCATCTGCATCGACGTTCAAATCCCTAGGAATGACTCTGAAATCAACCCCACCATCCGCAGAAATAAGACCCCTGATCCGACTTAAAACATCCCCTACCACACATGGTGGATCTACTATCACATTAACTATTTTATCTACAAGCTCCGAATCAGTGAAAATCCTTAAACCTTCCTCGCCCCATTTCTTATTACTTCTAAAAACTAGGAGACCATAATACACTGCCTCCAACTCAGCAACTAAAGGCATACACATCGAAATTTGTTTTGAGAAGGCACCAATAATAGCCCCCTTCGACCCTCTCCTAAAGATACCCCCTACACCTGCAGACCCCATAATGCTATTAACCGACCCGTCAATGAACAAAACTATACCATCATGACCCACCCCGTTACTCTCACTATCAGCTCTCGACAATAAATTATCTCCACTTAACACCTCCAAAGGCATTATACATATATCAAAAGATGATCCCACCACCGTAGGCCACTTCGCGAAACACCACTGTCCTGTTCTCATCCAGATCAAATCCACCAATCTTTCAACACTTACCCTCTTATTGTTGAACACAATATTATTCCTTTCCATCCAAATAGACCATAATACACTATACAAGACCAACATCCACACTTTCTTAATCCATCTTTTGTTTCCTAATTTTGGCCATATCTCAATTAACTCTCCTATATCCCTAGGAATAGCCCACGACACTCCTACCATGTTCAACACGCTCGCCCAAACCTCCCAAGATCTGCTACAATGTAGTAATAAATGAACAATAGTCTCATTATCCTTACTACATAAAGGACATTCTAACCCACTAGACAGTAACACACCTCTCCTAGCCAACTCCATCCTTGAAGGACTACTATTCCAGGCCGCTTGCCAAACAAACAAGCGAACTTTAGGGGGTCCCCAATAGTCCCAAATCTTATTTACACCTATAGACACATGTTCCTCATTTACCAAATCGACAAGGCTTCTCACGGAAAACTCCCCATTAGGTTCATACCTCCATCGAACATTATCGCTACAATCCTTTTTCAACATCTGAGAGTTTAACACGACCATGAACTCATTATAAACCTCAACTTCCCAATCAAACACCTTTCTTCTCAACTTTACTACCCATAGCCACCCTGACTCTCTCCATTCCCCAAAGCTCTCAACCTTCCCCTCTTTCTTAATTGCTAAGGCGAAAATTCTAGGGAACCTACTTCTGAGGCAAAACTCCCCCGCCCATTTGTCATTCCAGAAATCAAAGAAGTCCCCCTTACCTAAGACAACTTCAAAACCTCTCCTAACAACAACTAGCTTTTCCTCACCTGACAGCAACCCAGATATAGCCTTCCAAATATTTGACATCCTAGCCTTATTACCCCATGGCTCTCCGGGACCAATGGATAAATCCCCATACTTACAGTTTACAACCCTCCTCCACACAGTGTTACCTCCGTTCCAATACCGCCAAAACCATTTAGACAAGAGGGCTTTGTTTTTTTGTTGTAGGTCACCAACCCCCAACCCCCCATAACGTTTAGGTTTCTGAACCTTACTCCACGCGACCATATTAACACCTTTCTTCTCTCCCCCTTTAGACCACAAGAATTGTCTCCTAATCTTCTCCAAAGTTTTGTACACCCCAACCGGCATACAGAACAATGACAAGAAATACACTGGAAGGTTATTGTTTATAATTTCAAATTATATATGTTACAAGATCAGTAATGGTTTAATCATAAAGTATATGTTGTATTTTGGTTAAACCCCTATAATTTTTTTATCAGTTTTACCACTAAATATTTTTAAGAGTCTAACCTTAAAATATTATAAGGTTTCAATTTAGTGTTTACTAATATATAGATGATTTTATGTTTCTGTTGAACAAGATGATGAACAATTTAAAATCGATTTTCAAACAAATTTACCGGTTGTTAAGGCTTCATTTTTACTCTTGTAATTGAATCCAATGTATTTTTTATATATTATACTAAAATTTTGATCATATTATTCATGTTCATATTGATTTATCTTTATTCATCTTGATTGTTTGTTTATAAATGATCAAACATAGAAAAAAAAAGAAAAAAAACTAGAAAAGGATTAGTATGTGGTCCATAGTAATTTTGGGTTTGGGCTACGTACCCGCATTTAATTATGTGGTGTTATTTTCCATACAACATTTAAAGTAAAAGGAAAGAGTGTATATATATAGCTGGCAGTGACAAATATGTGTAGAGAACCACATCTGCAAGCAAGGAATCCATCTAAAAAGCGTTATTAATGACGAATGATAGCTCTATTATTTTACATACATCGTATTCAACATTCTTTTTATAGGTATCACATTCCTCAAATAAAATGTTCATCGATATATATGCACTTAAATATTGTCTTTCCAAATTATAAGTTACTCGCATATATGCATTCTCTATCATGGTTATCGACGCCAACAAATAAATAACATGTATAATGGTAAAAAGATCGAATCCACAGAGACCGGTTCAATTTAAAGTTCAATGCAATCGAAAGATTAAAGTAATTTTATCACACACACACACACACACACACATATAATAAGTTGGTTTAAATGAGAACTGTTTTTCGTAAGAGAACCAATTTTAGCTTTTTATTAAAAAAATTAATGGTTAGGTAAATATATGACCAAAATATTCTCATTAATGAGACGTCATTAATGATGATACTAATAGTTTTTTCGCAATTTTCGTATAAAAACAGTTTTCGATGGAACTTTTTTTGCATTAGAAGTGTTTGTAACATCATTAATGATTCAATAATATGGGAAATTTGGTCATTTATATATTTTTCTCAACCGTGAATTGCGTCAAGGTGAACTGCTATTAATGTGTGAAACTTGATTTCTTCAAATTATCCCTCATTAATGAGTTATTAATAAGTCAATCATTAGCCACCAATTTTTTTAGCCATTAGCCGGTTTATTTTGGTCAAGTGTCAAGATTGGTTCTCACAATTCTCAAACGAAAAACAGTTTTCCTTTGAAATTTGCCCCTATATATATGGTAAAGTTTAGTACATACATAACCAACTTTATATGCAGAACATACAATACTAATCTTAACATTTAGATTCGGATGATCAATGTTTGAGATTACGACCGAACATGCAGATTATGTAAATTGAATATCCATTTCCAACAGAATATGCACATTGCGTAAATCAAATATGTAATTGTAATCTCAACAATTACATATTTGATTTACGCAATGTGATCATCCAAATCTAAAGACTGAGATTGGTTTTGTAGGTATGTTAGTTCCGTATTGATTCTTGTTCTATATAATAATAATAATAATAATAATAATAATAATAATAATAATAATAATAATAATAATAATAATAATAATTAATTAATTAATTAATTAATTAATTAATTAATTAATTAATTTTAAAGTTAATCTAATTTAATTTGGTCATGATGATCTTCAAGTAACAAATGGAGGGTATCGTTAGAAGCAGACGACAACTTACTCCTATTAGTTATAATTTAAACGGTGTCAATATAAACTTGAATATATGTAGTTAAAGAAAATTATGCAATAATAGTTGAAGGGTCGTGATTTTGCCACGGCAAACTTTATTTCATCCACGACAAATTGTTTATATTACCATTTTTACCCGTCTCCGTTTCTTTACATATTAACTAATTTTTCAATAAGTTTCATAATTTTATGAACTAAATTGTTTCCAGGATTAAACAAATAATTAATCAATAAATAAATTAAACTTGAGGTTTGGATATCAACAAGATTCTACAAATAATTAATTGATTATATTATCAATAATGTTCAATAAATAATCTTGTGTTGTACAAAGACCGATACTCGTCTAATTTAAACACACACTTAAAAAATCAAATTGCACTTGGGTTTTTTGCTGCTATTGTTATTTCCAATTGTTATTCTTTTTTAAGTTTTTATTGTGGAATTATCACAAACACACAATCTTTCAAGTTCTACTTATCTCTTCTAAATGAATAAGGAAGTGTCGAGAATATTTGCTATATAAGTTATGGAAGCAACTTACTTGATTTAAATACATATCCAACTTTTTTAAATGATGATATACCATTTGAGTAGGGTGAATTCTTCTATGTCATGAAATATTTTTTTAATGCAAAATACGTGAAAATACAACAAACCATACCTATATTGCCATTGTAGTTAGGATTTGTTCTAGTCAAGTGGTTAATTGTGTAATAGCTTTTTCAAACTAATGTGCTTATATTAATTGTAATTGTTTGAAATATTTTGTTGCGTAAGGAAGAAAAAGAAATCAAAGTTTAGATATTAACATAAATAAATCTAGTAGATACATTTATAAAATGGAGCATGGACTTAAAAGAAAAAGAAAAAGAACAAAATTAAGAAGTGTTATTATAACGATGACTAAGCCTAAAGAAATAGAGGCGGGGTAAAAATGGCAATATAAATAATTTGCCGTGGATGAAATAAAGTTTGCGGCGGCAAAATCACGGCCCATAGTTGAAATTATACGAATTGGTTCATGTTATTAAATCACACGAAATGTAGATGTTATAATATATTTAGTAATTTGATTTCGACCCCAACTTACTCCACATGCATCAATCAGGCTGATGAGCTGTTTGCTGTTCTTATTACTTTATCATCGAGAATTCAAATATTGCCTCCGCAAAGAATTACCAAAAAAGAAAAAGAAATTAAATGAGACAGTGGGGTGCACCACTCATTCCAAATCAGTGAAAGGAGTTTACTAACTTTTATTTACCCTTTTTTTTTTAAACGGCAAAGTTAGTTGTTAGTAAGTTAGTAAACCCCAAGTTAGAATTAAATTCCATTGCCAATGTTTGAACCCTGGACCTCCTAGAAGGCTTTGTCTCCCCCTCATTCTTTGCGGAAGCAATATTAGAATTAAACTTTTATTTACCCTACCAATCTACTATCACAATAATCTAAGGTTCTAAATAACCTATCATGTTATCATATTATTAACCCTTAGAGCATCCACAATCCATACAACTCTCTAAGAGTTTAATGGATTGTCACATCAGCATTCCACTATCTATACAACTCCATCTTTTAACCTCCACAATCCATTGAACTCCGCATAGTTTAATGAATTTCCACATCAGCATTATATATATATATATATACATACACACACATATGTATATATATAATATATATTTTGGTATTATTTTAATGTTTTATCAATTATTATGTTTTCTATAAATTCAAAGCTCCTTATATATATATAATTTTTGTATATTTATTAAGAATTTTTTTTAAAAATATAAGTAAATTAAAAACTAATTAATTTAAAAATGTATTTATTTTAAACTCTTTACAATATTAAAGAAGTAAATAAAAAAAGATTTATATATATAATATGGTGGGGTCTACCACTATTAAAAAGAAAAACAAAAATCATGGAACCTACACAAAACCTATTACACGGTTGTATGGTTATACAACCCAACTTTCATACTACTCCCTCCACAATCCATACAACCTTCATTCAACCCTTATACACCCTTTATGCAACCACCATTGTGGATACTCTTAGGCTTTTTATGTTACGTGATGTTATGATATTTTAAAAGACATGTTTTAAAACGATAATTGTGTATATATTATAATTATATATTTTTCATTATAAAAACAAAAATAAAAAAGTATATAATTCTTAGAGAGAAATTATAAAACAATTCATCATTATTCTTTTTTATTTTCGATATATCTAGCTATTCCTTATAACTATATATTAGGCCCATATAGTCCAGTATTGATAAACCGTTTCAAATACACATCTAATATAGTGTTATAGGCTACTTTCGCACGGCCTTGGCGATCTTTTTAGAACATTGCATAATATAGTGTTATAGGCTACTTTCGTAAAGCAATGCTGACGAATATTTTTGTTTCAAAATATGTGCTTTAACATCATATATATGTTACTTTTAAGTAGATATAGAAGACGAAGATAAACATATTAGATAAGTGTAGATAAAGAGGATAATCATTGAATTAGGCTACAAACTTGTTAGAGGAGTGGAAAAGTATGGTTTAGGATTCGACAGGATGGGACATTAGACAATCTAACGAGCTGTATTAAAAAAGAAGGGATAATTTCTTATATACTCTTATTAAACACTTAAATATCTTATTTACCCACCTTAAATTTAAAATATCTTATATACTCTTATTAAACTTGATAATATCTTATTTGCCCAAATCATCATTTTTATCAATTATTAATTATTTTAAATGAATTTAAAATTATAAAAGATGATGAAATGACTATTATACCCCTCTTTTAAATCTCTTTATAATCTCCTATACCCTTACTAAACTTCATAAATATCATATTATCCAAGTTTATTTTTTAATTTTTAATCTATTTCAAAAACTCACACACACGATTATTTAATACAACTCTATACACACACAATTATGAACAAGCCAGTAGTTTAATTTGATTATGGACACGGGAGAATCTTGAAAGGACTTTTATTCAATGTAACAGGATTTTCTCTCAGGAGATCCCAAGTGATGTTTTTTTTAACAGCATGATTTCCATTAGTTAAGTAGTTGAGCCGTGTCATGAAGCTTACAAGTTACAAACACACAGTTTATTGCACTGTACACATAGATCGATAAATTGATTATGCTGCACTCCAACTTCTTGTTGATCGCTGACATCAAGTTCCAACCTCACTTTGTCTTCGCATTAGATTTTGCTTCGCATTACTTCATGCATTGTTACGATATATACTGCTGTAGTGTTTTGATAATCATCATAGAACCAAAGCCACCATCCACGATCAAAAGAAGGAGAAATGTACGTGTAAACCCTAAATCCTATTTTGACGCTAGGGTAATGTGGTCTTTTTCATTTTTTAAATAATTATAGATGATTTAAATTAATTATAAAATAACTAAAAACTAATAAAAATGTTGATTTGGGTAAATAAGATATTTAAGCGTTTAAGAAGGGTATATATGATATTTTAAATTTAAGGTGGGTAAATAATATATTTAAGTGTTTAATAAGAGCATATAAGAAATAATCCCGAAAAAGAAATAGTAAAAAGATTAGATTATGTATTAACTTAATTAATATCAAGTAATACTAAGTTTATTGAAGAAAGAGGGTGATAAATATATTATACTGCCGTATTAATATGTACATTTAACAGAAGATAAGTTTTATAAAGGTCCGAATTATCGGCTAAAAGAAGCTTATGGTGGTCCAGCATTTCAATTTAGGTGTTAAGAAAAAAAAACTCAAAAAGACTGCATTATTACCTTGTTTGCAAATTGACAAAGTAAATTAGTGATCTTTTAATATATAAATCTTTGTTTTTATTTCCATTTTCTGAAGGAAGTATATTGTATAATATTCTTTTACTTGTGGTTTTTACTAAATATAAAAAAAAGGGTAAATAACTTATCAAGAGATAGGATATATATACTCCTAGTATTAGCACATATTTTAGGTGATTTTATACTTATAAACATGACTTTAAACGAGGGATACGCTAGTTATTTAAAATTTGTACTTAGTTAAATGTTTATGAGTATGAAAATTCAGTCATAAGTATTTTTAATTGCATACATCATTTTCCGAACTTATTATGCAACTATCTTTTAACTTTAAACCAGTAAATGCAAGTATCTTTATATTCTAGTCATCTTTCCATTTAATACCGATTTATTCGACATTTTACATAAAATTTCCTAAATGCCGAGTTAGACCCAATTTATGTGTTTTGTTTTGTTTTGTTTTGTTTTTTTGTTTTGTTTTTTGTTTTTTTTGTCATGTTGTTATAGAGGTCATATATTAAACTTTTAAATAAACAAATAAATAATACATGTTTCTGTAAAAGTGATATAGTTGTTAAAAGTGCTTATACTCCCTTTAGATTAACACCTCAAATGATTTTTACTAAAACTTATCTTTATTTGTTTGTTTATAAACTTGATATACGATGAAGTGGTAAATAACTTATTATTGAACTTAAAAGATAGTTTCATAAATTAGTAACAAATTATATATGCTTACATTAAATAGTAATAAATAAAGATAGTTGTACTGATTAATAAAAAATATAAAACACCATTTTATAAATAAGTCATTTGAAGAAAAAAAAACTATTTTCTATACATCTACTTAATTTCTGTTATATATTTAAGACATAAGTAATTCCATGAGAAAACTACTTGAAAACAAAAAGGTTCAAAATGTTTACTACTGAATATTTAAAGTGCTATCAATAAAAATATTAGTTACTTATTTTTAAATATTTATATTTAAAAAGTCCAAAAATATCCCATCAATCTTTAACTCAGCAACATTATGCATTAACTAAGGCACTAAGCTATTAATATTTATGTTTGAAAAAATATAAATTTACTAATATTTATGGTTTATATATTGTGCCATTACATCCCTTTTAACTTTTTATTTATTTATTTCCATTTTATAGTAACTCATTTTATTTATTTATTTATTTTATTGTAGTTTATCTATTTTTTCACTTTTGTAACAAAACAATCACTCTATCTACGGTTCAACATTTTACATCCTCATATCACGCTATAACAAAATTAGGTATTGTTGTTATTAGTAACATAAGAACATATCGCATTAGAAGAGGAGGCTCACCGGTCCAATCCTAAAAAAAAGTTTATGGATTTGGGCTGGTTAGGTAGTGAAATCTCACGTTTGCTTATCGGCATTCAACAAAAGTGGAAGTCCAACAAATCAACAATCTATCTATCTATATCTATCTATATATATATTAAAAGAAAATAAAAAATGGGAAAGATTCCATAAATAAAATTTCATTAACCAATCAAAACCTTTTATTTTTTTCAATTTTGACCAAAATTTGTAATTTTGACTTCCATTATTAGAATAGTTCTTAAAAAAGTATATGCAACAAATTATAAGGGAGCTATATGAAAATATATAGGGGGTATTTTTATAAATTATATATTTATATTTAAGGAATGTATTTAATTGTATATATTTGTAGTTTTTCTTTTATAACTTTAAATATATTATGATTGGTATAAATATAATTATATATTTATAATCGTCTCATTTTTATCTACATTTTGATGTAAATTTTATCGTAATAGCACAAAACTAAAAAAATATTTTTTATTAGTAAAAAGTATATTTTATAACTATTGAAAAAAGGGAGTTACTATCTTTAATTTTGTATTTAAAATGTAATGACACTTAATCTTTTTTTAAATGAGAATATGTATTTTTTTTGCTTATCTTCTTTTAAAATTATAAACTGGTGAACATATTTATGACTAATTTTTATGTTATAAATCACTAAATCATTAATCCTTTTTATGAGGTATTTTTTACTTAGAGTATATGATAATATATATCTACAACAATTATCTTATTCTATGAGATAGTTTATTTTTGTGACTATGTACATCAATTATCTTATTCATTGACATAATCATACAATGTTAAATTCTTGATCTGTTTTTCGATGCCAACGATTTCATATTAAATATTGGTTAAAGTGTGAGGTATTGCTAATCACACTATTTAAAAGTAATTAAGCGTCAGTGCTTTACATGTCAAAAAAGAAGATTATGAGCATGACATCCGAATTTTGAGACAATATTATCACAAGCTAACGGACTGATTTGTGTATTCGTTTAATTTATAATTCAGATTTTATGTAATAACAATGAGAAATTTTAACTCAATTATTTTCTAAAATAATGTATAAGATTTTAAAATTAAGAAGTTTTAATTTTTATATTTAGATATTTGACTCATATTTTTACTATGATTTTAATAATATTTTATAAAAATAATTAAGACTAACCGTATATCACGTGTGCCTCTAACAAATGAAGAGGATGAGCATGATAACAATGAACATCTTTTTGATCTAAATTATTTTTAAGAGATAATAATTTTGTTTTAACAAATGAAGAGGTTTGACACATAAATGATTACATGGTATCAATATTAAACACTATGGAGGTATTATATTCCGAATTAGATAATATATGTTAAGGACGTAAGGTAAACTTTAATATCATGTTTAAGAATCATTGTACACACCAAATATACTTAATTCCCTCAAGGTTTCATCTTAGTGACGATAATAGTAGCCTGATAAATAAAATTATGAATATAGTATAGAAAGAAATACTACTGAAAATATGAAAGCCCCGTCTTAATTCAATTTTTGAACATTCGATAAATATGTTTTTTTATTAGTTATTATTTCTATGAATAATTTGTTTGTTTATATTTTGTTATGTATTTTATTTATGCTTTATTACATGTTAAATGTTTTATTTATTACATGTTATATATTTTTTTATTAGTTATTATTTATTTAATTTATAATTCAGATTTTATGTAATAACAATGAGAAATTTTAACTCAATTATTTTTTAAAATAATCTATAAGATTTAAAAAATTAAGAAATATTAATTATTTATATTTAGATTTTTGACTCATATTTTTACTATGTTTTAATAATATTTTAGAAAACTAATTAAGACTAACCGTATATCACGTATGCGTCTAACAAATGAAGAGGTTGAAAATATAAATGATTACATGATATCAAGGAACATCTTTTTGATCTAAATTATTTTTAAGAGTTAATAATTTTGTTCTAACAAATGAAGAAGTTGAACACATAAATGATTACATGGTATCAATATTAAACACTATGGAGGTATTATATTCCGATTAGATAATATATGTTAAGGACTTAAGGCGAACTTTCATATCATGTTTAAGAATCATTGTACACACCAAATATACTTAATTTCCTCAAAGTTTCATCTTAGTGACGATAATAGTAGCCTGACAAATATAATTATGAATGTAGTATACAAAGAAGTACTACTAAAAATATGAAAGCCCTGTCTTAAATCAATTTTTGAACATTCGATAAATATTTTTTTATTAGTTATTATTTCTATGAATATGATTCTCTTTGTTTATATTATGTTATATATTTTATTTATACTTTATTACATGTTAAATGTTTTATTTTTTTAAAGATTACTCGTGCGTGCGCGGGTCATTTAACTAGTATACTATTATACTACAAACTAACAAAGTACAAACATATAAAGAAATTTCTTTAAACATAAACTTAAAATTTTAATTTTGAGATTGTGAAGTTAAATCGAGGAGTGGTGTCAGAGGATTGTAACATCTGTTAAATAAAAATACAAAAATTAAAAGTCAAAAATTAGAAATTAGAAAATAGAAAATTTAAAGTTAAAACAATTATATATGGTTGTATTATTTGATATGTTGACTACATTATTTTGATAATTTTTCATTTGACTTAGTACTTTAATATTTTGGATTAGTTATATAATTGTATTTATTTATGTATTATTTTAATTTTATTTCTCTTGTTTAATGTTATTATTTATTGATGCTTAGTAAAAGTGTATTACATCAAATTGTTTATTTTATTCATTTATATAATTTGAAATAAAAAAAATTGAATAGAATCAAACTGTAACAAACACTAAACTCAATTTCAAGTCAAATCAAAAGTAGCATTAAATTTTGTAATTTGAATTGAAATGAAAATCATATTCAAGAATGATGCCAGGAATTTACGCGGAAACCTTATTTTGAAAACCAAAAAAATACACATTTAATATATTTGGCCGAAATGAGTCTACAACTGACACGAAACACAACCCGAACCCATTACTGGAAGAAATGACACAACTCGTATCTGACATGAAAATAAATGGGTCAAAAATGGATTGACATGAAATTAACACAAACACGAACAACACGAACCCAATAACCTGAACGTGAATCATTAAAATCGTGTAATGTTTTTGGGATATAGTATTTGGACCCCCTATATGCCATGGTTGCACGAAATATACACGTATAGTTCAGAAAATTTAGAGCAAAATTTTAGAGATTTTATTGTGTCTATTCCTTCTAGAAGACCAAAACATTTTCATAGACGAAATTTTTGTTAAGAATAGCTTGCGGGAAAGTCTATTAAAACAAGAAGTTGTGTCATTTGGTCCTTTTCCAGAGTTTGGTATTATATCTATTAAACATACCTTCTAATAAATAACCATCAAGAATAATGAAAACCCATCAACAAATGTTGCTACATTGTGTATATCTTGTTCCTTGAAGAAAAATCATCGCCTTCTTTTTCATTCTTTTGAGACCGATTATCCTTCTTGAAAGATTTCTTCAATCCCTTGGATTGCGTTCTCTCTTTACATAATTCATATACAAACAAAATGCACAAGTTTAAAGCTAGATATCAAACCATTAAATAGCCAGTAAATATAAAAAGTAGTGCTACAACCCTTGGCTATATGGTCACCCTATTGACACTACAACACAAGCCTCAACCAAATGCTAAAATACAGTCTGCAGAAGAAAAGGAAAAAAAAAACACAGGTATAATGGAAAATTTCAAAGGCAACATGTACATACAACAAGCGTTTCTAACTAAATTAAAGCACAGATATTGCGCCCGGCCCGGTTTTAAAACTAAACATCCATGTTCATGGACGCAATGTACATTTTCCCTCTCAAAAGCTTCATTGCATGCCACAAAAAGAAACGGGGGCAAAGTTACCAGTCTAAGGTGATGCCCCTCGAAACATATAAATTATCTATGTACTGTATCACCGGAAGCGACGCTTTTATATACCTTCTCATTTCCTTCTCTGCTGATTGTTCTGTCACAATATTTAATTCAAAAAAAAAAAAAAAAAGGTTCAAATTCAAGATTAAAAAGTAGTTAACGGCCAAGATAGACTATTTTCGTATCTGAAAGTTCAAACCCGCTAAAGTCAAATAGTCAACATGTGTTCGTTCTACTCAACTTACCTGTTTCATTTAGATTGAGCAGAAGTTGATCCCTTGATGGAAGAGCACACATTCCTGCAGAAACTGCAGTTCTGACTGCCCATGTGTGGTATGGTGCACACACTTGTTGGTAAGCCGTTGAAGCTGCATCTTTAAGAGAGTAGTCACTGGAATCAATTTACACAATGATTGCAACATTATTTCCAATGTAATGATAAAAAAAGCATTAAACTAGCATTATTAATATAATTGTAAGGCTTCTTGATAACATACTTGGTGGTCAAAAAGTTCTGGAACAACTCTCTAATGAGATCAAGGCCCTGCCTAACTCTGCGAAGATTACGAGTAAGGCTACCAGGTGACTTCACTGTCTTCTTTTTTACATCATAATCAACTACGTTGCTTAAGCTCACATAGCGTTCTGATGCTTCAGCCAGATCACGCACCTGAAACCACCAATCACAAATAACACAAGAGATGCAAATTTGGTTAAATTGCGTCAATGGGAGTTTAACAAAAAACTCTTTTTAAGTTTGTTTTGCTATTAATAGTTTTTAGTACACAATTTGCTGTTAAACAGATGGTTTGTAGATCCATCTTATGTCACTTCTACTTGACTCATTGTCTCCAATCTTGTTCCTTCAACTCCACTTTTTTCCAGAACTTCAGTTAACAAGATTGTTTGTAACCTTTATTTTGTATTCCAAATGTGTTGGTAAAATCTCATATATTGAATTGTGCTACAGTTTTCTACTTGCTAAGTTGCTATAAATTATTCATCAACATATTTACATCTGTGACCTATTAGTAATGACTGTGAACTGTGAACGATGCTGAAGTAGTGAAAATTTGTTAAAATATTCAGGTTTATTTTCATATGTAAGTGTGGCTCATTAGAAATATAGAGTTAGATTTGACTCTTAGTAAGGCCACTGGCATCCGTTTAACTCCCATTTTTAGAATTTTTTATTTCACACACACACACACACTCATATTCAAAGCAATAAAAGAAAACAAAAGGAAGGTGTTCACACAGCATGGCCAGCTTCAAAGGTAGAAAGAAACACACATGGAAGGGAGCGGGAGTAGTGGAGTCACTAGTGGGATGGCTCCGATTATGCTTGAAAATGATTGTACACCAGGTGTTTTAACTACAATTCTCCTTTCAAGTCTGCTTAAAGAAAAAATTTAACAAAAATGAAAACCGTCTTTTTCTGCTTCTTGGTGATACCCTGATCATCTTTCATTGACAACTAAAACAAACTTAAGTAAATTACTAGTAACAAAATGAAGTAAAAACCATCAATAAACACCTACAACATGCTATTAACCACTTTCATCTTATTCTACTTGTTTTTAGTATGACTTCACCTTTCATTGATACTTTGTGTATGCTCACAAGCTTAAAGTCCATTCAGGAAATACAAAAGTAAAGTCATGGTACATTCAATATGCAATCATGAAATCCTAAAGATGTTACTTTAGAATGATGTTCATTCCCGAAGCACTCTAATGATGTCAATTTATGATATTCCCTGATAAATCACAAAGAGAATTACAACATACAACTTCTGTCTTCGTGAATTTGAAATGAAATATGCCACAATTTTCTTTCTACTTCAACAAACTATGTCTAAACAATTTATACTATACATTTCTAAATCAGGAGTACGATAAAATACATATTCAGATTTGGGAAAAAGAAGACAAACCTTAGAGGTATATTCCATCTCCGCGAATCGAAAAGCGATGCCAAGGCAACCAAATAGCACAGAAACCAAAGAACAAGCATCGCAAAATGGTTTCAATTTCAAAACAACAGAATCATCATTATTTTGTTCTTCAATCAGATCTGAAATTTCCTCAAATGCATCCGCGATCGAAGAAAGAGCGCTCTTCTCTGTTCCAGCGTCTTCATATTCATCACCGCTATAATCTATCTTCTTGGAATTGCTCCTGGCATATCGCGAATACGCGTAATCAACAAACCAAAATACGCAATCTCCCGATCAACATCTTCAAAAACTAATCTGTCAGATTTGAAAGAAAAAGAAACGAAAATTAACGAAGCGAATACCTTTCCCGGCTCCTATTGGAGCTGAAGTAGGAAAAAAGAGCCATTAAATTAGGTTTTGCGTCCGCTCAGATCCTGATTTGCCCTAAAATCATATGAAAATTTCTCAGAGATAGAGAAAAGGAGAGATTTGAGAGGGAGATGAGAATATGAAGGCGATAACGGTTTTTTTTTCATGATACTTTTGGCGCCTCCACGGGATAAGTTAAGTTTGCGCGTCAATTATCTATCAGACTGTTTTTTCTTTCTTCTTTTTCAGACTTTCAGTTATATATTTGGACCTTCTACTTTGTTTAATTAACATAACTTACCCCTATCTTTGTAGTTAGGCTACTCGTAGCGGGTGTCCCGAAAGGGTTCAAGAGGGTCTCGGGTTGTAAAGGGTGACCGGTACGCATGCTTGGGGTCACAGATTTTCTTTCTCTTAGGCTTCTTGAACCGACTAACCCGTAGCTTTTTTTCTTTCTTTTCTTTGTAGAGGGTAGGAGAGAGAATATTTAGGTTAATTTGTGATGAGTACTACTTGGGTTTGTGTTAATTTGGGTTAAGAATAAAAACTGATGTAGCAGATGATAAGCATTTGAGTTGATTTGGGTTGATGAAGGCTATACTCATAGCCTTAATGTGTTTTTTTTTCCTTTAAACTCTCAAAGATTGATTTTTTTTATTTGTTGGGAACTTGGAATGATATCATATAAATGCTTTTTAAAATGTTATACATCTATAAAACGTATTCAATAAAAATTCGTCGTTAGTTTTTTAGGTTTATCTTGATATTATATTTTATAACTCTACATTGAGTCCTTTATGTTTAGTTTCATTGTACCGAAAGTCGTTTAGGTTAACCGCTCTTTGAAACTTATGTAAAGTCAAATGCCAATATGTATGTCAATTCATGTCTTTTGAAACCTCTACGTTTTGTTATTGTGTATTCAATTAAAAAAAGTTATTTTATGTATCGAACTTCTAGTTTGTTCTTACTGTATGTATATTAATTATATAAAAAACACTATATAAGTTTAATACATATAATAAAAAGTTTACTACACACAATAATGACACCATTAAGATTTTTTTAGGTTTCTTTGTTCCAGATATTTTGATTCATTTCATGTTTACAATTAAGATAACGATATTTGCTAATGACCACAAACTAACACCACTCTCTGTCTCTGTGTCTCCCTCTTTTGATTGTGAACAAAGACTGGCTGCTGACAAGTGATTATGGGGGAAGTGTTTGTGAATAGAGCCGACGACAGAGGGATAGCTAACGAGTCGGAATTGTTGCTATGAGAAGTGAAGACAAGTCGAATGATGGTGGCGGGGTTTGTTGTAGCAGCAGTGGTTTGTGACCACTACTAGCCCAAGATCTGTAACATAGAACCGCCACCACCGCAAAGATACGACCACCATTGCCGCCACATATAACAAATATCAACATACCACCACCGCCAGTGCAGATAACCCTAGATCTTTAACATACAATCACCACCACCGCCACAATATAAATGTTAATCATCTGGTTCGGTTCATTCGATTTGGTTGCTTTGGGTTAATGCGGTTATGGTTTGTTTTTTTGCCCGCTCCTTTCTGTATGCTAGAAGCAACTAGACAAACTATTACCAAAAATGGAACATGTTACCATGATTTTACATCTAACAAACAATTGGTTTGGCCTCAGAAGCCAAACTAAAGCACATGCATGTTGTGATGATCGATAGACAAAACTAATACTATCAAACAAAAGACGGTTTGAATATCCAAATACAGAGTTGGTGCAAATTAAATTAAAGACAAAGAGATTCTGGTTACAATCCAATTTCCGTCTTTCCCGACACTTCCATATTTCCACAAGTATAACCACTCGGAAATAAAAAGGCGAACCCAGAAAAGAGAAAGAAATAACCACAGGCAGGTATGGATTAGTCCACCACCATTTATCAACAACACTATTTCTAGTCTTCAAACTCATGCATATGATCTAATAGGTAATTTGCTGCCAGCTCCTCATTCTTGTTGCATGCGAAAAACACCTCTAATACTAGCGCTCTATCGAATCCCATTGCTTCCAGCTGAAATCAATATCATATACCTTTTAATTTACTTTCAATGCACATATAACAATTCCAGTATCAATTTGAATACTCAAATACGCTACTCTACTATAAACCCTTTTTCTTATACTTCTTTACCTCCAAAACATATCCATCTTAATATATTGTTTTTAGTCAAGCAGATGTAAAAATAAGAAACAAAAGATATATAACTCACGCGTTCAATGGCTTCACGTTCTTCAGGTGTAACTGTCACAGCCTGTGGCATTGCTGCAGCGAGATCTCCTAGTACATTCCTGAAATATAGGCCTTATTAGATTTGGCATTTATAATGGAAATTAACTATATATCAACCAAGTTTTTAAGGCGTTGAGTTGACAGATAAAACATACTCTCCGCCTTCAACAGGCTCATTGATCAAACGAAGAAAATCAGCCTGATGCTCTTGAATGAGTCTCACCAAGTGAGGATTTTGCTTCCCCAGCTCTTGAAGCATAGGCTGTCAAATATATGAAAATCATTACACATGTTGAGCTCATGCATTAACACATACACTTGAATGTGTGTGTGTATGTGCTTGCGTAATTCAAAAAAGATTGACATACCTGCAAGATTTGTGGATTAGCTTGCACCATGGCACGAAGTGCTTGAAACTGAAAAAGGAAAAATAGATGGTTATTTATTGAGGTGAGTCCTGAGTGTATATAATGGGTATGAATGTGTGTTTGTTTGGTGGACTAGTGTATAAATACCTGTGGACTGTTACGGAGAAAATCAAGGTTGCCTGCAGCACCACCAGGAGCATTGGTACCCATGTCAGGAAGACCCTAGGCAGCATGTAAGAAGTTTATCAGTTACAGTGTTTCAGATAGAAACAAGCAGATTAAAAGTTTACAAATCATACCTGAGGAAATAGATCCAACGGGTTTGCATTTGGTCCACTTGAAGGCACAGCTGCTGGTTGCGTAGCTTGTGGGGCTTGAGAAGGTGGGGGCGCAGCCTGGACACCTGGCACTGGTAAAGCTCCTGCTGCTGGAGGAATTTCCGCTGCCTCAGGGATTCCCTGACATGGTATTATATAGTTGTCATAATACATGCAATACAGGCATACACGTATACCGCATTTTTATTAAATGTATTCAGCCATGTTATATTTTGAATAAAAATTAGAATAAGAAGGTATTAAAGAGCATACAGAATACAGATACTCGACAGCTCTTTCTGGGTTGTTAAAAGCAGCACGAAGAGCACGAACAACAGTATCCCTATCCCAAAGCCCACCACCCATATCAAGTAGATGCTGGATTGTACCCTCTAGATTGCTTCCTGCAACCAGATTTGATGCTGCTTGACCATACACGTTCTCTGACCTATAATCATCACTAAAATACTTCAGTAAACAATACAAGAGAGGTTGGCTACATTAATAATACAGTTCCTTTAACTGGAGAGATACTGACGGTGCATTCACTGGATCTGAAGCCGGAGTGGCAGAAGGAACAGGTACAGGCCTGAAATCATAGATAAGTACATTATATGAGCAGAAACTGTAAACTTATGCAAACTATGTAGAAAAAAGTTTAACAAAGAAGGACCCTCAAATAGAAAACTATGACGAAATTAAGTACACAAAAGATGTAGCGGATTGAGCTTACGGGGTCACAGCTGGAGGAGCCTGAGTGACAGCTGGTGCAGGGGGAGCGGTACTTGCCTGAGGTGCCTGCATGACAATAGGTTCAATGCATATCACACACAAACCTAAATCACAACAGAATATACAACAACAGCAACAATACACCAATCCCGCCTTAGCAGGGTATGGGGAGGTAAGATGTAGAGAGTCATACCTCTACTGGAGAGTAAAGAGACTGTAAATCACAATATTTACACACACACACACACACACACACACACACATATATATATATATATATATATATATAATTTCTTTAAAGAATTCAATCATAATGCAGACAAAAACTAGAAGGGAAAGCAACGGACAGTTTAACGAATTGCACTACCTTTGGGGCAGCTGCTGGTGCTGAAGTTTCGCCAGATGGTACTTTACTCTGTAGTTAAGATTGAACATAATTTGGAAAGCAATTATCAATTAGATTATATTTCAATACCAACTTTGCACATTCACTATAGAAATACAGACATGAAAAAAAATTATAAACACAATGAATACAGATACACTCAGATCAATGAATTCAAGTATTTGTAGTCAATAACTCAAAGGTTGACTTTACATCAATTGGGAGTGTTGTGCGTTTATAGACTAAATAGGAATTTCAGATTCATAGTCTCGGATAGAAAAAAATTATACCCACCAATCTATTAGCTAGTAGCCTAGTATAATAACTTGTATAAAAGAACAGCTAGAATTACTTTTACTAAGGTAGTTCTTGCTCAATACGCCAAATGAAATCCTTAGTTTCCATATAAGTATGAGACACATTTTTAAGTCATAATCAATTTGATTTCTTCCTCAAAGAAATTTCTTATTCATAATAAAAAATATGTTTGTGCTGAGATTAAAGGAAGTAAACTTTACCTTAGATAACATAATGACAATAAAAGAATTTTCAGCAACTTTGTTCTCTTCCAAGGTGGTTGCATCTTTAAGAACTTTACCCTGATGAATAAGCATCTGCTGTGCAGCAGGATAAACATCTGCTCCCTGAACAGTTTCTATATTTTTCTTCACATCGGCAACCTGCATGAATAATCACGAGTCACGACCTTAACACCATATGCGCAACTTCAAGGAACTCATTGAGATATAAATGAGACAAAATGTGTCCTCTAGGGTAGAAAGATATAAACAAAAAGAATGCTGACAAAAGGCAATATGTTATATCAAGACAACTTGATATATCATGTGCTAGAACATTTACAACCAAAGGAAGCTTCAATCACTCAAATTTTTTAAAAAGGGTATGTTGAGTTCTCTTGCGTCAGTTTTACTATGAGCTCAAACAATTAAATTCCATAAATATGCATGAAAAGACCGGAAGTGAAAGTCAAGTGTAAAAAAGGCAATGTTTATCTTGCATTTAAATATTCAATATGTAATTTCGTTATGTAGAGCAGCCTCTGCATGTCTAAATGTAGTTATTATGAAACCTCTTTGTATTACGGTGCTAGTAAAATAACCAAACACTTGCTTTTATCTTGTATGAGCACATAACTAGCTACTTGCTATTTGTGTGACTACAGTACAAGAATATTGAGATAAGATGGGCATCTAGCATACTTAATGCAAGACAAGACTAAAGAGATAAATTCAATCAGGATTACCGACCTGTATCCAACTTTACATGTTTTCCTACTGGGTATTGCACTCGAATGACTCGATTATCTACCTTTTAATGCACTACACTTTCACAACAAATCATTCTATGCATTGAAAAACCAGTTTTCCAGGTAACCATCTTAACTTACTTTCATAAGAAATAACTATTATTTATTAGTTTTTATTATTATTAGATAGAAGCAAACAATCCCCCCACCCCAGGTTTTCTTTTTCGCCAGAATCCATTAAAATCAGTGACTGTTTCTCCGGAAGATGACTGAAAGATGAAACCCATTTTCAGATGCAAATTAATTAACCCAAACTCAAACAGATTGACTAACACAAATTGATGATTCAAACAGTGATTAACAGATCGATGAACTTGTATGCAGCAGAAAGAGGAAATGAAATGGCGATGAACGATCAAACTCAGATTGTTAAACATGAATAGTTATATAATATGGCAAGTAGGACTGAAATGATGGACTTCATATGCAACAAGAGCACAAGACCGATAGTGGTGGTTTTTATTCACGGATCGTAACCAAGACTAGTTCGAACCCTAAAAAGAAAGACATTAAAACCCCACTTGTTCAAGCGCAATCAAAGATATTTCATCCAGTTTTTTCAAATTAGGGTTCATCACATGAGGGCGAACGAATTGACAGGTGATCTCGCCACGCATGTGGAAGTGGTTTCCTTATACAGAGAGTATGACCACCCAGGCAGGGGGAGGGGATCTGATAATTGAATAATAGTAGTTAAGAATAATATTAAAAGGTAACATTTATCTTAATAGGTAAGTTTTTATCTTAAAAGGTAAGTTTTAGCACGCAATAGCCAATGAACATGTAAGGACATTTTAGTGAATTAAACTCTTTCAGTAATGCCGCACCATCCAACCTTCCAAAAAGCTTTACAATTACTTAGTCAAGTAGAAAAGAAAGCCACATAGAAAAGAAAGCCACATATAATAGAATGTATGATTTCATGGAAATAATACGTAGCAATGAATAATTCAAATGTTAACCAAAAGCTGGACACCTTTTTGTAGAAGCAAGGCACCAACAAATGAAGCAGAAACCGAGTGGAAGAAAGAGAGATTGATACTACACAGCAATGTGGTATGCATATTAGTATATGTATAAAAAGCTTAACATTAATATGCAGCCCTGGGTTTAGAAATGCATTCGACTTATCTTTAACAGCCACGCAAAACTTGTGAACGTGTTGGCATAAGTTTGTGAATATTAAATATGTTCATTAGGTATTTCAGATTACATAATTTAAGTAAAATTAAGAAGCATATAGTTTTGCTATAATAGTAAATAAATACTAATAAGAACATATGTATTGATTATAACGTAACTTTAATATCAATAAAAGCTGGATGTCATTGCACGTTTGATTGTAAAAAAAATTACATCACAGGTGTGGCATATTGTGTATAGCAGAAAATGAACATCTGGTGTAGTTCACAATGTCTGTGAAAGTCTGCATGGAAGTCAAATTATTAGAAATATATTTTGAATAGCGTGATTTCTTATATTTTTAACTCAAGGTATCACTTGTTCAAATTTATGTGATATGTTAGTTAAACTTCCATGCAAAGAAGATCTGTATAGAATCATTATGTACAGCCAAAAACAATCAGCACTTCAATACATGTCACAAAATAGTACCAACAAGACTTCGAAGCATATGATAAAACTAAGTTCATTCTAATTTATATTTCCATATATGCAGATGGTAACAAGAATGTAAAGCATGTGTATGACAGTCTATCTTCAAGAACCGATGCTTCCTATGGACCCTGTAGTCATATTTTTGTAAAAGAAAGCAGATGGAACACAGGCACAACAAGCAAAAGCAAACAAGCAACCTTCACCTTTTCTGTGTGTGTGTGTGTGTGTTAAACATTGATTTCACGATCAGTAATTCAATACCTATATATTTAAATTATATAACTAATTATAACATATTACTTATAAATAGATTATGTAGCTTAAATAAAACAAATTACACAAATTGCAAGTGATACAAATTTATTCCTTCAGGGTTTCTAAGTAAACAAGCACGCATTAGGGCAGCTTTGAAGTTTGAACTACCAAGTAAGTGAATGTTTTTTCGAATGTATAAACTATCCACTGAAGCAAAAGCAACCGTGGCCTGTTTTTAATACTTTTTTTGGTATTTATCCGTTTCCGAATGATACAAAATTTCCCTATTCGTCCAGTTCGTGGTTTAAAATCAGATCAATATACTGGAACGCATAGTGGTTCTAGGTAATTCCGTACATCAGATCAGCTTATCCTGAACATATCCCCATTTTAATTATATTCCCGTCCAGCAACCCAATATTTAATTAATCCCCTAAAATAGATTGAATTGGCTTAAAACAACCCAAGGTGCATTAGTCAAAGTTTTGTCACCTTTTATCACTATAATTAGTAACCGCTTCCAACCACTGGTTTCACATTCAGCATTAATGAAATCAAAGTAGTTTACAACTTCATTGATTTTCTATAATATGTTCATTCTAAAACCAAAAAACAACTCCCGCTGCTTAGAGAAGTAAGAAACAATGACCAATCACTTTTATGAACCACTAAGGCACCAGAACAAGATCTTGGCTATTCAAAATTTAATTAATTCCAAATATAACTTAACTTGACCCATACGAAACTAAAACAACTATGAGAGCAAGTACTCTGTTTAATGCGTTGGACTATACTGGATATGCTTGCCACTCACCTCTCCAACAAGGTACTTTCCATCCCAGTCCAATGGATTTTGACAGAACTTCACAATTCAAAAAACTGTATAAGGTATACTAACAGAGCTTGGCAAAATCATATCCAGGCTTGGTCACAGATCGCTCACCAATTTCACATCCCAGTTCAAACAATTCAAAATTGAAATAACACACTGAAGGTTATTAAAACATACCTAAACAATTTTATATGTTTCATACTATACCAAGCACACTCCCAATCTTTTCATTCAACTAGCTCAATTAACATGAGAAGGAAGGCACAATCTATTTGAATAATAGCGTCACTTAAAGTCTTAAACCCTAGATAAGGAATTTCACAAATTCAAGAAAAAAGTTTCAGGCTTTAAACATTAACGACTAAAACTTCAGATCAAAGAACGCAGTAAAAGAAGAAGAAAACCCTAAATTTCAATGAATTACACATAGAAACACCACGATTCGATAAAAACGAAGGAAAATACAAACAGAATTGAAACGAGACGAACCGTATCTTCAGGTTTTACTTCGATTTCAAAGTGAGTTCCCTTCAATGTTTTCACAAAAACCTTCATCTTTGAATTTGTCGTCTGCAATTACAACTCAAATCAAAAAAGTAATCGATTGCGCGATGAAAACCAGAGCGAAAGAAATCAGAGATTATAAAAAGGAAGAAAGACAATCGGAAGCTCTAGAATGCGAGAAAAAACAGAAACATACTCGCAACGATTTCGTCTTTCTGGGCGTCTGTGTGTGAGAGAAGGAGGGGGTGTATGCGGTGGTATACCCCCTTTCTCAAGCAAGAGGAAAAGGTAGAGTCGTAACCAATACGCGGTAGCGGTGTGTGTGGATTACACGCGATGGGACTACGTATCAAAATCAATGAGTAGGCTCAGGCACATGCCCAGCCCAGGCCCATTTACACTGCTAATTTAAATTTTAAAACTATTGAGTTCGATGGGACTTAAGATCTTAGATATATTTTATTTAGTAGATTTAGATTTTCTATTCTAAATATTCAATTTAAAACATCGAGATCAATGATAGCTTTTTTCGTCAAAAAAAATGATAACTTTTTTCATATATGATTCTGTTTCTATTTGTTGAGGTATGTACCATATCAGGCTCAGCTGGACCTCAGGTCCATCAGACCAACAACTCCGATCAACTGAAGGAACAATTTTTCATAGCTGGACCTCAGGTCCATCATACCAACAGCTCCGACCAACTGAAGGAACAACCTTCCATAGCTGAACCTTAGGTCCATCAGACCAACAGCTCTGACCAACTGAAGGAGCAACCTTCTAGAGTTGAACCTCGGGTCCATCAGACCAACAGCTCCGACCAACCTTAAGTAACAACCTAAGTAAAGCTGGAACACAGCTAAACCTCATGACCTCCGACCCTCTGAACGTTGCAACCTTCAGCTTGGGAAACAACGACATAAGCAGAATGATGTAAGAGGAAAAGATGATCTGCAGCTTACCAAATATGTACATAAGACAGCTGTTCCATATAAGACAAATACAAGCTTCCAAGATAAGCTTGTCTGAAGGTCAGACCTGCAAACCTTCATGATATGTCACATCTGCCCATGTCCTATTTATACAAGACAAATACAAACTTCCAAGACAAGCTTCATGATATGTTAAGGTATGTTCGAACCTCTGCAAGTCCGAAGCTAGTGATAACACGTCCGGACCTTAAACCTCCGGATTAGGCAAACCTGTCAGGACCTTTCCCTAAGAAAACAGACAGCAGATAACAAAAAAGACAAAGGACAAGAACTAACACAGAAGGTCAAACCAACCAAACGATGGTTGACCTCTGCTCTCTATATTTGCAGGTGAGATACGTAAGACTTGGAGAATAAGACGAACGCCGCATCTCGAGGCCGATCACAATAGAACCAGACAAACAAGGTGCAGTCCTTGTCAAAGGAGCAGACCTCAGGAAGGTATCCTATTATCTAGCGGATAATAGGTAGAACCTTCTAGGTAGATGGTTATATAAGAAGTAGGCCGGCTACCTTCCACTCAACACTATTCAACTCTCACTCTTTCTTACTCATACACTTGATATCCGCGTAACAAACAACTGATTCTCACGCCGGAGGTTGGTCACGAGGATACCCCTCCTCGTGACGAGACTAACGGTGGTCTGTTTTGCAGATCGTTCAAGGCTTACGAGTTCCAGACGAGTTTCCTCCTTCTTCCGTTGAGGCCAAGAACATCCTTTGTTTCAACACTATTAATACTTTTTTTTTTAATTTGAGTTGTTTTTATAAAGCTAATATATATCTATATTTTTATACTTTTATATCTACACTATTATATAAATCACTAGTATGATACCCGCGCAATGCAGCGGTAACGAATTATTTTCACTCCTTAGCATGTCAAATTTCAAGATATAAGGGGTATGATATTTATTTAATACGATGATGGCTAAGAAATTTCGGTTGGTGAGATGTATATTTTCTATATCTTTTTTCCACTTCCTTTACTTTTCTGTTCTCTATAATTAAAAAAAGGTTATGTAAATATTTTTAATAATTAAGTTAATTTGTATTGGCTTTGACTTTCAAAATAATTGTATTGATTTTGATTTTCTTAAATATGTAAATTTAGTTATTAAAAAGGAATATAAAAATCTTATTAACTATATCTAATAGTTACTCAATTTAGTTTATATTAGGAGCAATTTAGTAATTATAAAACACTTAAAATTTAAGAGTTTAAACAAGAGACTTAAATGCTTTATAATATAATATAGATATAACATTCTCTTCTCTTTAATTTAAAGAGTTTTTAAAATTCAATCAAGATAAAATCTTGATCATTCATTTAAATCTATATTAATCTCATCCATTCGATCTTTAACCATTTCACTCTCTCTCATAATTTACTTTAATTTTTTTTTCATTTAAAATATACTCTCTCACACTAACACACTTTCTCAAACAAACACTATCCACCACATCAACATAATTTTTAAAATCTTATAAACTTCTCTCTCCTTATTTCATCAATATAAATATTTCCTTCTTATTTTAATATTTTTTATTTTATTATATGAATAGAATAGTTAGATACAAATAAAAGCAAATTTTGAAAAAAACTTACATGTTGTAGAAAACATTTTCATGACGTCATTGCATTCTTGAGAGCTATATGTTGTAAACAAAAACCATTTGCCGTCATACCATTGTGCTGGTACGAGGCCAGTTATGAATTTATAGATTTATTTTTTCAGCTAACTTTTTATTTGTCTATTTTTTATTTGTTTTCTTTAAGTTATAATAAACCCGAAAATAAGCCAAAATTTGGTTTATTATATATAAGCCAGAAAATAAGCATAGCCAAACCCCAACATAGTTAAACTACACGTTATATACCAAATGGTTTGTAGCCCAGCAATATCTGGTGTTGTGGTATAGTGCCCCATCATAGGAGGTTGTAGGTTCAAGTCTTGCTGTGATCAGTATAGTAGATTAAAGAGTAAGTTTAGTGGATGAGTGTGTTTACCGATAAAAAAAACTACACACAAATATTATTTTAGTTCATACTGCTTTTAAATAAGTGGTTAATTTATGACTACTAATCATTAAAACAAGTAAACTTTAGGAGATAGGTTTTGATAATTAACATATATTTTAAGAATACATGTTCTACAACAATTGTTACTAATCAAAGAATGGTTGTAGGGGTATGAAAACATAGTGAATCATTTATCTATATAACAAATCAACAAATTGTAATCCGTTTAATACTTAATTCATGCAAGATACATAGTCCTTCTATGGACCCATTGACATGATTATGATATAGCCCAATATATACAAAGTTGGGCCGATTGTCGGCCCACAATTTTCTTATATGAGTTGGCTTTTTATGTATAACTGCTTGTCCTCAATTTATTAATGTACAGAAAACTATTCAAAGTTGGTCTGGAGGTTGATGACTAATGAAGGAAATAATAGCTTAATATAGAAGACTAATACTTTCTTTTAATCCATCTTTTCACACCAAATATTAACAACTTGGTACGTTAAGGAAAAGTATTTTGGCAAGGAATGGTAAAGAATAGAAATTCATACCATCTTAGTCGTTGTCAAACATTGAAAAATTCATTATTTATCAACAAATTTACATGGTGATATTTATGTGTACACTTATATAGTAATATATCTATTCTTTATATGGCTATATATTAGACCACTTGTATGATCAATGATGATTAGCTCGTCATCTTTATATTTAATTCGTTGTTGGGCTCTACATGATTACCAGTTGTTCGTTGTTGGACTCGTTATTGTGGTACGAAGTTACGAACTTCCTACCTCATTTCTTCTTTTTTATTTATTAAATTAGTCTAAATTAATGTTACATTGGTTCAGTAATAATAGTGGTAGTAATGTGAAGAGTTGTTTAGTCATGGGTTAGTCATAAGCTGGAATAGCTTATATGTCAATCAGTTATGACAATATTCCAGCTTATGTGTCAATCAGTTATGACAGTCATACATGTCATAACTACGAATGGATTTGGAGAGATAGAGTGGAGGTTGTGATTGTCAAGGGGTCATTTACTCTCTCATCGCCACCATAACACCGTCTACCCACTACTCGTGCCTCGTCATCCTTTACCTCGTCGAGCTCCTAACATTTCGTGATGATAACATTACAGTTTAAATAAAAAAATACTTTTCCAAATGCAAAGTCCTGTAGCCAGATTGATTCACACTATAAATACTAACACATTTTCTCCAATAAGCACAATACGCTCTTTTATTCTATCCATATATGCTAAAATTCCTCAATACACAAGTCATCACACAAAATTAAAAGTCTCAACCAAACAACTATTGCTTCTTCAACCAAATGCTAACTATTTAACCGGTTCCGCTAGTACGCATTCAAGCAACAATTCACCTATACTTGCACCTTTTTTCTAGACTCAACCACTTAGAATTCGACAAATTCTAATTCAACCATATGGTTTATTAACATCGATAATAAATGTCGCAACAACTTCAACCACCACTACAAACCCAACCATCACAAAAGGTCGGACCTGAACCGAAAATTCTTGATGATTTGTTGTCTAACCGAAAATTGTTTCTAGCTACCAAGAGGTTGAAAGTTTTGGTTAATTAGAAAGCGGTACGTTGATCTTCTGGTGTTTTGTCTGTTTAATCCTTAGGTTAGATTTTGTTAATGGATTGTTGGTATTCTTCTGTGTTGCTTCTTGTTTATCAATGTTTGGTTTGTTATTTTCTTTTTTTCTCCTCCGAAGAGGTGTTGTACGTGGTTTGTGTTGTAAAAATCCTATTCCAAGGCTCATACCTGTGGCAAGGTGGGTGACCTTGCCGCGTTGAGTTGAATCCGACTATTGCAAAACTTGACTCTAAATCGGTCAAACTCAGGATGATTCGGTCCTTAATTTATTTATAAAATATTTAGCATTACGGTCTCATAATTAAAACTATTAATAGTTTCTTTGTGTCATGAGTTAACATATTGTTTTTAATTTATTTTCTAATTCCATTGTCTCATGAACGTGTCATACTCTGTAATTTTGAAATTTATATACAAAAGTTTCAAACCAAATACACTACGATACTTCCCGTCTAGGCCGATTACTCGCTACACCTCAGTCGGACGTTCAAGTACTGCATAGCGAATTTTACGACATTAGTTATGGAATTATGGTTTACACCTAATCTTTGTTTGAAGCCTCAGACAGTTTCGTATGTTGGTTTGTTTGGTCATCTACAAAAGTCAAATGATCTAACAGAAATTGTATTTAATTAATGATTATCCGAAAAAGTATGAAAATTAGTATAATACTAAAATATGAACTACAATCAGGTCAGAGATTTACGCACTATTAGTTCGTCAGAAAAAGTTACTAGTTATATATAAATATGTAATTATTGCGTCTATTAAATATATGGCGTACGCAATATTTTTCACCCACATATTCTGACTTTGGTCATGCTTAACATATTTCAGATTTAGTTTTGTTTAGTATATCTACACATAAAGTCTAATAAATTGGTCATATTTGCTGTCTTATATTGGCAAGAAACATTTGAGGTCAAAATTCTAACCATTACATGTCATGACGGTGATATTAAATTCTATTATCTTTCAAACTTTGGATGTAATATGGAACAATTACTATTTATTGGGTTACGAATATGACAAATAATATTATATATATATATATATATATATATATATATATATATATATATATCATATTGAGAGGTTCAAATGAGAACCTTAAATAAATTGAGAATGAAAGACTCAATCCTAACCGTCTAATTCCCCCTCCTTTAATGTCATTGCCCACTCATGAATTCCTCACATGCACCCTGTCACACTAGATTTCCTCACGCTCTCCATCCATGAATTCCATTTACAAAATGAACGGCCGAGATTGAGTCTCTCATTCTCCATTAAATTATCATTCTCATTTGAACCTAGGGTTTAATTGAAAACTATTTTTATTGGAAGTACTAATTTTTTCTCTTAATTAAAATAAATCAATGTTCAATAAAACTGACTGTTCATTAATGAGTCTCTAATAGCTAATTAATCAAGCATTAATAAGGAGCATTTTGGAAAAAATTAATCTTCGCTCTTTAATAATGATTCATCGAAATGAAATTGACGGTTGAAAAAATATATAAAAGACCAAAATACCCATATTGATGAACATTAATAGTGGTTACTAGCTAAATAGTACCCACAATAAGAACGATTAAAATCAAGTCTCGTTCTTTAATGACGGTTCACTCGGACGCAATTTTCAAATAAAAAATATGTAAAAAACCAAAATACCCTTATTAATGAGCATTAATGGTGTTGTACGGGGTGTTTCGGTCCTTGTGGGTAGAAAGGAACAATGTTGTGTTTAACAGGGCTCAAGTTAGTCTAGAGAGGTTGGTAGATTTAGTGTGGATGAGAGTTGGGCAGTAGTGTTATGCGAAATGGCCTGATTTAGTGAGGTCTCCGTTAGATATTAGTATTAATCCGGTTGGTGTCCTTAGGGGTAGGGTGATTCCGTTTAATATTGATAATAGTGTGATTAAGGATGGAGTGGAGTCTATTGTGGTATGTGTCGATGGGTCAGTTAAGAGTGGTAATAGTAGGGCATGGGTAGGAGGGGTTGTGAGGAGTTTTTTAATGGTAGTCAGTTGGGTGCCTTTTCAAAAGCGGTTGATATGTGTTCGCCATTGAGGGCGGAGTTGGAGGTCATATATTATGGCTTTTTGGTGGTTCGTAGCAATAAGCTGTTAGATGGCAAGCTTGTTAAGCTGTGCTCAGACTCATCGAAAGCAGTGAGCTTGGTTAATAATGAGAGGGAAGTCCTGTAACACCCTCTTTACCGGCCTAGTAGGGTTATGGTAATTAAGTTGTTTTATTTTAAATTATTTGGTTAATTAATTATTTCGTGTGTTTAATTAATTAAATTAATTAAAATGTGAATAATTGTTAATTAATTGTAAAATTGTAAGTTAGTGGGTTGTGAGGTGGCTGTCTTGACACCTACACTTCACCAACATACCACTTTAGTTTCATTACATGCAAATATCAAAGGTGTGTTGTGTGTGTTTTTGTGTGTTTCGGCCGAGAACAAAAGAAAATAAGGAAGAAGAATTGGAATTCGTTGACCTTGAATTGTGCTAACTGATTAACTGAAGTATTCTGAATCATCTAAGAGGTTAGATTGCTGAAACAATATGTTAATTGATGTTAATTTCGGATTTATATGAAATTATGTGTGAAATCCGATTGAATGAAAAGGTATGATGAATTTGTGATCTAGGATGCATGTATGTTAGTAATTGATGTTAGTTTGCTTAATACATGTTTAGAATTCAGTTCTGGAAACCATAGATGAGTTGCATGTCTAAAATCAGACTGAAATTTGAGATTATATATGAATTTGAATCTGTCGGATTTGCTAATTATGATTCAGTCGGATTTGGAGTTTGAATGGCTCGGAATTGTTGAAATCCGACTAAAGCTATCGGATTTGCTAGGAATCCGAGAGAATTGGACCGTTGCCTTAGCTTTTATCGGATTATCTTTTTACTCGGATTCCGATACTATCGGATTATGTGTTTCCTCGGAATCCAGGTTTATCGGATTGTTGTTTCCATCGGATTGTATGTTTTATCGGATTTGGCCTTATCTCGGATTTGGTTTCATCGGATTTGAACATATCGGATTTGATCTTATCGGATTTGGACACAATCGGAATTCAAACCATATCTATGCTCAGAATTGGTGAATATTGTGTTATGAAAGATCGACTCTTGGATGATTTGAAGATAAACATGAACTTGTTGCCTTAGTTTATGAAAGTAAGGAATGAATTGCCTAAGCTAAGGAATTGGGATGAATTCACTGAGTTACAGTAATTAAAGAGTAATAGTGAATTGTGATATATTGATTGTATATACATGAGTTGATATGTACTTGTGATTGTATGTACATATGTGTTTGATTATAGTATTTTGCTTATTGTGTGTTGATTAAGCAATACTGACTGTTAGCTGTTTATTCAGGTGGGGACAAGACTCAGTAGTTAGAAAAGACTGAGTTGCCTGAACTGTTGAAGATATTGGTGAGTGGATATATATCTTGGATGTATAAGATATATCACCTGATTGTTTGCTCTTTTCTGTATATATACATGACGTTTTGTGAGATCAGCTTGGCGGAAGTTATTCAGCTGGGCCTATGTTTAGAGATATACAATATTAGTAATTGTATTGATTTGCATTTGTTGTAATCAAGAAGTGCTATTATTGTTGTCTGTTGTAACTTGGCTATCGGTAGACCTATGCTTTGGCCGGCATTTGGTTGAAGGTCCCGCAAGACCGCCGGTTCTCCTTGTTTGCTTGAGCTTTGTTTGTTTGGGCTTTATGCCTTGTATGTTCTTGGATGTGTATTTCCTCACTTAGCTTTGTGCTAATTTCCCACTAGATTATTTTTGCAGATGCTCCTAAGTGAGTTTTGTAGATAAAGAAGACTGGGAATATGGACAGACCGCTACTCTGATGTCCAAGATTTTATTAGAGCCTGTTTTGTAATTAACACCGTAGTGGTATTTTGAAATTATAATTTGGACAAAGTTTGTGTTGTCTTTGAGTTTTAAATCTAATTATATGTATTTAGCTTCCGCACGCGTATTTAAGTTAATTTAAAAGTACGGTGTTACAAGTCCGTAGTGACATGGTAGATGTTCTCTTTAGGATTAGACAGCTTGTTGAGGTTCTGGAAGGGTGTGTGGTGTTTGCTATCCCGAGAGAGCTTAATTCGGAAGCGGATGTTTTGGCTAAGAGGGGAGCTTCGAGGCTAGGTCCTTGGATCGTCTGCGCTTAGTGTTTTTGGGTGTTCTAGGAGTGTGTTATGGTGTGGGTTGGGTTAGGGGCTAGGGTGCTATGGGGTTTGGGGTTTTGTTTGGTGCGTGGTAGGGTTGTGGGGTATGTAATATTGTTTTGTTGTTTTTAGAATCTATTTGGGAGGTTTAGCATTGTTCTTAGAACCAATTTGGGAGGTTTGGCAGATATGTACTAATGTGTGCTTGTGAAGCACTTGTGGCTTATGTTTTTGTTCTGCAGGTTCTAGTGTGGTCTACAGTGTTTGCGATCGGTGCTGAGTAGTCAGGTTTTGTGTAGCACTTGTTAGTGCTGATAGGTAGTTTGGTGCTATGTGTATGTACTGTCGGGTCCTGGGAATGTATATGAGGACCTTGTATATTATATATTATGAAGCAGCGGGTGGGGGTTGGTGGTGTTGTTGGTAAGGTGGTCACTGTATAGTGTGTGTGTTGTTGGTAGGGTGGTCAGTGTTTAGAGAGGTCACCGGTATCCTCTATGCTCTGTCCGGTGGGTGTGCGTGGTCAAGGTAGTTGGTGGGTAGTATCTATTCTTGAGGTAGGTAAGTGCGTCGACTTTGCTTTAGCCAGTGGTGGGGGGTGGTTCGTTGGCTAGCAGGGTTGTGTGATCAATGCTTGTATGTGTGTGTGGTCTCTGTATATGGAGTGTGTTTTGGGGTGGTGCTGGTAGGTTAGTGGTTGTGGAGAGAAATTGTGTTTGATATGAGGTTTGTGAGAGGGGGTGAGACTTATATATTTTCCTCTATAGGTTGAGTATCCCTGTTGAGCCCCAGAGTCTTTTGGCCATATGTTCGCTTATTTCCCCTGTTTATGTGAGTTTCTATAAGCAACTCTGGCTTTGGCATCATATTATCCGGCTATTGTGGTGGATTCGGTTACATGGGATCATGTGCGCTTGTGTTTTGATGTTATTGTGTGATGGTACTTTATTCTACCAGGTCGGTATGGTTTTCTGTCAGATGGTCATTAGGAGCTGATGGTTGATTTGCCGATAAGTGCTGATGCTGGTGATGCGTCATTGGGTTTCTTATGACCATGGGCTTCTGTGATCGTTTCCTCTCGGGGTAATGCTTTGTTTTACCGATGCCATTTTGCCTCGTTAGTTGGCGACTGGATTTGTTGATGCCTCGGTAATGCTAGATTGGGCCACGTAGCTGGTGGGCTAGATGTTTTTCGGTGGGTGTGACGTGCTCTGCAGGATTTGCCCTAAATGTATCCTGATGATGTGTTTGTCTAGTAGATGGTTTAGCATGAGATCTGATTTGATGTGTTGCGTATTTTGTTTTGTCTCTGTGTGGTTGTGTACTTCTGCCTATGGGTCTTTTATGTGTGTATTGTCCTGAGGTTGTAAACTATTGAGCTCTATTAATATAATGATGATTGCCGTTAAAAAAATGAGCATTAATGGTGGTTGCACTTGATACTCGCAGTAAGATTGGTTTGTCAAATAAACTTCTCCCCATATATATACTAGCACAGTACCCGCGCAATCCCACATGAATAATAGTTCCAACCCGATAACATGTCGTTTTAAAGAATATATGGGTTGGTATTCGATTATTCATCGACTAGTTTTTACCTGCTAAACATTTCATTTCTTTTCTTTATATTTTCTTTCTATCACTATTTTCTTCATTTTCAATCAACAAAACAACTATTTCCTTACTTTGTGAATGGATAAGTGTGTAATTATAAAAAAAATGTGTTTATTGATTAGTATATAAAGTAGCACAGAAAAATAAAGTTTATTTGAGAGTTATATAAGTAATTTCAGATTTCCAAAGTTTTATGGGATTAAGTGAAATAAAAGTAAGATGCTTAAATCAATTATAACGTAATATATATATGTGTGTATATATATATATATATATATATATATATATATATATGAGTTAAGATCATGTCATGTTTAGGTCAAACATGACTCATTATGTTTTCTTATAAACATAAGAGTGAATCCTTTATTTTAATCAAGAATTAATCCTCTTTTTATAGTTCACTCTCATGTTTGTAAACAACATCACCAAAAATGTGAAAATCTTAAACCTATTATATAGAAAGAGAGAGTGATAGAGAGAGAATATAAAAAAAACATAAAAATAAAAAATAGTCAAAGTTGACCGGTCAAATTAGGGTAATATAATGGGAGATAATGATAAACAAAAATTATATATCATTTAACTTTTTTCTCTTAATTTATCATCTTATCTACTATAAAATAATATGTGGATTTTACTAATTTTCTTTCTTCACCTACTTTATTGATTTATATTTGTTTTCACTTTTCATCTTGTAAGTAGAATGATAAGTAAGAGGATGAATTAGAAGGATATATCACATCTCTTTATATTAAACAAGGTTTTATCATGTATAAAAATCATAATATTTTATGCTTATAAAAGTATAAATTATATTTTTTATACACGTGTTTAAGGGTGATATTATTGTCTACGGTCTAAATACATATAATTTAATTTGTAAAAATTTAATAGTGATACTATTGGGGAGAAATAGGAGGATGGGTGGTGGTGGTTAAATACTAAACTAAATAAACTACAAAATCAAGACAAAATATTATATCTATAAAATATAAACTCTTGCTACAGATACAAAATCTAAGATTAAACGAGTATTAATATTATCTTTCTTAAAAATATAATCAAAAATTTTAGAATATTCGAGAATGATATATCTTTTAGATTTTTGTTGGGATATTTTGATATTTTTGGGAAGGAGATAGTAGTTGAGAAATTGTGGATTTCTTATACTTTTGTTATGCTCCACATTTGTTATGATATTTGGAACCTAACCCTTGTTTCTTTCAATTTTGGACAATACAAAGGATAGGGACTACCAACCACACGTGACCCGGCTATCCTTCTGCCGCTGGACAATTAAATTTCTTCTTTAATTTATATTTTTCTTTAATCACCAATTTTTTAATAATTTTTTTTTATGAGATAATCAAATAACTTTCTTTAAATTGATTTTACTCTAGCAGAGGAATATTCACCTTAATCTTTATGCATTCTACTCATGAAAGATCTACAAAATGATATGCGATTAAATCCTTTGATGGTTTCTGAAAAGGGTTGGGAGGGATGAATATAGCAATCGAGGATTAGAAGAAAGATGGATCGAGAAGATAACGTGATGTGAGTGTTGGTCGTGGTTGATTATAGTCTAATTATGTTATGGGTTTGTGTTTTATTAGAAAAGTCGTGTTTTCGTATATATATTTTCTAATAATATTATTTGATTAAGAATGAAAATGAAGGTTTGAGATAAACGTAACGTAGCAGCTAGAAAGAAGCCATTGGTTGTCAAATTGTGTGGATTGGTAGAGGTTTTTTTATTTCCAACGTCTACTGCTCGTAAATATTAGTGGAAATCAACGTCAAAAATATATGCTTTTAAATGACATATTTACCCCTCCCTCCATATGCACACCATATATCACTTTCTCCAAGCTACCCAATCCCATCTCATTTATTCTTGCTTCTATTTCAATGTCGATATACAATTTCTTTATTTATTCGACCAATAATAACAAGCTTTTTTCAAAGTATTTTTATTCCTCTTCATTTCTGTAATAAGTTAAATGTCTATATCATAATTGTTGAAATTATAGAGAACATTTTATATGCTTTCACTAATTTTAGACGTAAATAATCATATGTATGTATATATACGCTATGTATTTTTATTTATTCTAACTTAAGATCCTTTAAATTCTAGTTGGTAGTGGTCATTAAGCCTCATTTTCAAATTCAAGGAAATTAGAGTATATGATATGTTGATGTGTCATGACTTGGATAATTTGGGTTTGTATTGTACATAAACCTAGGCTTTTTAAATCTCAATCAATGTAGTTTAATGAGTTTAGTTACATTTGTCTTTCTTTAATTATGACTTTAATGACTTCGTTTCTCATTTGAATATAAGTAGTTACATTTAGGTTTTAATAATTGTCTTTAAACTCACTTTGAAATGTCAATTAGTGAATATGAGTTACTATTAGCATTAAATTCAATATTGTAATTTGGATCTATATCTTATAACTTAAAATCTATATTATTCTAGGTGGCACAAATAAGAGGATGTTGATTCCTTATGCAAAGTTAATTAGAAAGCATGATGTGATAATATGTCAAGTTCTTAGGAATTTGAGCTCGTATTAAAATTTAAGTGGGCTTTAAGTTTTTTTGTTGATTTGTATATCTCATTCAAATATGTATTTAATTAGCATTTTTTATTGTTATCAAATAATTATGAAGTGAAGTAAATGAAAGTTCTTTCAATTTTTTGTTTCTATGTAAGTTTTATAAATTGTTTAGTATCCTTCTTAATTTACTTTTGTTTACACAGACAGTCTCGTTTACACATATTAATATTTCAGCAAAGAAAATCACATCCCAATATCATCCATTAACTAAAATTAACATAAAGTAGGTTACTTAAACCTAGTACAACAACAATAACATAAAAGTAGGTTATCGAAAAGGTAACAATAGAATAGTAATAACTTTATCCTAGAGTATATAAAAAAGACTAATTTAATAAAATTTATTAAATGATCTGGATCATTGATTTAAAAAAATGTTTGATTTGAACCATTCGTTCACTTAAAATTAAAAATTCAATTTTGACTTTTTAGAATAAATTTTATTAGAGATAATTCATATATGCCCTTACTAAATCGTATAAAATCGAATTTGCCCATCTTAATTTATAAATATCATATTTACTCTTTATAATATTTTAATATATCATATTTAACCAAATTCTTAGTTTATCCTTGTATAATATTTTTATAATCATTTTAATTCCTAATTAATTATAACAAAAAACCTTTAACTTCATTATCCTTTAACTGTAAAAATAAGGATTGATTATTTATATAAAACATACAATCGCGCCTCTTCTTATCATGCTATCATGTTTCTGCCGTCAAGTCTAACCTCCCGCTCGCGTCGATGTTTCCACCGCTGATTAGAGTGTTGATGCCGTACATCGTCATTTTTTAAATTCTCATTTAATTCGTGTTTTATTATTATTTAATATGTTTTATTAATATTTAATATTTATTATATTTTAAACCAACCAGTTACTCGGACATTTAGTCTAGTATAGTTTATATAATAGTATATATTATATCTAAAAAATTCAAAATTATGTTTTTATATTTCTTTTATAATTGTTTTTGAAAAGGATAAAGTTAAGGCTACAACTTTTAAAGTATACATAATAGTCAATCCTCTATTCATCCTCTCCTTTCATTTTTTTTTTTTCAATTCTCTAGCCTCAATCATTTTCTCAACACGCTATTTATTTATTTTTTAAAAATAAGTTGAGAGAGAAAAAGACGAAAGAGGAAGGAAAGAGACATGTTATGATTTTTAATGTTTTGTTCTGTACTGTGATTTCGTATCTCCAACTTGTTTTAGTTTAACCTATCATAATAGAGAAACTTTTTATATAGAGTTGTTTGTTTTAGTTTATTAAGGGATTACTTTTTATAAGGTAAACTTTTCAGACTATTTTTCAGTATATAAGCTTGTTACAAGTCACGACGACAAACAAATCGTACATACTAAGATATGTCGAATAAAATAAGTTAAAAAAAAAGTCTTACCACCATAAATAGATTAGTAAAACACTATAATTATCTTCTACACACAAGTTTAGTAAAAACAAAAAAAAGTGTTATTATTCCTTTTCCTCAAGTTTACAACTTTACAGTAAGAAAATTATTACTATACCATACAAATTCAGAGAAAAATAAATTCAGGGAAATTTTTTTGTTGCCTTCTCACATTAAAAAAAAAACAAAGTTGTATATTTAAAAGTCAAGATAAGTTTCAAAAAGAGGTTGAGATGGGCTGGCAAACAACATGGCATATGAAGGCAAGGTGCCAGTTTCGAGTCATGGTTATTTTCTTTTTTATGGTTTTAACTTTTCTAACATTTAGTTTGTTAATAAGTTGATTAAGTTCTATTATTACTATTAGTACATAATATTATTTTTTGTTATATATTGCTATAGCTATATATTGTCAACTAAATAATATATTTTAGTATTATTTTTATAATTTTATTATTTAATATTTTATCACCCTTTTTATACTTGAGCTCGCATAGGTGTTAAAAATATTACTTTTTGTTATATGTTGCTATAGCTATATATTGTCAACTAAATAATATATTTAGTATTATTTTTATAATTCTATTACTTAATATTTTATCACCCTCTTTATACTTAGCTCGCATAGGTGTTAAAATTAAAAAAGTGAACGAGAAAAAAATACACATAAGCAAACATAGAAAAAACTACATAGTTATTAGTTAAGCTAATATAATGTAACACATAAAATTTTCCAATGAAATAAATAAATGCGTACAACAAAAACACATAGGACACATTTTTACGTATCAAGATTAAGGCTGGCAATTTGGGTCGGGTTCGTGTTATTGGGTTCGTGTCGTTAGGGTTCGGGTCAGTTTCGTGTCGACCCAATTTCGACCTTTTTATTTTCGTGTCGGGTTCGAGTCGTGTCACTTTTTTTCGTGTCGGGTTCGGGTCGTGTTTCGTGTCAACCCATTTCGGTCTAAATTTTTTTTTTACTTTCGATTATGGTTTTCGAATACGAGTTTCGGGTACGGTTTTTAATTACGGTTTTCGATTATGGGTTTCAAATAAGGTTTTCGATTACGGTTTTCAAATTCGGTTTTCGAGTACGGTTTTCGTCATAAAATTTTCGAATTCCTTGTCTATTTCCAATTTTCTCTACTAACTAGTGATTAAAATATCGAATATCAATACACTTAATAACTTTAATAAAAAAGTGGTAACTAGTGAACAAACCATGAATTAAAATAACCTAAAGGAAATTATCCAATTTCAAAAAGCAAGTCGTTTTTCTTCTTTACCGTTGTATTCTTAGAAGGAATATCGGGTTGGGTGGGTTCCAAAAAGTCTTACCAAGTTGACAAACGTCAAAGTACCAAAAGTCCAAAACAATATAGTTAAAATACCAAACAGCAAAATGATGTAATATTGTTTAGGTTTAAATCTTTTATTGCAAAATGATGTAATATTGTTTAGGTTTAAATCTTTTATTGCTTATTTAAGTTTTTAGCTTTTCAAAGTTTTGTACTTTTGTTTATTGAATTTTATTGCCTAAGATGTCATTCACTCATTTGAATTCACAATCTACTTTTTGAAATTTTAATTTTAAGTATTAAAGAAAATTTTATACTTTTTAGTTTTATCCTTATATGGGTCACTTCGGGTTGTCGGGTTGACCCTAACCCAACCCATTTATTTTCGTGTCAACTTCGTGTCGACCTAGTTTTGACCCATTTCGGGTTCGTGTCGGGTTCGTGTCACTTTTTTCGTGTCAGGTTCGGGTCGTGTTTCGTGTCGGGTCAGGAATTGCCAGCCTTAATCAAGATACATAAAAGCTATATTACTTTTAAAAAATTCAGGCAATTCAATTGTTTTAAGTTTCATATCAAATCAAACTCGATCAAAAATTGATTAATCCCCGACACGAAGCGCGGGTAAGCTAACCACTAGTTAGTAAGAAAGGAAAGGAAAAAATAAAAAATTATATTCTTTAGTTTTTTTAAAATAGGAAAGAAGAGGTTGCGAGGGATTGGAATTTGGAAGTGTCATATTCATCTGTTTTATCTGTAAAAACTATCATTCTATTTTTGAGATAATTGGAAGAGAAACCTTTTTTATCCTTCTTTTTTCATCCTCTACTTCTCAGTCACTCCTTTCCCTTTATTTAAAATCTCTAACAGAGATTAGTGCAACAGTTGTAGGTAATAAGCAACAGTTGTGGGTAGGGGTGATCATGGGTACCGAAAATACCGAACCGTACCGGGACCGTACCGAAACCGGTACCGGTACCGAATTAGAGTTTTCGGTCCGGTATTCGGTACTTGAAATATGGTAAATCAGTATTCGGGACTTGGTATTCTCGGTATTCGGGACTAGTACCGAAAAAACTAGATAAAATAGGTACTCGGTACCGGTACCGGTGCCGTATATGAATACTCGGTACGGTATTCGGTACCGTCTTTAAATCAAATTCGGTATTCGGTAAAACCGGTACCGGTATGGTACCATGCTCACCCCTAGTTGTGGGTATAAAACCGCTACAAAATAAATGATCATATATACTTCTACTAGTACATTTTTAAATTTGTCTTAAAAGGGTGTTATTTTTATCTTGTTCAAATCGGAAGTAACTTATTCTAGTTGAAATATAAAAGGTGATATATTATTGTAATTATCTTTTTACTTATAAGATTATATTTTAAAATTTATGTTGATGTGTATGCATTATTGTATTTGTATAGAAAAGTATGTTAATGTGTGAGAGTATATTTAAATGGATAAAAAATTAAAAATAAAATAAAATAAGAAAATGAAATGTTTAAAAATAAAGTGAATAAGATTAATTTAAACCGAAATTGTCAAGATTATGTATTGATTGAATTTTAAAAACTATTAAAAATTAAACAAAAAAAATATTAAATTGTATATATAATTGTTGATAAACAGTAATTTATCTACAACATCTCAAGTGGTTTAGTCCATTTGGTATAGGGTCTCCTTTCTTGTAAGAGGTTGGGTGATTAAAGCATGTTGCACGCGGTGGGTTGCGAGTTTTTCCTTACGGGTTTCCTTAATGGAGTGAAAATGTGATGCTCGAACCTTGTTTAAATCTAAACAACAAGAGGTGATTAAAAATCCGTCATCAAACAATTCAAAACAATATGAAAAGACAGAAAAGTGTCTCCAATTACCGGTAAAAAAATTGTCACAATACTCCAATAATAAACATAACAATACTCCAATAATAAAGTCAATTAAAAAATTGTCAAAGAACTTAAAATAAATCATAACAATGATTTATGAACATCAAGATATGAGTCCCTTGCATAAAAGTCCTAAACCTTAGTAAAACCTATAGTTCAGCAAATTATCTTCAACCTCGAAACTTTTCAACCGCTTGAAATAGGAGAAAGATTAAAGGTATGATGTTATATCCTGGATC
The DNA here is from genome assembly GCA_947179395.2 of Pulicaria dysenterica. Taxonomy (NCBI): domain Eukaryota; kingdom Viridiplantae; phylum Streptophyta; class Magnoliopsida; order Asterales; family Asteraceae; genus Pulicaria; species Pulicaria dysenterica. Next base: position 91,326,570 of record OX359290.1, read on the forward strand.
ATCGTGTGTTCATCTTAAAAAATAAGGTAATGATTTATGCACAATAATTTTTTGTCATACACAACAATTAAGAAATCTGTGTCTCTACCAACCCACTATCTATTAATAGTCCATGTGACAACTTTTTGTTGTGTATAATAAGAAATTGTTATGTACAAATCATCCCCCTAAAAAATAGTATGCTTACACAATTTCCATGCCTTTTTTTTCTTTTAAAATCAAAAAATGATACAACTTCACAGTATTCCTAAATCAATTAGCCTAAAATCCTCTTCTGTCACTGGGCCGGTAATGATTCCGGCCGCCGCGACATATCGGACGTTCCAAACCCTAGATCTGTATAATCAAATAATCCGTCTAACGCTACGTATTCGACGTTGTTGTTAACATTAACATTAACGTCGCCGTCTTCGTATTCAAATCCGTATCCGAACGAGTCATAGTTCGGGATCTGATCATCTAACCATGAGAACACACCGCGTCCAACGAACTCGGTGGAAACCGGTATCCTATCTGATACAGCCGGTGGTGTCTCCGTCGGCGGCAGTCCAAGCTCGTCATCCGATGCCTCGAGTAAAAACTCGAGATCCGGCCGAGACTCGCCGGAATCGGAAGCCAAGTCGACTATCTCCGACGGAACTGATATTTCGTCTTCGAAACTCTTTATGAACGAGTCAAGATCTTGACCGGCGGTACCAACGTCCGAGTCTTCAAGAGCGTCAAGAATGTCGTATCGGATGCTTTTCGGCTCCGGCGAGTTAGGCTCCGCCTCGTCCGAGTCAGCACGGAGGCGTTTCTTGTGACTCAACGAGTCCATTTTAAAGCAGAATTAGGGTTACAGGGGTGTTTTCGGAATTTTCAGTAATAAAGAAATATCGGAGTGGGGGACAGCGGTGGGTGGGAAGTGGGAAGAGAGGAGCGAGGGTTTATATAGGGAGAGAGAAAGTTCGAGTTATTTTAATTTCCAAAAAATTTAATTCAATTTGAATTTTTATTTTTTTAGTTACTTTTTTTTATGATATGATGCGGAGGTGAGAGGCTTCGTGGGGCCCAGATTCTTTCGCCATCACGGACGTATCAACCTTTTCTTTTTCCTTTTCTTTTTATTTTCAAAGCAAATATTTATGCTTTTTATTCTTTCAAAATAGATATATAGTTTGAAAACTAATTATTCTTTTAAATCATATATTTTTCGTCGGCCAAGCAAATTCTTAATATATAAATAAAAAAGTGATATATTAATTTACTTTTTTCATCTTACTTATCTTTCTACTCATAAAAATACAACTGTCATAATCAGTAAAGTAGATGAAGAAAAAGAAATTATAAAGTATATATATCATGTTATAGTGAGTATAAGGATAAAATATAAAAAAATTAAATAATATATATCATTTTTGATAAATAAATTAAAAGTTTTACTTCACGGTCAAATTATTTAAAGAATCTTTAGTAACATAACAACAAGAACTAGAAGAACAACAAAATATTCAAACATGACAGAACACAAAATATAAAAGGTAATATCTATAGTTATATCTCTATAGAATTATTTTTTGAAAACTTAGTTTAAGAAAAAGACAATTCCTGAACAGTCTTTAATTCTTGTTTTTATATTAAATTAATTATTATTATTATTATTCTTATTATTGTTACTGTTATTAGTATTTATAGTACTATTATGGGTGTTTACTTGTTATAGTTATATTCGTACTTATAACATTATATAATTAAGAGAATCCGTTGTAACAAATTACTCGTAACAATTATTAGCGTTTTTCATTAGTTATTGTACTAATTACTAAAAAGGTTGTGAACAAAGCTTCCATGACTTTTTTGCTGACGAAACCAAAAATAAAAAGTTTCATATTTTTCTATAATAAATTAATATATCATATACTAAATCCATTTAATGATGAAAGTGTGATGTTGAAATCATTTTATTTTTCTTATTTCTTATATTTTTTTTCCAACTTATCTTAATCTTGGGTATATAGGAGTATACGTTATGGGATCTTTGACACATCCTCAAACTCCATCTTAGAATCAAGCAGGTTTTGTTAATAGCATCTTAAGTTCTACGGAGTACTATTTTTCTTATTATTATTGTGATTTTTAAGAAATACTATAACTTTCAATACTAAAAAATATCATGTTATATTCATATACACACATAATATTATAGAGCCCACATATACGTTGTGAAGATGGTAGAACTCAACATATATTAAAAATCAAAAAATAAGGAGAGAACCTATTTTTGTTGATTTTGTGTGTTAGTACAATGTATATATAAGCTGCAGTACATAAAATAAGAAAGAAAATAAGATAACAGAATAAGAAGACAAATCGTGGTTGAAGCTCGTATTGGATACGATGCCCTTCAACAGATTTCTCGTCTGTTCCCAGGGTACGACAACCGAAGCAGTCGAGCTGCCGGAGATGACGACTTGCTTGAAAAGTTCACCGGAGTACGTATGCAGTAGAGAAAGAGAGAGCTGTGTATTCGTTTTTATATCTTGGAATGAGACCATAGGTTCATTTTATAGTGATAATAGAAACTGAAATAATAAATTAATAATTAATTCGTAATTAAACGAATTAATCATCATTTATTTCTATTAAACACATCAGTTACAAAACTGAAACTGATCAGGTGCACAGCCTCAAGCTGACTAACGATCAGCTAATCTTTCCTGAACCTGACTACTCAAGCTGACTTTTTATCAGCTGAAGAACGTTAAGCTGACTAACGATCAGCTGATGCAGAATTTCCATCAGCTGATCAAAAGAAAAAACAGCAAAACTTAGCTTGCGCGTTTCTAAAATTTCGGAGCTGCATTCGTGTCTGCAGGTCGCGCCTACACACGAGTTCGGTAAATTTAGCCTACAAAATCCACCATCAGCACCCCCCCTGCGCGCAGGTAAAACTTGGAGTAAAACCACACTAGAAGCTTGAAAGCCCCTTACACCTTCAAGGTTATTAACCCCTTAAAGTTTACTCCTCCCTCCTATGTGGGACACTTCCCACACTCACTTGTTTTGCCAATTTTCATTCCAAGTGCTCAACTTTGAGTATCGATATCTCATTCACACATTCTCCGTTTTGGACACATTATATAACGTTTCGAAGCTCTCATAAAGGAGAACACAAACCCACTAAGAGTTATCTATATATAACACATATTCATGTATTTAATTGTGTCCAAAGTTAGTAAAAACACATATATTTTTACTAAATTTTCCAACAATCCCCCACATGAATGGAGATCGATGTCTGCATATGAAATCCATACGAAATTTCCAATAGTCGGATTTTTCATAGGATAGCTAGGTATTACCCTTTGAACATTCCCTTGTGAACCATACTTAGTCTCCTAGCAGTTAGTAGACTCGATGTCTTTGAACTGAACCGCCATTTATGTAGACGACAATATATTTCACACATAATTCTTCCTAACAAGGTCATATCCTCATAGTCGTGTTTGTTATGGTCATGAACACTATCCTGGTTCTGCGAGAGCTTTAGGAATTGTGCCCCTACAATTCCATTCGAAGCGACCCCACTTCTCTCTCACATAGGTTGAAGGGTTTTGATAACCTGACCAAACCACCATATGACACAAACTGGTCAAACCTGGGTTTGATTCCACTGGTTCAATCCTAAAAGCGGAACTGGATTGAACACAACCATCTAAACCCCAAAAGGGTTAGGATCTTTTAACTAATACATGATCCACATAGTTTCTTGCAGAACAATCCATCATGGAAGGGTTACAAGATTATACCTGAACAAAACCTTTAGGATTGCTAAAAGATAGTCCACCACTACTGCACCTCCGATTGAACTGGCTGCTAGACCGTTCCTGGATCACCCGAGCTTCAAAAAACTCGAAACCCTTTGTGTGTGTGTGCGTCGACTCTTAATCGCAAAACACATTCGGGTGTTTTCTTGTTCGACGGCAAGAGAGAGAGAGCCGAGAGAGTGCGACCGAGAGAGAGAGAGCAAGATCGAGAGAGTGAGGGAGGGAGAGAGTTGTGGTGGCTAAGGTTAATCCCTTAATGTCTCATATCTAATCCTTAAGGCTTAAGGATATTATATAGGGATTAACTTGGACCTAAGCCCGTTTAATTAAAAGCCCAACCGGTTTTTAATTAAACTTTCATCTCTTCTTATATTGACCCTCTGGACTTTATTAGTTAATTAATTAACTATTAATTAACTTAGTCCGTTAAATATTAAAACTTAATATTTAATTCTCCTTAAATAATAAATAACTATTTATTATTTATTTACTTTCTAATAATTAATACAAACTGATTAATTATTTATCTCTCTCTTTTCAATAATTAATACTACTGATTAATTATTTCGTCTTTCTCTTTAATAATTAATCTAACTGATTAATTATTTCCACACAGATTTATGGTGTAATCCAACTGTTCTGAATTGGGTGTGTAGCAGTGTGACCTTTAGTCTCTTATAACATTGGATACAATGTGCCCATTAATTATCTCTGCACATAATCTAACAGACTCCCACTTGTGCAAGATAAGTAACAGTTACCGCACATTGTTAGCCTAAGGAGGTCCCTAGCCAGACACTTAGGATAACCAGGTTATAAGAACTCTTATACCCCAAAGTAACTTGTGATAAAGCTTCATATGCAACCTGCTTAGAAGTGACCTGTTATAAACTAACTGTTTATAAACTAAACTATCATAAATTCCCTGTTTATGAATGGGTACGTTTTTATATATACATAACTTGCTTATATATAGGTTTGTCCCTTGCAGCGCGATATTTCAATTTTGAGCATGAGCATGGAGGAAGTTAACTCAGAGACTCAAGAATTTGTTCATGACATACTTGATTTCGAAACTGCGTGATAAACGATAAAGAACAGATCAGTTTGTTTGGGCACGGCCGTGCACTTACCAGTTTCTCTTATCAGTCAAGGGGCCCGGAAATATCTCTTCTAAAAAGAAGGTGCAATTACCATCTTGCATATTTTCATTTGGAAATACGGCTCCCACTGAATCTAGACACACCCCTTATGACCACCCTGTTACGGCGTGGCGTTAGAGCTAGCTAAGAAGACAGTAGTTACCGCATCCCAAACCAAATACCTCAGGCTTAAGGATAACCTATGTGATTAATACTTTTGACATGAAACCACGAAGTATTATTCACAGTGGGTCAATCCAATATTCGTAAACCTAATGAATATCCGTCAATTTTGGTCCGCAAAAACCTTTTGCAGCTATATTCGACAAACTTTCGAATCTACCCCAAAATTACGATGACTTTATAGCCCTATTATAGTTCCCACCATGATAAGTAGTCACGGATGATATTTTGAATAAACCTAGTTTATTCCTGGATAAACCAAAACATACAAAATTGTGAATAACAATGAAACTAATCTATACACCCTCCCATATTCCTCCCTGGAATAAAGGTGCATGATTTCTACCATTTTATTGACTCGATTCACAGTGTCTATTTGAATTACTTATTATTTTGCATTGTAACTTATCACAGATTACAAAGAAAAGTAATATGATTATAAACCTAAAACACAAGACAAGTACCCTGAAGTACTCTTTCTTGGTTTTACTAGAAATCGTTCTTGCAACCTAAGAACAATTCTAGATTTACTTATTTCATAAAATTCCTTAAACTTGGAGAAAACTGGAAAATAACTTCTTAGTTTCTAATTTTATAAAATAACTTTCTTGTAATTAAAACTTTAATTACATTTGTAGATTAATTAAATCTTACTAGATTTATCCATTTGAAACGATAAGACTTTCTTACACCTACTTGTAAGAACCTTGAAATTAGATTCCCTGTGTATGCAAAAACTAATCTAATATCATTACTAAGAACGTTAAAGAACATCCTATTTTATCATTTCTAACTTTAATCAACCAACAATATTTAATTAAGCTGACTTACTGAACATTTTAGAACGTATATAATTCCAGGTCATAACTTGACTCGAAATCTTGCAATGATATCTTTATTGAGTACCTCCCAATAAATCATGCATTCCATGTATTAGTTCTTTCTCAAGAACTTACTGTTTTAGATAACTTCAAAAAAAAATCCAATAATTATATACTCTAAAAGTTCGTTTTTGTATTTATCATACTGGTTAAAAAATAACATTTTATTAACTTTGATAAATACATTAGTCAGGTGCTCCCACTATCTTTTATGAAAAAGTGCATTCTTTAAAAGCATCCTTTTAGACCTTAGTCAATCCTTGACTATCATGCATAAAACTTGTGTTCCAAACACATGTTTTAAAGAACTTAGTTTTTGTAAGAAATTTGTTTTATGAAACCAAGAACTTGGATCTTCACAAATCCATCTTTCGAATTACAGAAAGTGGTTTTATTAAACTTGCCATGAGCACAAAAACTTTGTGAAGGCATTTCAATTTCTTTCTAAAAACATTTAGTATAAAACTTCCTTGATTATAGTAACTACCATAATCACTTTTATAATATCTTAAATGTTTTATCAAAAACTATTTATACTTGGAAATAATGACTATTATTTTCACTTGTTCAAGACTTGAACATTCACTTCTTCACTAAAAAACTTAAATACTTGTTAAATTAGAAAAATTATCTAATTTTATAAACAACACTTGTTTATTAAGTATTTTGAATAGTGGAGCCGGCTTTTTATAATAACTACAACAAATCATAGCATAAGATTATTATGAATCACCAATCAAGTCAACACTTGACTTATTGGCACTCTTTCAGTCACAACTGGAGTAATCATGATTCATAAAGTAAGAATACGTGCACGGATATATATAACCAAATAAATTTCCATAAACTCAAAAAGTATCCATAAACCAACAATATAAAAATTGTTCAAATAAACTTAAAGAGTTTAATAAACTAGGAAATATAAATATTAATAATATCCGCATGTTGTACGTGTGATCTCCTTATGCTGGGCCGCATCACTTTCCATCTCCTCCTGCAATAAACGATTGCAAAATATTAGAATACTCGTAAAAACCTTTACAAGTGGAAAGTGACAAAGAAGCTACACGATACCTGAGGTGCCAGCCTTGCCACCTGCCTCGTGACCTTTCGGGCAGTCTCTTTTCCAGTGCCCGACATCGCCGCATTTAAAGCACCGATTCTCGGCTTTAGCTTTGTTCGGCTTCGGCTTCTTGCCCTTATTGTCGTTATTAGCCCTGGGTGCACTCTGGCTGGGCTGGGCCTTGCCCTTTCATTTTCCGTGACGCCCTTTCCTCTTCTTATGCCCGCCATGACCTACCATGAGAACGTCCTTAGACTTGGTCCCGATACTCTGCTCAGCAGTCTTGAGCATTGAGTGCAACTCAGCCACGTATTTCTCCATGTTGTTCATGTTGTAGTTGACTATAAAAGGCTTATAGTAATCCGACAACAAGTTGAGTATCTTATCCGTTGCTAGGTGCAACGGAACTGGGTGCCCAAGTCTCTCTAGGTGGTCCATGTAACCTTTCATTTTTATGACGTGGTTACTGACCGAGGTCCCCTTAGCCATCTTGCACGAGTTGAATGCCCTGGTGGCATCATAACGCTCAGTGTGAGCTTGATCTGGAACATGCCCCTCAGCTGGTGGATCATGTCATAAGCAGAAGTCTCCATCATACTCGACTGCAACTCTGGACTCATAGTTGCGAGCATGAGGCAGCTAACGTCCAGGGCGTCATTGGAGCGCTTCTGAAAAACCATTGCACAATCCAAACTTTAGCTTGCGCGTTTCTAAGATTTCGGAGCTGCATTCGTGTCCGCAGGTCGCGCCCACACATGAGTTCGGTAAATTTAGCCTACGAAATACACCATCAGCACCCCCCCTGCGCGCGGGTAGGACTTTGAGTAAAACCACACAAGAAGCTTGTAAGCCCCTTACACCTTCAAGGTTATAAACCCCTTAAAGTTTACTCCTCCCTCCTATGTGGGACACTTCCCATACTCACTTGTTTTGCCAATTTTCATTCCAAGTGCTCAACTTTGAGTGTCGATATCTCATTCACACATTCTCCGTTTTGGACACATTATATATCGTTTCGAAGCTCTCATAAAGGAGAACACAAACCCACTAAGAGTTATCTATATATAACACATATTCATTTATTAGAGGGGTTTCTAGTTATCTGCTGCAGATGATCTTAAAATTAGCATATAAATGGTAAGAAAAATAATAAAAAACAGGCCGAACAAGTAGTACAATACTATGTATTATTTTATATTATATATTATATTACTAGATAAGTGACCCGTGTACTACACATGTGAGTATAAATAATGGAATTAAAAATAAATGAGATTTAACGATTGCAAAACTGTAATTATCATATATTAATATAGGAAGAAAAGGGCAAACATGGAAAATCCCTCCCTGCCTACAACCCACGATTTCTAAAAAAACCCTCAAAAAGTTTAAATTGTCATAACTTTTTGAGTTTTGTGAATTTAAACAAAAAAATTATACCAGTATTTTAGTTTTTTAATTCTTTTTCAAACAAGATCACTCTTATCATATTTTTCTAAATTTTTTTTAAAATGAAAATTTTGTTTTCATTTTGGGCAACATGTAGTGTTCTGTACGGATTTTACATTTTGGGTTCGAATGTGTAATTTTGCATTTTGGCCTGCATTTTCATTGAATCATGTTCGATTTGCATTTTGCATTTTAATAATTTTGCATTTTGGAAGCATCTAGATGACCTACATGTTTATATTTTACGTTTTTCGTTTTTTGCATTTTGCATTTATGTTCTACGAATTTTGCATTTTGGGTTTGAATGTGTAATTTTGCATTTTGTTCTGCCTTTTTCATTGAATCATTTTCGGGTTTGCATTTTGCATTTCATAATTTTGCATTTTTGGAAGCATCTGGATGACCTACATGTTCATATTTTGTATTTTGCATTTAGAATGAATCCAGCTCAAAATGCAAACTTTGAATTTCAAAAAAAGTTTCAGAAATATATTAAGCCCGGTCTTGTTTGAAAGAGGACGAAAAACTGAATCTAATGATATAATTTTTTTGTTAAAATTATTAAAAACGAACGAGTTATGATCATTTAAAGTAAATGAGTTTTTTTTTAGAACTCAGGACGTTGGAGGGTGGCGTGAGATTTTTCTTTTTTTTTTTCCATTTTTGCCCCTAAATAATGTGTCACGTGTAATCAACAGAAGGGTTCTTTAGATTATATGTTTAAGGTTCTTTATATATCCTTACCACACACATATATATATATATATATATATATATATATATATATATATATATATATATATATATATATATATATATATATATATATATATATATATAGGGGAGGGTTAATGCGAGAACCGCGAGAACCAATCTCGACCGTTCCTAGGATATGGGAAGTTTCATGGATGGTGAGCGTGGATGGATAAAGTGTGACATGGTGCATGTGAGGAATTCATGGATGGGCAATGACATTGAAAGAGGAGGAATTGGACGGCTCAGATTGGTTATCGCGGTTCTCGCACTAAGAATTGTTCTCGCATGAACTTTTATCTATATATATATATATATATATATATATATATATATATATATATATATGAAATAGTTCATTTAAGAATCATTTTTATTACGAGAAACGGGCGAACCAATCTGAGCCGTCTAATTTCACTCATTCAATATCATCTTAAACTCATTAATTAATCACATGCAATCTCTCACACTTGATCCCTCACGCTCTACATTATGAAATCTATTATCAAATCAACGACTAAGATTGATTTTTACAGTACTCACACTAAAATCGATTATCAAATAAACATTCTCATATATTTTGTCAAGATTGTGATTTATAAATAAACATTAAAATCGAGGGAAAAACTTCATTGATGATTTCACCTTCTCTTATGAGGGGTGTGCTCATTTATCAAAAAGCAGATATATATTTTTTATTTTTATTTCTTGTTTGTAATACGGTCATGCGTTCAACGTTCATGTTATTGAAGAAAAAACGTTAAAATCCATAAAGACATTAATAAGTCTAAGTTGATCACTTGATCCCTACCGACAAAGTTCCTGACTCAACAATATTTAAGTTTAATGCAAAATATATAAAAAAAATGCAAAGTAAATATTAAATAAGTCTACTAACTAAATAAGGGGGGACGGTGGAATCACGTGATTGGTTGTGCCACGTGACTACATACACGAGCAACAGTATAAAGAAACGATACGGATATACGGCAAAGGGGTACGTATCGGTATTGGGCAGAAATCCGGTGCAAGGTGGCACACCCATTACTCACCATGTTGAGCTTCTCTATGTTACTACCATTTTTAATCAATAATCTATTACTCTTATTTTATTCTTTTAACTTTATCGATTTACCTATTTAATAGCTAATTATTAATTAATTATTATTATTAACATATGTAATCTTCTAATATATATAAAAGACTAATTAGATAAAATTTATTAAACGATCTAGACCCTTCATTTAATAAAATATTTAATCTTAGCCATCCATTCACTTAAAATCAAAAAATCAATTTTGACTTTTTATAGTTAAACTACCACATGAAAATTTCAAAATATACTAAAAATAAAAGTTGATAATATGTATTTGAAAAAAATTATCTTAAACGATTTTTATTAGCAAAATTAAAAAGCAGCATTTAGATGTACGAATTCAGTTTTCATATATTTTTTATGTTATTTGCCAAAACTTAACTATAGGATTTGAACCAATTTATTAGTAATATAACTTCTAATCTTTTAATATATACTAGTTTAACACCCCGTGTATAAACACGGGGATGATTAAAATTAATTTTAAATGTTTATGTATAGTAAAAAAAATTAGAACATACCAAAAGTATAAATAAATAATACTCCATGTATAAATACATATATCGATAACAAATACCCCGTATATAAATACTATCACAAAATAAAATAAAAATCACGATAGAAAACATAAATAACAAAGAAAAAAGATGTTTAAAAAAAAGGTATATGGGGTGATATGTTATGACGTCATGATCCTATTCTTTTAGATATACTAAAAAAGTTAAATATTAAAGATATCTATAAACTCTATTTAAATTTGAGTTACATACTATAGATATATTTTCCAAAATTTGATTTTTGGTTTCGCTATTAAGAAACTAATTTATAAACTATCTAAATAAAATATCTCACGTAATCTAGGTAAATTTTAATAAAATGTCTCATGAAGAAGTATTGGATTGAATAAAGAAATGTGAGGGTTGGGATTAAGGATGATAATATCATATTTATTTGTAAACTTAATTTATTTTAAAAAAAAAGGCTTCTATTGGTCAAATATATTTTTAATTAGGAGCGTTTTTTTAAACATATTCTTTTAGTTAGATTAGATGAGATAAGGTTAAAAATTAATATACTTTAATACATCTAAATCTTAAATTTAAATTAAATATTAATATAAATATGAATATAATATTATAGTAAATTTCCGCTCGGTTAGATATCACATTTGTTATTGGATCAAAATTTTTATTAAAAAGTGTTGGATGTTGGATATATTTAATCCCGATGATTATTATTGTTTTGGTAAAGGTTATCGTTATTTTAATTCACATTGATTAGTCACATTAGTTTACATCTAAAAAGTCAAAATAAAAAATTTTGAATTAAAGGAAGGAATGACTAACATTAAATATTTTACTAAATGAAAGATTGAGATTATCTAATAATTTTTTTGTAATTAGTCTTTTATATATATTAGAAGATAAAATACTAATTAGATAAAATTTATTAAACGATTTAGTCCCTTTATTTAATAAAATATTAAATCTTGACAATTTATTCACTTAAAATCAAATAATCAATTTTGACTCTATCTTCTAATTAATCTTCTAATCATCATCTAATCTTCTAATATATATAAAAGACTAATTATATAAAATTTATTTAACGATTTAGACCCTTCATTTAATAAAATATTTATTCCTAACCGTTCATTTACTTAAATTAAAAAATCAGTTTTGATTTTTTAGAATTAAACTAGCACATGAAGATCTTTGAATATCCCATATAATCCTATGGCTTTAATCATTCTTAAATAAATATAAATAATAATACACGATTTGTACACGTGGATACAAATTTAAACTAATTTATATTAACCACTACCTAAATATATTTAATTTATAAAATAAATACCATATTAATGCGCATGCCTATTCACAAATTTAATTTAAATTCATATACGTGGATAATACGATTTATGGAAAATATATATTTCTAAATAAAATTATAAAAACATAAGGAGTAGTTATATTTATAAAAGAAAATTAACTTACAACACATTCAAAGTATTTATGTATCCAACTTATTTATTTACTATATATTTTTTAAATCTTATCCTACTAATTTTATCTTTATCGTAATTTAAATATACATCTTCTACACATTTTACAAGATAACCGTTAGTTATGTTTAGTAACATTAGTTATTTCTACTCGCCCGTGTAATACACGGGGAACTTATCTAGTATAGTGATAATTTTCTAACATTTTATTTTTTTAATTTTGATATTTATTTTGATCAAAATGAAGTAAAAAATAAATAGTAATATTTAGTAAAATAATATAAAACTTTTGGCTGGTTACTAAGAAATGTTTGTATAATCTGCTATAGTTTATTTAAATTAAATAAAAAGGTTTTTTTGCTTATGATATTATTCCATAAAATCAGGTACTCTAAAAGTGAAATAACAAATACTAAGAACTATTGTCGATTTTAGTTAGGGCTGTAAATGAACCGAACGAACATGAACGGGGCTTGTTCGTGTTCGTTCGTTTAACTTTATCCGAACAAATAAACGAACATGAACGGATAAACGAACGTAAATCTGTGTTCATGTTCGTTCGTTTAACTTTAGCCGAACAAATAAACGAACACGGACGATAAACGAACGAGCATGTGTGTTTTACTGTTTAAAAGATTGGTTAGTTCGTGTACATTTTTGTTCGTTCATTTAAGTGATAAACAAACGTAAACGGATGAACACACTAAAATACAAATCGAACATTATTAAACATAAATAAATATTATATTTAGACGCACACATATAATATAAGTGTATATATTTATATAAAATATAAACGAACATAAACGAACGGATAACCGAACGTTCACGAACATAAATGAACGAACGAGAGCTCTGTTCGTGTTCGTTCGTTTAATTAAACGAACGGAAAATCTTGTTCATATTCGTTCGTTTATTAAACAAACGAACATAAACGAACTTCCCGCCAAACAATTTCACGAACGGTTCATGAACGTTCTGTTCATTTACAACCCTAATTTTAGTATTATCACGCCATATATTTTGATTGGGATCAACTTGATACATGTGAAATTAGATTTAGCTATATTTTGATCTAGATGTGCAGGGTATATGCTTAAATAAGATATGTTGATCTTGAAAACGCAAGGTCCAACGGCATCACTGCCAAAAACCTAAAAAGCAGTGTCTATTGGGAACAAACATGATATCCCAGATAGATTAACCGATCTTAACGGTCGTGTCTATATAAGCCAGAATTTGCGATTCTTGGTTTGTTTGTTTTCTAGAACGTTAGTCTACTGAATCTCTGTCTCGAAATATCATAAAATAGCAAGGTATTTTGTATTTGAATATTGAATTTTGTCTGTGAAATTCAGATATATAGTTTTTGGATTATCCTAAATCTGGTTTTATGATACCCCATGTGGAAGGTTTGAAATCATAAATTTTGGAAAGTGTTCATATACACGTTCCTTGAACTACCCCCAAATCTAACAAGAACCACAAAAAGAATTGCTATAAGGAGATTAGAACAATAACCCTAAAGGCTATCATAGAGAGCGACAACCATCTAAGCCTAACTATTTAGAGGATTTACTATCTAATGATCCCATGTGACCGAGGATGAAGCTTTTCGGTTGGAGAACCAAAAAAACGATAACCGTTGAACAATTAGACCATTCGCATCCGAGCCACGGGTTGGAAAGGGCTGCCCCTACCTGAGCCTGCACACCATCGCCCATAGGCGGGTGTGCTCGGCTTCCGAGCTCTAACGAGCTCCTCGACCCACGCCCCTTTTGCTTTTTTTTCTTTTTCATATTCTTTTCATTTTTCCAACGGTAACATATATATATATATATATATATATATATATATATATATATATATATATATATATATATATAGGGTTTAGGGTTTAGGGTTTAGGGTTTAGGGTTATATATATATATATATATATATATATATATATATATATATATATATATATATATATATATATATATATATTCCTTTTTCCCCTATAAATATACATCTTTCCCACTTCGTTTTTCACACCATCACTCTTCTTTCTCTATTCCTTTTCTCTCAAAACTCATATAGTTTTTACATACACAAAAATGTCAAAATCGTCGTATAAGTCGTCGGATCACAATTTTTCGGATTCTTCATCTTCATCAGCTTCCGATGGAGCTCGTATCGCCGCATATCGTGAAACAAGTCGTAACTTGTTTCGTGCAATACTCACGGGGGCTATGACTAGGGCTAGGCTTGTTGCGCATGAGGAAGAAATACCGCGTCTAATAACGAGACGGCGGGAACCGGATCAAATTAGAGACTATGAAGCTGCATATGACCGATTTGTTGCAGATTATTTTGCCACTAACTGCAACTACAATGATGATATATTTTGGAGACGTTTCCGTATGAGCAGATGACTATTCACACGGATAGTAACGGACCTTCAGGAATGGGACACATATTCTGTACAGGGCTACGATGCTCGAGGTAGGAAAGGGTTATCTCCTTTGTAAAAGTTTACCTCGGTAATTCGGAAAATGGCGTATGGGATATCCGTTGACGGATTTGATGAATACCTGATGGCGGCATCAACCACACGACTATGCGTACAAAACTTCTGCAAATGTATCATCTCTCTCTATGGTAAGCGATACTTATGTAAACCTACTTACCATGATATTCAACATTTATACGCCGCACATGAGACTAGGCACGGGTTTCCCGGCATGTTAGAAAGCAAAGATTTCATGCATTGGGATTGGGACAACTGTCTAAACGCATGGCGAGGGCAGTACATGAGAGGTGATCATCAACGGCCGATTACTATCCTAGAGGCAGTTGCATCACAATATCTTTGGATTTGACATGCATTCTTCGGGTTGGCCGGTTCCAACAACGATATCAGTGTGCTAAATCAGTCGCCGTTATTTAAAGACGTATATAACGGGAGAACACTGCAATACCCGTTTCAAGTTAATAGCGTACAATACAAACACGGATACTATCTTACAGATGAGATATACCCCGAATGAGCTACTTTTTTCAAAACATTCAGAACCCCTCTAGATCAAAGACGGATAAGGTTTAGTGCGGCGCAAGAAGCGGCTAGGAAATGTGGAACATGCTTTTGGTGTGCTTAAACAACGGTGACACGTGATACAAAGCCCGACAAGATTGAGACGCCCGAACAAAATATGAAGAATAATATCGTATTACACAATATGATTTTGGAAGACGAAGGCCACGTGATTTGTCCATTCGACGAAAACTTTAATCAAGCGAACGAGGAAGAAGACGCAGAGATTAGCGAGCAACAATTTGATGCTAACATCCGAGAAGTCCGAAACACGGAAACACATCACAAACTTCGATCTGATTTAATCGAGCACATTAATCGGCTTCCAACCCACAACTAGTAATTTTTTATGTACTTCTATTTTTTTAATTTATGTAATGTGAAATGTTTGTTTAATTTATAAATTATAATATTTATAATTTTATTATTTTGCAATTTATTTATAATAATTAAATTATGTTAATTAATAATGGTTGAAAAAAATAAAAAATAAAAATAGAAAAGATAGAGGGTTGAAGAAGGTTGGATGTGAGGGTTGAGGGTTAGAAAGAGTTGGAGGTGAAAAATAATGTGAATACTGATATGACAGTGAATTTGAGAAAGTAAGTGCTGATTAGATGCTCATGGTCTTAAAAATAAGTCTTAAAGTACGATCACATTAGTTTACAACTTATCTTCACACACATAACTTGATAACGCTATTCCCATATCAACCAAAGTGTGATGAAGCAAATAACTTGCATGAACCTATTCCATCTCTTTTGATCCCCATGTAAGAAATCAACAATTTTTAAAGAAGAAACATTAGAAAGACCTAAGTTCGAATCCCCCCACCCATCACAAACTCCATACTTTCATCCACAAATCCACAACCATTGAGCAACAAAGCAAAAAAAGATAAACATATGGCCTCCAGGACCGACAAGCATAAAGTGTATAAATCAGTTTACAACATGATTAGTCAGATTAAATTTTGGTTGCAACACGTCATGAAAGACCCTCCATTTTTTTAAAAATATTAATTTTTAGTGACACGGATTGGTTCCTATCAAATTCAAGATTAGCATCACCAGCACCTACTATTTTTTCTAAAAACAATAGTACACAAACCCTTAACCAAAAAGATTCCTTAAGGCCATGCGTAGCGAGGGCTCGGGTTGGCTTTGGGTTGGGTGGGAACATCGTGACGGGTGTTTTGGGTTGGTTTGGGTTTCTCTCTTGCGGGTCCTCCAAACCGAGAAGTCTTTGCAACTTTTTTATTTTTTTATTTTTTTTTGGTTTTGTAGAGACTGAGATAGTGACAGTGGTGTAGATTAGTAGTAGGTTTAGTGGGTGTGTGTATTTACCGTTTAAAAAAAAATCATATCTGGTTGTCACCAGCTGGCTTTTTAAAATTACAGCTGGAAGCTTCTTGTGCTAAAACTAAGCTTAAAAAGTTCTTTAAAAACATCATAGCTACTATTACTAACTGTACTAAAATAGAACAAAAGTGTTATAAACATCTCCATTGTTAACATTAAATTTTTTCGACGATACTTGTCATCTTTTTCTTCGGGTATTTGGTCTTTGAGAAATAAAGCTTACTACGCGAAGTAGAGGATACAAATCTCTATCTTGAACGATGATGTTTTTCTTAAAAGGTTTAACCATTAAATTTTAGTTAAATTTTGTTTAATTATTAAGTTAATTTTTAAGCGATTTTATTATAAAGTTTAAATTTGTTATTAATTTAATCCTTACAGTTATACATTCTTTTTGGTTTAAACCTTATAGTTTTTTAAAACAATTTAACTCTTGAATTTTTGTTAGAATTCAGAACTTAAGGGATTAATCAATTTTGTTAATAAAACTTTAAGATTTAGACCATTTGAAAAAAACTTTATTATTTAAACCATAACAAATTCAAAATTTTATGATAAAATCGTTTAGAAAAAAACTTTGATAAAATTATTAATTAAATCATTATTTACTTTTTTCCTAAAACTTAACAATATACATTCATAAGGAGCCAAAACAGAAGCAAAAAGCTTCATTATGACCGTTGAAGTCCTTTATCTGATGCTATACCATGTTGGAGTAAGGATTTTAACAATAAAAAATTATGTACTGTTACATGTTTTTGTATAGTTGTATTTTGTTTTTTTGCCCCTTCTAGATAATAGGTCAAGATTTAAGCTATGATCTTGTTTGTATTGAAGGTAATGCATTAGTTTTTCTCTATTACATTCTAAGAAATTTTTCTTCTTTTTCAAAAAGAAAAAAAAATATGCACCGGGATTTAGATTTTAAAAAAAAGTTATTTTATCTAAATATATCCAACTTGTCATGTTTTGATATTATGTGTATTGGACTTTAAAATTCTCTATTTTGTGTCTCGAAAATTTAATTTTCACTATTGTATTTATAAAAGTTTCTACTGTATGTACTAAACTTATATATTTTTTACTTTTTTATGTAATCAAAGTATATACAATAGTAACCAATTTTATATACACATAATAGAAAATGTTGAAGTTCGATACACAAAATAACAAAACATTACAAGTTGAATACATTTTTTTGAACTGAACCCTTAAAAAATCTTTGAATATGCAAGCATTCGGACTAGGCATGGCAACTATCATCCGACCCGATGATCATCCACACCCGACCCGATCCATCGGTGACGGACATGGATGAAGTTAAATGGATGAATATTGGACATGGAGCCGATATGGATGTTTAGTGGAGCGGATATGGATGACCATTTTCAATCCATGGATGAATCCAATAACCCAAAATTGAATTTTCTACATTATAGTTTTATTTAATTATTAAGAATATATACGTCTCAGTATTATTTGAATTTTATAGAAATCTTATCTTACTCCTTTATTAATTATTAGTTAATAGTTAATTAAGAATATAGGTCTCACACTCTCAACATTATTTATATATGTGGCAACATTTGAGAACACCAACCTTTTCTTCTTTGTATGAAGACAATGATCATTACATGACCCGTCACTTTTGAGGTTTTTGTGTGATCTGAATGCAACAACCATTAAATCACTACCATGCAAGTATCGAATTAAGGAAGGAGTTAGCTTGAAGATCAATATTTTGGGATTAGCTACAAACTATGCTCTATGCATTGAATGCAGATATGTAGTTATGTTTTTGTTTCTATTTGTTTTTTAAGAAACTATGTACATATACAACAAAAATCGTAAATTATACATAACACTATATTACTTTCTTTAGGACTTTCGATATCCAACGGATGTCCATTAACCCGCTTCAATCTGATGGATGTAGATATGGATGGATGAAATGAATTTAAATGGATATGGATATGGATATGGAGGATGAAAATTTAAATGGATATGAATACGGCATCATCCGATCCATATCCGATCCATTGCCATCCCTAATTCGGACAAAATATAATACTATTAATCACTTTTGAACTTAAGAAAACTTTTAACTATTTGAATTAATATAATACAATTTAATAACTATGTTATGATTTAATAAATTTATTTAATCGTTGTGTTCTCTGTAAAATTAGAAATTTATATAGATATTAAAGTACCGAAAATAATAATTCTTATCATTGATAATTATATCAATATTAGCATCGTACATGCGCAATGCTACGGCGGCAAATAGTTCCGGTTTTACAACAAGTCACTTGAAGAATGTAATGATAATATGATATGTTATTCGTGCGATTTAATATCACGAAAAAGTTTTTTACAGCTACATGTTCTTTTTTTTCAAATTTTCTTTTATTTGCATCAACTAATTTATTAATTTTAAAAATAAATTCTAAAAGAGATAGGAGAGAAAAATTAATAAAATTATAAAAATTATGTTGATATGAGTGGATAATTGTTTTTGTGAGAGAGAGAGTGTGTGTTAATATAGGAGAATATAGTAAATAAATAAAAAGGTTAAAATAAATTAGAAGAGAGAATTAAATGGTTAAATATTGAGTATATGAGATTGATTTAAATAGAATGAAAAGTTAAGATTTTGTCTTGAATAAATTTTAAAAACTTTTAATCAAAGAGGAAAAAGAATAGTAAATGATGTAGTTTTATAGGTTATAAACCATATCACTAGCGACAACTCGTAGCAATAATCGCTACAATCATAACATCCACGTCAAATTCATTTTAATTTTTATTCATATTTATAACTCATAAAATCTATTAAATAAATATACATTAAAATATAATAAACATACATTCAATATGTGATTAACTAAAACTTACAGTAATTAACTAAAAATACATTAATTAAATACCTAAAATTACATAAGAATAGTACTAAAATGATGAAGAAATATATTCTGTCGGTCTAACATAACTAGGAGACGATGAAATTGGAAACAAACAATCATCCATATATAAATATACAACTCTATATATCGGCAATATAAATCCATTGCTATGAAGTCCTCATCAATCAGAAAAATATCTTTCTGAGTGTAAAGTCGAAAGGGGTATAAAACTATCCACATTTTAATATTGCTTTGAAATTCACATTTAATATAATGATGACGGGCAAAACCTGCTATCTTTGCTCATTGCACATAATATTAATATTTTGCTCCTTGATAAATATAGAAAACATTTTTTTGGGGGGGGGGGGGGGGGGGGTTGGGTTGGGTTGGGTGTTGGGAATCGAAGGTCTTAACACTTCTATTTAAGTTTGCTTCTAAAATGATGGTGGCGGTTCTAGAGGGAATCTGATGCTTTTTGGGCTAAACTGAAGTTTGTATGGCCAGGAGGGGGGGGGGGGGGGGGGGGGGGGGGGGTTGGATTTAAAATCCAAATCAAAATCATTTGATATGTGGGGGGCATTATAAATGCACGGTGGGAGTTATGTAATAAGGGTGTTCCAATTCCTTCCTTGCAAAAGATAGATATTAGGAATGGTAAAGATATTAACTTCTGGAAGGATGTTTGGCTAGGAGAGACTACTATTGCTGACGACAATCCAAGATTGTACAAGAAGCTAGGCAATGACAATAACATGATCTCTGGTATGGGTGTTAAGTAATGTCCCACATAGGGCGGAGAGTGACTTTGTAATGAGCTTATAAGACTCCTGGGCTACTCCTCTCATAACCAATTGGTTTTGAGTTGGAACCCCACAAACTTACAATGGGCAACTGGAATGGGGAAACTTGGGAATGGAACGTGAAAGATTCTACTCTTTGGGTGGGTCGGGTAAAGAGGAACTTGAAAAGCTCAAGGATAACTTGAAAGCGGTAGATATTCAGAAATTCAAGAAGGATATATGGCAGTGGTGTGGAATTACAAACGGGGTATTCTCGGTGAAACTCCAAGGAAATACCTAGAAAGAAAATTGATACAACAACCGGCTCATTCCACTCAAACTTTCTATTCTAACCTAGCTCCAAAAAAAGTTAACATTTTTTCCTGAAGAGTGAATAGAGAAAGAAATCCGTTGAGGTCCAAGCTAGTTGACAAAGGGGTGGATATGCTCTTCATTCTGTGCCCAAGATGTTTGTCAGAAGTGGAATCGACCGACCACACAATCTTCAAATGTCAAGGTATAAGCCAAGTTTGGGAGTACATTCACAGGTGGTGGGGAATTTCTTTTGTAAATGGAACATCCTTCAATCACTTCGAGTTGGCAGCGTAGGGGAAAGTTACTAAAGGCAGCCTGAAACTGTGGAATGTGGTTACGAGAATAGTTGCATATTGTATATGGAATAGTAGGAACTTGTTGATATTTGATGGCGCAAATAAAAAGGATGAGTTAGTTTTCGAGACACAATTGTTGGGGTATCCGTGGATTAAGGCATGTTTGAAGAATGGAGACAAGTTAAACTGGGGGTCTTGGTTAATAGGCGCAGGACTCCCTTACTCATTTTGGCTGTTATAATAGTAAATGAAATCGTGGGGGTCCATTTAATATACTAACAGTAAGGTGGGGGTGATCACTTCACATCTTGTGGAGTGGACAAATATATAAGCTATGTAACCTTCTTGTACAGTTTAGGATTGCATTAGTTATATTTGGTTTTCAAAAAAAAAAAAAAATTAAACCTTGTGCAATATATCGTTACATTTCTGTGCATACTGGTGAGTGTTTTACGCTCAACCCGACCCTTGAAGCATCTAGACTGGAGATTGCACCACATTCGACGACAACGATTGGGGCTTCGAGAAAAGATCAAAATAAAGCCATGAAACCTTGGGACTCGGTATCAACCCTATACACTTGTTCCCCAAGGCGAGTCCAATGTACCGTACCCCATCCTCAAAACCGTAGGCATAAACGAATTGAAACAAATTTATATTCACAAATAACAAAATAAACACATATATTCATTGATCATGCTAGTTTATTTGTTCACCTAAATTATACAATGTAATTACTAATATCAAAGAGAAGATGTACATGCTATTGATATTAAAAAGAAGAGTGGTTATCCCTACCAAGTGACTTAATTAAAGAGAACTTTTTTGATGTCTAGCTAACCACATTGTCCACACTTGAGAGAAGATTGGCGGTCGTACGTTACCAAGTCTAAATAAGGAGAAATATTGTTGATCTTTCTAATAAAAAAAATAAAGATTGTAAAAGACGTTTAAGGAATGAAGAGTGAAGACTAGAAATGATCTATACCTATCTTAGAGAGACTACAGTGAAGAACAACTCATGGTGCAGCTAATGAGTGAATTAAGAAGAATTATTAACATTCAACTTATACTAGATATATATTAAATGATATATATTAAATGATAAATATTTGTTAATATAAATTTGAATAATGTTAAACATGATAATTAATCAAATTTAATAATTAAGAGTTGTCTTAAATATTAAAAAAGAAATTATATAGGACGTCCTAGGAAAATAACACGTGTCCCATAATATATAGAGTTTAGTTATATGTATATAGATCTACTTGTGTTTATGTAGCGATACCTCTTTTATCAGAGTCGCTTACTTACAATGTTACATCTTACATAGTCTAAATTCTAAACTATATTTTCTTTTAGCGAACGAAATTTTGTGACGTTTAAAAATTATACATGATAAGACAATACAAGCTATCGAACACATACCAACAACCACAAAAACACAATTCAAACATATATAATTGAGATCATCACTTGCAGAAAATAATAGCAAATTAATAATTGATACAACTAATAACACAAGATTTGAATATATATACTTGCAAAAATTGGAGTATAATAATTTTTTTGTGGAGCCAACAAGAAAATACAGCCCTTTCTTTGATGAGATGTAGAAGAATTATAACAAGAAAACCAAATGATGGAAGCCTACTGATGTTGGAATATTATCGTTGATGTGGAGCAGATGGACCGTCGGTGATCATAAGCCTGCTGGGTTGTTTTAATTGAAATTTGAATATATAAGGACGTGAGTTCCCTTGTAGTTATTTTATGTTTATTGTATTATATATCTTTATCTTTAATACTTTATAATGTAATTTAAGACCGATTATGGTCTATTTAATGTAACTGTCTCTTTTCATAATTTTCAGTACCCTCTAGCCAGGGACGTAAAATACCCAAAGCTCAAGCCTTAGATTGTGCGCATCGGCACATAACCCGTTTGGCGGGTTCAAGCTGGTAAGGAACCAGCGCCATCGCCGCCCAGCGGCTTCCAAGCCCTGCTGGTTTGCAGACTAGTGGCGGCTTCTCTCTCTCCTCTTTTTTTTCCTTTTCTTTTTTCTTCTCTCTTTCTCTCTCTAATTAATATATTTTTTTATTAATATTTGATGTGGGTTAAAGAAGGTTTGGATGTGGGTGTATGTGGGTTATAGAGGATTAAGGTGGGGATGATGTGAAGGCTGATGTGACAGTGAATTTGAGAGGGTAACTACGGGTTGGATGCTCATGGTCTTACACAGTTATACATATCCCGTCTGGGTAATTTGTTTAGTTTTTTAAGATTAACTCATTAAAAGGTTATGTTGTCAAGCTCGATCTCAGATCGTTTAAGTTATATACAAAGTTCAAACTAGGTTTATTTAAACTCGTTTAAGCTCAAGTATAATTTTGAACTTTTCATTAAAATAATATATGTAAATATAATTATTAAATTAAACATATAAATATAGATATATTATATAGGAAGCTCGTTTAGGGTCCCTAGTTTAAAAGATTCAATCTCAGTTCGTTTCAAGTTTTTAACGATCCGAACTTGGATACCTCATCAGTTTGATTCGTTTACATCACTACTTTTGACGACATCCGTTATATGAGACTCTATAAGAAAGTTAAAAGTAGTCTTTGTACTTTCAATCACTATATAACTCTCTATATTATATCTTCATTTTTAGAGGAAGTCGTGTAAGATGGTTCTTCTGTATTTTAATATATCATCAATATTTTATTGCCTCTAACGTTTATTAGAAAAAATACATAATTGAAATTATTCAAGCAATTGTCGCATAATAAGCATAGAAAATTAGAAATTTAACGGTAGCAATAATGATGACGGCCATCGGGCCGGGTCAAAGCCGTTTATATGGTCCGGCTCCCGGTATACATATATCTTTATCTCCCCTTGTTATTCAATCCAAGTTTAACTAATAATTTATTCCATGTGTCTGTAATAATAAAAATAAAAATAATAATGTATCTATTTAATTAATTGATTTTATCGTCCAACCAAGAAATAATGAACCTGGTGAGTCATCTTTGGACGTCCCCGCTAACCACTCACATGACAAGTTTGGTAGCATAACTCTTACTTAGAGTTTTTAAATAAAGCAATTAAGTAATTAATTATTATATTTAATTATTATCAAAGTAGTAGATACAATATATGCTTGCGAGTTAAAAAAATAATGAAGGCAGGCTCCTTGATGACACAAATGAATATTAAAAAAAAAAACTACAAATAACATTCTGTGTAAAGAATCTGCATTTGAGATGAAATCAAAATAAACCTTGAACAAAACCTTACATAAAGTTTTACTACATAATTATATGATAGAGAGGTGTAAACATAAACTAACATAGTTAAAAAAAATGTTAATTAATAAAGAATATAACTTATAAAAGCTTCTTAAAGTAGGTTCTCATTTTGATTTTCTTTAGATTAAAACCTTATGACTCTCTAAACAACATTAAGAACTTATAATTCAAACTAGAATTCTGACATTCTCTCTGGTAATTTATTTTTTCTGTTGTAGGTTTTCATATATAATATCATTATTTCTATTTGGTCTTTTTATTTAGTAATGTTGTATTGTTGTTATGGTTTATGTATATGGCAAGAAGGGTCGTCTCATGGGTTGGGAAAATCTTGGAAACGTACATCTCATCGTGGGATATGGCTTTGATATTGGGTTGATTATAGTTATAAGAGGGTGCGGGTAGAATCATATATAGATTCGATCAACACGGCAACACCTTGCCGTTTTACCCAAGGGTAGTTAGAAGGTGTACGTGTTTCCCTTGGGAATCTGTTTTGTTTCCTGCAGAGATTTCCCCTTGATGGAGCTCCTGAGTCTTTTATATCATCTTTTGGGTTCGTCTTGGGATGGGTTGGAGAATGATTAATATTAGAATTATAAATATGCTTTGCAGGGATTAATTGTACGTTTGGTTACAAAAAGATCGAGTAAATTAGAGTTTATATATATCAAACTCATCAATAATAAGGTAGGTTAATTTTGGAGATATATAAATGGAAGAAGAAGCTAGCTAGGTAGGATGTGGATGAATGAATGGAGTTCCTTTTTGGAATATCGATCTTGCATGTTATTAAATTAATTATTATATGAACAAATTAAATAATGGAATATTAATGCACGTACTTATGTGGTCCTTCGATCGGCCTTGAGGAAAACATTATTTGGTTGATCGAGGAAATGAAAGTAATAATATAATCTAGTTGGGTACGTGTTTACATGGACACATTAGTTTTCCGTGGGTGGCAATATCAACGCCTTCATCACTTCATCTTAGGGATGAGCATATTAACCGTATGGACCGAACCGAACCGGAACCGAACCGTAACCGGCCCAGAACCGAACCGAATTGTACATATACGGGGCGGTTCTCGGTTCCAATTTTTGTGTTTTTTCGGGTACGGTTCTTTCGGGTACGGTTCCATTAAAATCGGTTTTTTAACCGGAACCGGACCGGAATATTAAAAGGCAACTTATATTTTAATTATAGATTTCAAAATTCAAAATATCATTATCATATCCTTAATAATTAAGCCGGATTCTACATTCTAATTATCTATCCCACGTTCTAAACTTCTAATTATCTATCCCACGTCTACTCGATCAGCTTCTAATATCTAAACCCTTGCGTCGACTTCGCTGCGTCGTCCCCTACTCCCCTGCCGCCCTGCGTTCGTCGACTTCTGCTTCTACACCCTTGCGTCGACTTCTGGCTAATCGACTTCTGCTGCGTAGAACTCCAATACTCCATTGCGGCATTGCGTATTTCGTTACTTCAAGACTTCCTACTTCCTAGTTTTTGTCATCCCTAATCGGCTAATCCTCTCATTATCATTGATGGACAATTGGGCTCCTTCAAACATGGAAGATAGTCAAGTAAGTTTGTATTTGATCTCACTTTAGTAACTTAGTTAGAAAAATTGTTTAGTTTCATGGTTTCATAATTCATATAAAACATATAAAGTATGTTTAGTTTCATAGTTTCATGGTGTTATAACTTAGTTTTTTATGAATTTATGAATGCTTAGATCACTACAATTTCTTGTACCGTCATAATATTATTTATTAAATTGTAGCATGAAATCTTAGACGTAGAAAGTTTTATTGGAGGTACCAAAATTTTCGGGTTTTGCGGGTTTTTGAACCGAAGAACCGGAACCGAACCGGAACCGGAACCGGAACCGCTTATAGTAAAACGGTGCGGTTCTCGGTTCTTCATTTTAGACATTTTCGGTTTCGGTTCCAAGCGGGTTCGGTCCGGTTCGGTCCGGTTTTGGAACCGCGCTCATCCCTACTTCATCTAAACAACCTCCTTTTTACTTTCATTTTTGCTCTTCTTATTTTAGTTATTTTTTGTTATATGGTTATGTATCTATTAACATGGTATTCTACGATGTTGTTGTCTCAATCTTTAAAACCTTATTGAGTAATAATATAATCTTTTGCTTTTTTAAATAAATAAAATAAAAATGAGGTCAGGGTATCAAGTATTTAATTATATGTTTTACTATTGTGTATATCGAATTTCTAAATATTCTATTGTGTGTATTAAAATTTTAATTTCTCCTTAATTTGTGTATTAAACTTTCTATTCAATGTACTAAATTTATACATTTTTCTTATTAATGTAACCAAAATGCACACAATAGCGAGAAATTGAAAGTTTAATACACTCAATTGAAACCTTTAAAATTTGATACACACAATAGCAAAACATGACAAATTTAATATATTTTCATAAATGAAACCCAACCGGATAAAACGCTAGATTTAACTATCTAATTCTAAGATGCTCTTAAGGGTATACTCTCCTGGTAAATAATTTTTTTTATTCTCCTATCTAGTAGATAAATACAAGTGTCAAAAATAAAAAATAAAAATATAAAATTAGTGAATTTTATATATCATTGTCTAGTGGATAGGAAAATGCAGTAAGGCCTTTCGTTATACAAGGCTCGGAGAGGGCGAGTTCATGGCGAGCTCGCGAGCTACACCACCTCGGGTGGTTGGCGACTCGCGCGGGTAGGAGGGCTTCGGGTTCTCCAACTCGCTGCTTAACTCGATGAAACCCAACCCCCCACCACCCCCATACCCCACATTCAACAAATCACAATTTTAATATTTTTTTTTCTTTTTTAAAAAAGTGAAAAGGAAAGGGGAATGAAAAAAGAAAGGTATAACGGGTGTAGTGGGTAAGGGAAAGGGAAGGGGAGGAAAAATGATGCGGCGTTGATGTGGCAATGAGTAAGGAATGGGAAGAGGGCGAGTATAACGGATAGCCTAAGGAGATCCGAAGCTTTTTTATGAACAAACAAAATCATTGTTTATAAAACATGTGTTCAGCTAGGACTTAGGCAACTGAAGCTTGAGCTGAGAAATGTGAAATGACCTAAAAAAGGTGTTTTAGGTTTATCAAGATTAACACAGGATATGGGTAATAGTGTAATTTTAATTAATCACAATTTCAATTTCAACTATAAGCTACCTAAAGGGATTATCTTTTAGAGGATTACGTAAAATTGTATATTTAATAGTTCATTCGAGATTTTTAATATTTAACGAAGCTAAAGAGCTTAAGATTATTAAAAAATCTCAAGTCCCATAATCCCTTTGTTGAACACATTTATAATTTTATATTAAAAGTAGCTACCAAATATGCCCTAGCTAGATCAATTCAGCAAGTTGGCGACTCTATTCAAACTGGAAACCATTTGTAATGTGATTGTTTGCGTAATGCTTCCAAGTCCCAACATGAGTTTGTTACACACTCACACGATCTTCACTATGTTTAGTTTCGTTTTCCTTTGTTTTTATGTATAAAAAGGAGTGTATGATGGATGAAGGGGTTTAGTGTTATATATAAATGTGTGATAGATGGTATGATAGTAAAAAAATTGACGTGTTCCTAAATCTACACCGATTAACGATATTTGAACCCATGATCTTTGGTCACACCAAAGCAACAAAGTACTTACCACTAGATAGTTTAATAAGTGGCAAATAAATAATGTATTTAACCTATTTAACTAATTTTCTGATTTAACAAATCAACCATTTAGGATTGATAACTTCTACCATATAATAATCATACTATCGGAACAACCAAGGTAGAAATAAATCAAATAAATTATAATTTAGTATTTTTTTTATTAATCAAAATTTGTACATACGGACTTGCATGTTAGCTAGTGCTTATGGATCTAATTTTCGTTTGCTTTTTTTCAAAGAGATAGCTTATGTAGTCATGCTAATATAACATTTGTTAATGTAAAATGATATGTTTATAGTCTATCGATAAATACAGGATAAAATTTTAGGATATTATAGAAAGAAAATTGTTCAATATGGAGTTAAAGAAATTTGTGTTAATTTAGTGGTTTAATACGGGATGTACACACAAACACAACTAGGTTTCAATTCTTCTCACTGTGTATATATTGGCCCCTTAATTTTTTAATTTTTTCTTATTTAGTTCTCTTTTGTCTTTCTAATTTCATTTTTATAACTTCGTTCTCACCAACAAACTCCCATCTCTCTTAAAGCAAACCCTTCATCTAGTATACCGTGGTTAACGAATTCAACGAGGTTGCCTCCACAGCGTCAACGCCACTAGCTAGCTTCCATAGTTCGTCTCCTTCCTCTTTATTTTTTGTCTTTTTTAAATTATGAAAGTAGTGCATGTTCATATGTGTGTGTGTGTGTGTTTGGATTTGGATTTGAGTGCGCATTGCTAGTGTGTGTACCGATGTACCATGTTGTTCAGTGTGTACTAATTAATATCTGCTTTATCCTAGCCATCTTAGCGTGACTCATTCTTCTACATCTGTAATCTTTATTGGGTACTAAATGTGTTTGTCTATGGGTTTAGACATGCATGCATGAGTATGTGTGTCAGTTACAAATAAGTGTGTTTTCGGTGTATGTGTAGCCTCCTTGCGCATGCGTAGGTCTAAGTGCATTTACACAATGTGCTAAATGTTGTGTGTTTTCACTTTATTTTTTCTTTTCTTATTCAAGTGTTATATATATATATATATAGAGACAAAAGTTCATGCGAGAACCGTTGTTAGCGCGAGAACCACGAGAACCAATCTAAGCCGTCCAATTCCTCCTCCTTCAATGTCATTGCCCACCCATGAATTCCTCATATGCACCCTGCCACACCCAATCTTAGTAATTAGATTAATCAAATCAATGGTTAAGATCTATAATGCATGATTGTAATTAAGTAAACAATTATAAGATTTAATTATAGAAGAAAGTGTATTATGGTAAAATAGGAATTGAATCCCAAAGTCCAAACTCACGGATGCCTAAGCATAATTCTTGATTCAGTTTTTTTTTACCCCTTAAATCTTTAAATGGCCATAACTATTTCAATTTTTTTGAGTTTGAGCAAAAAAATAATACCAATCTTCTCATTTTTAATGCTCTTTCAAACGAGACCACTCTTCCTATATTTCTGGAAAAAAAAATTTTGACGAAAATGATATAAATGACGAAAATAATCATTTTCGGCTGTTGGAAGAGAGTAATACCTACCAGTTTAATCATTTTCGTCCATCACCTTCATACCCATAACACCTAACAGTTTTCATCATTTTCGTGCCCCCCCTGTATGTCACGTAACAGCAGGTGACGAAAATGATAAAAATTCGTCATTTTCATATCATTTCGTCACCTGCTTTTACATGACATACAGAGAGGCACGAAAATGATGAAAAAATCGTCATTTTCATCATTTTCGTGCCCCCTGTATGTCACGTAAAAGCAGGTGACGAAAATGATAAAAATTCGTCATTTTCGTCATTTTCGTGCCCCCCCCTGTATGTCACGTAAAAGCAGGTGACGAAAATGATAAAAATTCGTCATTTTCATATCATTTTCGTCACCTACTTTTACATGATATACAGGGGGCACAAAAATGATAAAAATTCGTCATTTTCATATAATTTTCGTCACCTGTACGTCAGGTAAAAATGACAAAAACTGTTATCATTTTCGTCACCTCACCCTATCATTTTCGTCACCTGTATATCATTGTCGTCACCTCACCCTATCATTTTCGTCACATGTATATCATTTTTGTCACCTGCTTTCATTTTCGTCACCTCACCCTATCATTTTCGTCACCTGTATCATTTTCGTCACCTCACCCTATAATTTTCGTCACCTGTATATCATTTTCGTCACCTGTATGTCACGTAAAAGCAGGTGACGAAAATGATAAAAATTCGTCATTTTCATATCATTTTCGTCACCTGCTTTCAAAAATTTCGTAAGAAAAAAGGTGAACAGAGGTCCGAAAACGATGAAAACTGTTAGGTGTTATGGGTATGAAGGTGATGGACGAAAATGATTAAACTGGTAGGTGTTACTCTCTTCTAACAGCCGAAAATGATAATTTTCGTCATTCATATCATTTTCGTCAAAAATTTTTTTTCCAGAAATATAGGAAGAGTGGTCTCGTTTGAAAGAGGATTAAAAAAATGATAAGATTGGTATAAAAGCAGGTGACGAAAATGATAAAAATTCGTCATTTTCGTCATTTTTCGTGCCCCCTGTATGTCACGTAAAAGCAGGTGACGAAAATGATAAAAATTCGTCATTTTCGTCATTTTTCGTGCCCCCCTATATGTCACGTAAAAGCAGGTGACGAAAATGATAAAAATTCGTCATTTTCGTCATTTTTCGTGCCCCCATTGTATGTCACGTAAAGGCAGGTGACAAAAATGATAAAAATTCGTCATTTTCATATCGTTTTCGTCACCTACTTTTACATGATATACAGGGGGCACGAAAATGATAAAAATTCGTCATTTTCATATCATTTTCATCACTTGTATGTCACGTAAAAATGATAAAAACTGTTATCATTTTCGTCACCTCACCCTATCATTTTCGTCACCTGTACATCATTTTCGTCACCTCACCCTATCATTTTCGTCATATGTATATCATTTTTGTCACCTGCTTTCATTTTCGTCACCTCACCCTATCATTTTTGTTACCTGTATCATTTTCGTCACCTCACCCTATCATTTTCGTCACCTGTATATCATTTTCGTCAGCTGTATCTCACGTAAAAGCAGGTGACGAAAATGATGAAAACTGTTAGGTGTTATGGGTATGAAAGTGATTGACGAAAATGATTAAACTGGTAGGTGTTACTCTCTTCCAACAGCCGAAAATGATTATTTTCGTCATTCATATCATTTTCGTCATTTTCGACAAAAAAATTTTTTTTCCAGAAATATAGAAAGAGTGGTCTCGTTTGAAAGAGGATTATAAAATGAGAAGATTGGTATAATTTTTTTTGCTCAAACTCAAAAAATTGAAATAGTTATGATCATTTAAAGATTTAAGGGGTAAAAAAAACAAAAAAAATTGAATTTGGAATGGTTGTAGGATGCGCGTGGGTTTATTTCAAATTGGTTCAATTCCTATTTTGCCTTTTTAAATGAATGGTTGAGTTTGAGACTTTGGTATCTATGTTTAAGAGAGTATCCATGTTGAACCTCACCCTATATATATATATATATATATATAAATGTAGTGTGCTAAATGTTGTGTGTTTTCAGTTTATTTTTTCTTTTCTTATTCAAGTGTTATATATATATATATATATATATATATATATATATATATATATATATATATATATATATATATATATATATATATATATATATATATAAGGGATGGTTCAAACGAGAACTGTTTTTCGTACAAGAACTGCGAGAACCAATCTCGGCCGTTCCTTGAATATGGGAAGATCATGGATGGGATCAAGTGTGGCAGGGTACATGTGAGGAATTCATGGGTGGGCAATGACATTGAAGGAGGGGGAATTGGACTGCTTAGATTGGTTCTCACAGTTCTCGTACGAAAAGTAGTTCTCGTTTGAACGTTTGCCTATATATATATATATATATATATATATATATATATATATATATATAAGGGTTTATTCGAAAAATATTTTATTTGCGAAAAGTGCCAGAAGCAATCTGAACAATACAATTATTTAATCAATGGCTATTAGCATATGTGGCAAGATTGTAATTATATGTAGTATAGGTATTTAACCCCCCTCTCCTTCCTACTTCGTTGCTCTCTCTCTCTCTCCTATACATACCTCTTTTTTTTCAAAATCCAAAAAACCCTAACTTTTCCACAAACCACCGTTGCTCCTATCCGAGATCCACCGCCGACCTCCCCACTATCTCCTCCCTGTTTTGTGGACTTACTAAACTTTCTTCCGGCTTGCTCCTGTCCGAGATCCACCGCCGTTGAGGTCCACCGCCACCGCCGCTTTAGGGTTCATCGCTGCCACCTTCAAGCATCTAACCGCCGCCGTACGACGCCGTTGCCAACCTCCAACACCAAACCACCGTCGATTTAGGGTTTCATCGCCGCCCTATACCCTCGCCAAACCACCACGGGCCTTCGTCCCTTCTTCCCCATCGCCGACAAATGTAGACCGCCACTTCTCGTCCCTCTTTCCCTTATGCTCGCCGCCGGCTCCTATCTATTGGTCATCGTGCTACGCCGGCCACCGCTATTTGCATAAACAGCGCCGCCACACCACCACCTTCGCTACCGCCGGCTCTTCAACTTCATCAATACAGATTTGTTGTATTTTAATCTTTTCTTTACACTTTAATACAGATTTGTTGTCCTCGATGGCACTAATGATAAGTTTAGTTTGTTAATTAATAGAATGGTAGTATTTACATATGTTGATGATAAGTTTAGTTTGCTAATTAATAGAATGGTAGTATTTACATATGTTGTTTACATTCAATAGTGGTGATGGATTTGTTCAGAACTGTTTATACGTATTTATGTTCTTTATATACTTGTTCAATACTGGTGATGAACAAAAGTTAAAGCTTTCTTATTTTCCTCTTTATCGTTAGTGAATAAACTCTAGTTTTGTTTCCATTTTCCATTACGGAAATTGGTTCATCCTCTGTGTAACATTGGTTATTTGATATAGATTAAGTTGGTCGACCCCCACCACCAAAGCCTTTTCAATCATCACTATTGAACACTATTTCTTTCTTCACTGATAGTCACCATTTTTTTATTTTCATTTTGTGGGTTTTTTAATATATGTCAAACGAGGTTGAATATAAGTTGGAGTTTTGGTATATACTGTTGAACACCATTTAGTTTTGTCAGACAAATGGGTTTTTGAATCTAAGTCTGGTGAATAACCGGAGGAAATTGGTCACGTGCAGTATTGAATACTGTTCATTATCAAAATAGTATATTATTTGATCTATTCAATATTAAATGTCGTAAATTTATCTTAAAAGAAGTATAATTTTGATTGTGTTCATTATCGAACACATAATTTAAACAAGTAGTAAATTTGCAATAGCAAAAATTTTGTAAATCGTTGTATTCATTAATAAACACAATACATCTAACGAAAATTTATACGCCGTGTTCAGCAATGTACACCATATTTAATAATAAAATAGAAGTAAATTCTATAAAGCTAGCAAAAATATAATTAGAAAAAGAAAAAATTAATAATGAGAGATAAAATGAATATTTTAAGAAAAGCCTGGAGAAAATAAGGAGAAAATATAGGAGTTGGTTAATTAAAATTAAATTAAATTAATTAGTAAAAGACCTTATTACCCTTTTGAATTTAAAAATATATAACAAAAAACTAGAGGTCCAAAACGCTTCTCGCACTTTTCGCAAATAAGGCTCTTTTCGCATGAACCCTCCCCTATATATATATAGTGAAAAGAACCTCGAGAACCAATTTGAGTCGTTCAATTCCCCCTGCTTCAATGTCATTGCCCACCCATGAATTACTCACATGCACCCTGCCACACTCTATCGCTACACGCTCTCCATCCATGATCTTCCAATATCCAAGGAACGGCTGAGATTGGTTCTCGCGGTTCTCGCGCTAACAACGGTTCTCGAATGAACCCTCCCATATATATATATATATATATATATATATATATATAATTAGGTTCAAGTAAAAAATAGGTTAAGGTAAAAAATGTAAGGTGAAATCTGAAGACGACACGTGTCACAATTAGTTAAGGGGTATTTTAGGTAACTTTGTAATTAATTTATCTTTCTTTCATGAAATTAAGCCCACCCACGACCTGTTCCATTTTAATTCATCCTGTTCCAGTCTCTCCATCCCCTTCATCAACGATTAGGGTTTTGCAGCCGCCAAATGCAACTGCAGCGGTTTCCGGCGGCTTTGGGCATGGAGATGAACATGGATCGATAGGGATTCATGAGAGGATCACTACTATCATATTGGATTCGTCATATAATGCTCCGAAAAAAGATTTCATGGGTAAAAACTGTGTTCGGCGCAAACAGTCTCCAAATCGGGGCTTAAACCTTCGAATTCGCGACATCTGAGAGGTATTACGGATGATTATGAGCGTCCTAATGATGTTGATGATGTTACTAAGGTCCTGGTGGTGTAAAAAACAGTAATTGTAACACCGGGTTTCACGAGCTTAAAATCAGGATAATTTAAACTATTTAAGTATGTTTATCAAAGACGTGCAGCGGAAATTAAACACTGATTAAAGTGTTTCTATCCGACTTGGCAAATATAAACATTAAATCCAAGTCTTAAAACGAACCGGTATTACCATACTAAAAACCGACCATCGGATCACAGATATAAATAACAGTAGAGTGTTCCAAAAAAGCTAAATACAATTACCCACAAGCACCCGTCTCACCAGGCTGCCTAAACATCACCTGTAAAAAGGATAAATCATGAACCGGTTAGCTACACTAGCTAGTGAGCACAGATTAACACATAAGCATCAATAAGCAGGTTTTTCCAACTACGGGACATCACATAAAGCTATCCTAACACATAGTGTCGCGCCAACGAGTCAATAGGAATCATATCTTGCAGGGTGGGAACCCCGCTCAACGATTCAAACTGGGGACCATCAGCAACAACTATCCGCAATGGTGGGGGGAGCGAAGAGCAGTCCACCAAACGCGTTACGAAGCTCGAAGCTCAACCTCTTGGATCTCAACTGAAGTTAAGATCCCAACTCACGTTAAGGAGCGGCGGTTTGCAAGACCACCCCGGCGTGCTGCACACCGGGTACCGTTGATCCCCATTATTCCATCAAAGGGATCCAGCCTTCGGGAAGAAAGCTGACCTTAACCATGCCATCATCAGTCCGGACAGGTACCACATATACAACTAGAACCCGTAGTGGGTTCAACTATACGCATGCGATTTATAACCAACGTGTAAAGCAACTTATCATGGTAATAGCATATAACAACATGGTATAACATACCTCATATACGCACGTGTGCGACATTGTCAACATATATCAATAAACAACAGACAACGCTACTTACCGAGACTCATGGGAAAACCGGTACTCACCTCGAGTTTATAAGAGGCAGATATGAATTCGGGAATCCCCAGGAGCACACGGAGTCGTCCGAATCACCTAACACATAAGGTTCAGGCTTAGACACCAAACAACGAAAACCAACGAGTCTTACAACACAACACTACAAAACCGCCAGCTAAAACCCCTTCTTGCGACCGCAAGGGGTTCACTTGCGACCGCAAGGGTCATTTCAACACCCTACTTGCGACCGCAAGGGTCCTACCCAAACCACCCCAGCTTGCGACCGCAAAGACACCTCCATGCGACCGCAAAGGTGGTATCTTGGGGCTTACGATCGCAAGTTATGTACCTACGATCGCAAGTATGTTTCCTTCGTCCTTAGACGGTAAACCATGACAACGACACACTTACGATCGCAAGACCCATGCATGCGACCGCAAGAGACTCCAGACCATGCTTGCGACCGCAAGGCATACCCTTGCGACCGCAAGGACACCTGTTACAGTGTGTTCTTGCTCTGTTCGAACACAGCGTCTGTTTTTTCGGGTTTTTACCCATTTAATCGACTGAAATCACATTTCTAATGTTCCTACATGTCTTTTAACACCCATACAACATTACCTACATGTTTCTTACTTCAAAACAACATCAAATTCGTGATTTAACCCACCAAAAGACACAACACCCATTATCACTTCAAGAACTAGATTTTAATGGAGAAACACTTACAAATCAGATGAGTATGGTGAAGTTGCTTCTGAATTCAGCTAGGGAAACCTCAAACAACAGATTGCTTCACAATTTTTTTCTCCAAAAGAACAAGAGCTTGGTGCGTATGTGTTTGTACGTACGTATAAGTGTGTGTAAGAAGTGTGTGTGTTTTGTGTCTTATCTCAGGGGATAAGTGAGGCCTTTAGGCCGACTTATCAACCAATACCCCACGAGGGTATTTCGTTCTCCTATTCAACTTAATACACGACTTAGGTTTATCCGTTTTAACTAACGGAGATATTTTCGGAATCATTATCTGAAACCGTTCTACTATTTACCAACTATATCTATTAACAACATATTTCCAACTTTAGCTACATAACCACGTGTACCAACAAATAACAACAATTAAGCAACAAAACAACTTAAACAATTTGGTTAAAGTCAATGTACAACTGAACAAACATAAGGTACAACTATTTACAACTAGGCCCCATTTTGGGGTGTTACAGTAATTTTGTTTGTTCTTCTGCCGATTTTGGTGGGTTCTCGATTGTTTTCACACACCCGCAAGGGGATGCTCCGTCGCCTCCCTCACGTCCGTCACCTGCAACAACCGCCTCCTTCCTGTGCATTGGCGACAGTTATAATGTGAGGGGAAATGATCTTGTGGTTCAGATTTCTTCTTACATTTTAGTACCATAACTTTTTTTACTAGATCCCTACCCATATATATTATACACACACACACGCACACACACACACACATATATATATATATACACACACACACAAATATATATGTGTGTATGTGCGTGCGTGTGTTCGTCTGTGCATCTAGAGTAAATTGCATTAAAATACAATGAAATTTGTCTTAGTTACCATTATATACGATTAACTATATATATTTTTTCAAAAATAATAAAACCAATTTTCATAATCACCACATTGTATACAACTTTTGTATACTATGAAGGTTATTACAAAGTTCATTGTGTATATAATGGTAACTAAACAACTGACACATAAAAAAATTATTTGCATACAATGAGAGGTTTATGAAAATTAATTGTATTATTTTTAACAATCGGTTGTACACAGTATTAATTAAGACAAAAGTTATTGTAAATTTCATACAATTTGCGCAAAAATCTACTACAATATAGTATGTAATAATAATAAAAACAATATAATTTGAAATAAATGAAAACCGAAAAAAATACAGCCTCCAAACATATTTTGTACTTTTTCATGGAAAAGAAAAACTCTTCTTTTTCACCCACTCATGTTTCATTTCCTTTTTTCTTTTTAGAAAAAAACTAGAAACATGGTCCGTTTTCTAGAAAAACAGGAAAATCAAGAGAAAAAAAATCCAACATTAGTGGGCAATTGGTGGAGAAACATCTATCGAAAAGCACCCATATCACTATTATTATTAATTTTTATGTTAGTATCACTAACTCATCAATTAACTCATCAATAACCACTATAATATAACATTATCATTATCATCACCGGACAAACATAACTATTTATCAAGATTCCTATTGTTGAATAAAAAAATGAAAAAAAATGCATAATGATGATGTTTGCTCGTTAGCCGGTTCACGAGCTGATGGAGGATGAGGCTATCACGAGGCCAACGTAATGGGAATAACGAGGTTATGTCATCATTTTTGGTTGTGAAAGGGGTTAAGGAGCACCCATTTTGGGTGCTTTACGCTGCACCTACATGGTGCTAACCTTCTCATGACTTTAACACTTTGCAACAGATGAGTTGATAATCATGACATGTTCAGAGGATTCGTTTACAAAAATATCCAAGACATGTGTTGACCTTACTTTGATATTTAAATTCTATGTCATCTACTACTAGATAAGATTAGTTAGAGCACCCAAAGTGATAACTAACATCATTACAATCACTAACCGCCATATTAGCATAACTAACTCATCAATAATGAGTAGTAATACTAACAACAATCACTACTATAACTGGTCCCACATACAAATAATTATCTCAAATCCTATTGGTTGGAAAATTGATTACCTAAGCTTATTATCCACACCATGAGCTCGTGGGTAACAAGCCATCAGCGCGCACATCACAATGAGAATCATGAGCAACAAGCACCCATTACGGGTACTTTAGTGAAAATGAAATAGGTAGAAGCTTACAAATTTATAATAGATAAGATTATTTTATAATGTTATAATTTAATCAATTGAAAATCACTAATTGCAATCTCATCCTTAAAAAAATTGGATGAATTCTTGAAATTTAGCATTTGTTATTTTTAGAGTTGGAATAATATTACAACAATATTAGCAATCCACGCGCTGCTACGTTATTTATATAGAGTTTATACCTAATTTATCAAATTTTATTGACGTATGAATATATCCCTTTTCTTTGGTATTTCTTTTTTCTCTCTATTTTTTTCTTCTTTTCTCTTTCTCCTCTCTTTAATTTCAATAAAAAATAAATGAGTGAAGATTAAGAAAGTGTACAACTTTAAAAAGAAAAGTGATATGTTGTTGATAATATAATAAAAAAAAATAAAAAAAAAGAGTACATCAAAGATTGATGGTGATGAAGTATCATATTACAATATTGACAATATCTGTCTAAATGAAGATTTTGATACATTTAAAGAATCATTACAGTCACCTGAACTTTTAATTCAATAAAACTGTCTGGTTTTTCCAACCAAAAATTAACTATAAGGATTGGTGTGACTGTAATGATACTTCGTAATCTTGAATAGTCTAAAGGCCTTTACAACAGAACAGGATTACAAGTTACTTGACTTGGTGCACGTGTGGTTGAAGCAAAAATAATTGCAGGTAAGAATGTTGGTCACATTACTCATATTCCAAGATTAAATATGATTCTATCAGAGCGTACAATACTATTCAAGTTTCAACGAATGCAATTTCCTCTCTTGATTTGTTTTGCAATGATAATAAACAAATACCAAGGTCAATCTTTATCGAATGCTGAATTGTTTTTGAGACGACCCGTTTTCACTAATGGACAGTTATATGTGGCGGTTTCTCGAGTGAAGAGTAAGGAGGGTTAAAAGTTTTAATTTGCGATGATGAAGGCAACCCCACTAATAAAACCATGAATGTTGTTTATAAAGGAGTTATATAGAAAATCTAATGAGAATATTATGTATATATTTCAAAATTATGTAATATTTATCATTTCTTATGAGATTTTATATTACTATATATGTTTTGTAATTTTTTTTACGTGTTAGTACTATTTAAAACTTATAAATTTAAAATTATCTTATATATTATCTCACGTGTTGATACAGGATCACTTAGCTAATATCAATTATGAATCTACCCCTTTTTTTTGGTATTTCTTTTTTCTCTCTATTTTTTTTTCTTTTCTCTTTCTCCTCTCTATAATTTCAATAACAAAACAATGAGAGAAGATTTAAAAAGTGTAAAACTTTAAAAAAAAATAATATGTTGTTAACAATATAATATAAAAAAATAAAAAAAGAGAACAACAAACGATTTTACAAGTAGAAATATATAATTAAAAAAATATAGAATCTGTCAAAATTAAAAAATGCGAACCATGCAAAAAATATCTCACCTACAATGTGAAATTTAAAATAATATTATTAAAACAGTATTTCGTTGTCAAATTATTGTTACATTTCTACATCATGCCTGACTTTGCGTGATGCTTATCTACTAACCCATAAATAAAGAAAAAATAATGTGGTTTTATATTTACTACTATATATTTTAATTTATGTTGCTGATTACTTGCTTATGTAAAGTGTTAAGATAAATAAAGAAATAATATAATAACAAAGAATTAGTGTTATACATGTAAATCGTTAAAGATGTAAAGTTAAAGTACGAATATACAATAGAAGGTTAAGAATTCTTTCAAGAGAATAAAGTATTTTCTAATCTATAGTATTCATCTATTTATCTTTTCTTAAATTTATTTAAGAAATTTTGTTGGCAAAAATATGGCTAGAAGCCTAGAGAAACTGATAGACTTAAAAGATCCCCGCCCTTAAACCACGTGCTGGGCGTTCATTGTATATTTGTATATATATTTTTCATATTTATAATTATATTAGCCTTAAATTATTTTCTAGACTAAATATTCGTGTGATACACGGATTATTTAAAAAATTATAAATATTAAACATTAATAACAACGTATTTAACAATAATAAAACGTGAATTAAATAATATATTAAAAAAATGACGATGTATGATATCAACACTCTAACCAGCGGTGGAAATATCAACGCAAGCGGGAGAACAGACTTGACGGCAGAAACATAGTAGCATAATATGAAGAGATGTGATTGTATTTCTTATCAAAATCATCAAACATTATTTTTACAATTAAATGTAATAAAGTTAAACGTTATTAGGGACAATTTCATATATGTCCTTTTTAAATACTAAAATATTATATTTTTTCACAATAATTTACAAATATCATATTTACTCGTTATAATAATTTAAATTGTCATTTTTAGCCAATTTCTTAATTTTATCATTCTAAAAATTTATATAAGCATTTTTAAATTCATTTTATTAAAACTAATAAACAATTAAACTTATTGTCCCTGATTATAACAACAATAATTGATGAATTGTATAAGAAATACAATCAAGTCTTTTCATATCATAATACCACGTTTCTGCCTTCACGTCTGCCCTCTCCCTCGCATCGACGTTTCCACTGCTAGTCTAACTTCATCGACCTATCGTTATTTTTTAATTCCTATTTCATTCACGTTTTATAATTATTTTAATATTTTTTTTGTTAAAGTTTAATACGATTTCTTACATCAACCCATATATCATACAATTATTTGATCTAGTTATATTATAACAGAGTCTTTTTGAGATACAATTAGAATAAACATAAACATATATTTATTAGAATATATGTTTTCTTTAAAATTCATGATCTTTAGGTGATTTTAAGCTCACAAGATCCACGAATAAAGGTCCCTTTCACGATAAGCGAACAATCTTTAATTAAGTAATCAAACTAGTAAATATAATCCCTCCAAATTAGATTGATAGCATACATTAATTAGATGGATGAAACTAATTTAGAGCATATACATATAAAATTAGCACCTACAAATTGACCTTTTGGGCTTCAAATATTAATCAATACATGCATTGTGTTTCATGCTGGAAACTAAAAATGACCTAGCTGTTTGATGATATGTACTTTCATACTATATAATTTTTTTTTCAGTTATAAAAATTAGATTAAATATAAACATGTAATATTTTTTTCTTTGGAATTAGTGGGACTGGTAACTTTTTTATCTAAGTCCATTTCCTACTTACAGATATTTATATTTGTTTTATTTATTCTCGGACAATATTTATATCTCGAGAGAATTCTCTCTTGTCTACCGTCCTCCACCCTAAAACCTAGTTTAAATCACAGCTACCGTCATCTTCTCCAATTGTTGGTGTGTGCAGGAGGACCTCCCCTTTCTCCATCATCTTTCGTTTCTAAGAGGTAGACATATGCATGTTTCGAGGTTTTTCGTAGATGAATATATGTTAAAAAAAGATATTGACAAACATATTTTAATCGATAACAAAGCACTTTCAAAACACATTACAAGAAAAAGTTATGATAATCTCAAGATGATTATCTATTACATTTCTGTTCAGAAATCTATATGCTAACAAATAAAATAATCAGCTTTTATTCTTCAGATTATTTTTCTTTCGATACTATTATTTCTCTAAAATTTCATTATCTGTATCATAAGCACCCTTAGTTTCATTCTCTAGTTTTTTTAATTTTAGTTGTATTAATTTTGTCAACAAATAACTTTATTTTCTAGAACTTTTTTTATATACATTAAAACACACGACAAAATACACATAACTAAACTAAAATATCATATATATAATTGTATCTCCTAAAATCATTAGCATCCCATTGTTCCCTACCAAATTTACTGCACATCAGCATTTAAATCATCCCACCTCCAACTCTCTCTAATCCTCCAACCTCCACATCCAACACTCTTCAACCCTCTATCAAATATTAATAAAAAAATCTAAAAATATATATTAGTGAGAGAGAGGAAAAAAGAAAAAAAAAAGAGGGCAACCGTAGGGTGGGGGAACCCGCCAGAACCCCTTGAGAGGCGATGGTATGTTAGGGCATCCAAGGTTCCTCACCCCTCAAGTAAGAGGACCGATGCGGGCGGTCTAACATCTTACCAGCTTTATTTAAATAAACTACGGTTCACAAAAATATATTTATGTCTCCCATTACAGTAGTGGGGCCATACGACTATTTTGGTATTATGACAACCAAGACATTTATAAACATCGATTGGATTATATAAACTATGAAGGGCTGCTATGGTAGAATTGAAAAGGACGTTTGTCTAATACGATTCGAAAGTGCAAGAAATGGGTTTTGGCCTTTTGGTAACCAAAATAGTGCTTAGGTAGTGTTTGATTCGAGTATGAGTGTAATTGAGTCGAGCTTTTATCAAATAACTCGAATTCGAACTCGAGCTTGGTTCGTTCGAGTTGAATTTATCGATCCCGAGCCTAGAAAATGATCTTGCATTATTTAACGAGCCGAGCTCAAAGCTTCTAATACTCGGCGTCCTTAGCGAGATTTTCGAGCCTTGTATGATGTATGTATATTTATATATGTAATATGGATATATGATTGACTAATATTAAAACATATTAAAAATGAGTACTTAGTGAAAAAATCAACATTATATACGTACTATTTATAATAAGCAATTACTAAAAATCTATATTGAATAATTTGGTTTTTGAATTTAATTATTTATAGTATTTCGATCTTTTTGAGCTGAATCTGAGCTAATAATGTATTCTGTCGAGCCGAGCTCGAGCTAATAATGTACCCTATCGAGCTGAGCTCGAACTTAACATAAAATTCAGAGCCGACCTCGAGCTCGATTCGAATCGTTTACACTTCTAGATTGGAGGAATAAAATACGAAATGCAAAGAAAATGGACTATTTTATTCAAAACGCTATTCCTTTTTTTTAAAGTTTTATTAAAGCTAAAAATCCTATTAAAGATATGTTAAAATGCTCTTGCTATTCTCTATGCGGTGTGCACGAACAATCAAAAGTTATCTGAAAATTATGGGTGTTCATTTTCGGATATCCGAATTTCGGATATTCAAAATTTTGGTATCCGAATCTGAATCCAAAATTTCGTATTTGGATATTGAATATCCGAAATATTTGATAATTTCAAAAAATACACTTTTTATATAATTTTTAAAAAATATATAATTACTAAATAACGATATTTTAAATTTTAAACACTAAATATAGCTCAAGTATGTTTCAAATAAAAAA
This sequence comes from Pulicaria dysenterica, assembly GCA_947179395.2. Taxonomy (NCBI): domain Eukaryota; kingdom Viridiplantae; phylum Streptophyta; class Magnoliopsida; order Asterales; family Asteraceae; genus Pulicaria; species Pulicaria dysenterica. The sequence continues at coordinate 91,370,211 of OX359290.1, forward strand.
AATACATGTATATTAAACTATATATGTTAAGAAAACTTAAAAAATTAGCAATATAAAAATAAAAAAAATTGGATATCGGATATCCGATATATTAGAAACTTCAGGAAAACACTATGCGAATCCGAATCCAAAAATTCGAATATCAGAATTTTTTAATGATTTCGATCGAATCGGATTTTCGGATGTTCATATTCTGATTATTTTAAACACCCCTAAATAGTTTCCTCTTGTACGAGTTTGACTATTAGCACGAATAATTAATGGTCAAATATATTGTACTTCATCTTACACAAAATAAAATTTTAATTTGTTTCCTAGAAAATTAGTTTTAATTTCTTTTACCTTAAAGAATTTTTTTTTTTGGGTTATTATTAGAACCGATTTAATTAGTTAATTAATTTAACATCCAACAAATAATGAAATTTAGATTTAATTTTTTCAAAAGCGAAATTTAGATCTAAATCATATACCAAATTAAATATTCATAATTGAGAATCCATTTCTTGTAGAGGTCATTTTCTTTATTATAATTAATCAAGCTTGTACAAGTCTAGATATCGAGATCCCATCGCGGCACAAAGAATAAACTAATAATCACATCAACTACAATTGTCTCATCTCATGTTTCAAGTATAAAGTTGACTAAAATAACTTGAAAAGAACAAAATAGATAAGTAATTGACGTTTTTGTAATTTATTTTTAATTTTAAAATTAATTGGCAAGATTTATTATATAATTAGGGGTAAAATAATAATATTAAAAGTCAGGTGGCAACCTCTACCTTCAACTCCTTTCATTTTAACTTTGGTTTTTCATTTTGTATTAATCATAAATTAATACGTTTCCTGTATGTTATTTTTTTTGAATATTTTATGTATAATTAACAATTAACTTATAAAAATCACACAAAAAAAGAGTATTTATTCTTATTTAATTAGATGTCACACTTGATATATTTTTGAAAAAAATTCCACCGTTATTAAGTGGGGTTTTAAAAAAATTAAATATGTAAGTTCTCATGTAATATTATAATAAATAAATTTACAGTGGTTTTAAAAAAAATCACAAGTCAAATTATTCACGGATCTAGTTCACATGTGAAATATTACATATAACTACAAAGTTTTTTTTCAAAGTCATGTTTCTAGATGTCCATATGCTCAGCTCATCTATGTAAAAATTGCAAATAATATGCTCATTTATCATTAGTAATATATTTAGTTATTAAATATGTAAATTCAACATATAAATCCTAATCTCTGGGAGACTTGAGATTCAAAAGATGTATAAAAGCTACTATCAACAATGAAATTTAATCACCAGATCAAAATATATATAAGTTGTAATTTACAAACAAACATCCCAGCTAAAGAGAGTTTTTAGAAACTGCATAACATTTATTAAACCCACTTTACAATGAAACTCTTAAAAATTGCTTGACTCAACTATGAAAACCACAAATACAAATTAAAATCTAAATTGTAAGTATCATCTTCACTGATCTTGAATTGCTTGCGACTGCCATGAAAGGTCAAATAGAAGATTTTTAAGCCATGAATTGAGGGAGATTAGGGAGATGTGTACGCAGGAGATCGAGAGAGAAGGCCAGATGGGTATGAAGGTGATCGATTGCCATTAGAAAATACTTCTTTCACACCCACACACACAAGGATCGGTAGAGAACACAGTGAACAATCATAGGCCTTCAGATATGGTAAATCAAGGGTTAAATTATTGAGATAACTTCTATTCATTCTAAATTACTTATAACAGTAAAAGGTAAATTTGGAAACGAACTTATAGGGGCTTGAAATAACTTCTACTAATTCTTAAGGGTTTGTTCGGCAATAAGCTTATAGAGGCTTGATATTTTAGTTTTCATAATCTCCAGTCCTTAAGCTTAGTTCGGATGTTAAAATTATAAGGGGATTATTAGAAACATAAGCTTTCGTAAGTCACAAATAAAAGTCTTTTTAAGTAGCTTATGGTTTGAGTTTGGGACTATCTATATATATATATATATATATATATAAAAGGCTTACCAATTTTCTAAAAATAACTAATAAATCAGGAGCTATTAACCAATCAGAACTCTTAATTGCAAAATCCATCAATTTTGCAAAACAATTTTAGAAAGATTCATCCGATTCGAAATTCAATTTGAAATCAATTTGGAAGGGGGCTGGATGAAAATTGTGAGGGGGTTTTATAAAAATATATGAGGGGGTTATATAAAAATTGTATATTAATGTAATTAATTATAAGCTTTTTATAAATTATGTTTAGTAACTTTTCATATATTTTGTTTAAAGAAAAAATAATTATACATTTACAATCGTCTCATTTTTATCTACGTTTTGATATAAATTTTATTGTAATATGACATTTTTTGAAAATTAGTATATTCTTAATTTTTTTGTTATCCATTAATAGTAGTGAGTAGGTAACTTTTTAGCTGAGTGAGTTTTTATGGGATTATGGTGATGAAATGAGTGGTCAGCTTGAATATCCTATTTAAAGTGTTTAGTTATTGATTTTAAAGCATTTTCAATCTTATTAGAAAGATGATGGAACCTTTTATAAAATATTGTTTAAAATAAAATGTATCATTAAAAGAGGATATATTATATATTTAGAAATCTAAAATCAAAGATATAAAGATAGTTATTCTTGATGGTCCTGAAACTATATTATTAGTATAGGTAGTTAGCAAAGGTAACATTAAAATAGAAGTGTTAATTTTTTATATACAAAACAGGAAACCATTCTTAATGTTTTAATATTTAACATGTGAGACATTTATTATTATTTTTTTACTTGCAAAGTATACGAAAATTTTGGCTTTAGAAGTGAAAATGTATTGGAGCCCGTTAAAAAATTAAGACATGTGATCATTAGTAGTAGATTTAAGCATGAAGATGAGTCTCTTTATCAACTAATTTGATTAATTAAATTATCCAACGATTCTCTATTGGATTATGTTGTATTTCAGGTTTAGTCATGTAGTGCTCGAGTGTACAAATCTGTATGTATATTTTCTTTCTCTTAAACCTGTGAGCTTAAATCGTCATTTAGTTAGTAGTTTGGTAAGCCTTTCACGTGTTAGAAGTAAAAAAAGATTAAAAGTTTTGATTTGTGACAACAGTGGTAATGTTACAGACAAAACAAAAAATGTAGTCTACAAATAAGTGCTTCAAAAATTAGTTATTTTTTTGTTACAAATTATGACATGTAAGTTTCCGTTGATATTTCATTTATTGCATTATTATTGTTTGAAAATGTTAATATTTCAAATACACTTCCAAAATACTCGTGCGTGCACGGGTCAATAAACTAGTTAAATATCAATTAATCAGCCTTAGCCCTAACTCGAGGCCCAACTTCAGCTCCAGCCTTAATTTCGTCAAACATGCCCTTAGCTACTTTCTGCGATGGTAATTTAGATCGGGTGTGTTTGGTGAAACTAGTTGGGGCTGGGGTGGCTGAGGCCGATTAATCGATAATCCCAATCCTAATTTACAAGCTATTTGGAAAGACTTTTTATTTTTAAAAATTACGAGGGATTATATTTTTAATAACCATCTCAAGACCACTTATTTCACTTTGATTACTTTTTTATCTTTTTGAGTTGCGACCCACAGATACAAAATGGTGCAATTTGTGTATTATGCTACGTTCAATAGTTAATGTTGATCGGAACGATGAAAGGAATATGGTTTAGGGATCGAAAAACATTTCTAATTCAATCTTAGTTTCTGTACGTAAATTTTGAACAATGGCTGTCTGTGGTGATGTTTGGGGCTTCTTTATATCAACGTGTCAGCTAAGAATTGGTCGGAGAAGACAGATTTCAGTCATAAATCATGCCTGTATGCCATTTGTTTCTCGTTTGAAGGTAACATCTGATTTGAATCTTGGGTTTCGTCGAGTGTATTTTCAACGAATCTCGCATATATTTGTGTGCAGTTTGAGTTATGCATCTTGGTTTCTCTGTAATAATTTTTTATTTAAATATACGCGCATGCATCATTCCTTGTGTTTGAAGATATTTATCGACATTAATAAACTGATGGATATGCATGAATCTGGTTTGAATCTTTGAGCATACCAACGTCCTAAAATCTTAGAAAACTTGAATTTTCTTATTTAAAGGCACATCTTTAACCAAAACTGGTTGACGACAAAACCACATTCATTGATCGCAACAAATTGCTCAACTTTGATGTCAACAAATCTAGATGTGAAGATGAACCCTGACATAATCTTCAAACATTGGAAACAATTTGAATACAAACTCAGATGCTCGATAATTCAAACAAAAAATCTCTTAAATTGATTCATAAGAGCTTGATCGACTATGTTTAAAGCTTGTATTTTATATTTTTATGATGAGAGTGGACCTTACAAAAAAGATTCATTCTTAACTAAAATAAGAGATTACTTTTCAAAACATGATAAGTTATGTTTAACTTAAATATAAGAGGATTTTAACACAAGGATAAGAGATTGAGCGAGCTAGAGGTAGAGGATAAAATAGAGGCGGTCAGGCGAAGGTGGCCCAATTCTATGGTAGGCGCCTAGGCGGTGCTGGCCCAATCTATTCTGGAATATCCATAGATAATTCAATGGTTTATCTGCTGAAAATAAATACCATTACTTAATATTATAATATTGGTTTTGTACATTGATAAGTTATTTTATTAATTGATTTTATAGTGAGAGTTACATAATATTCAATTTATGGTTCCAACATAAAATTTAATGTATGATACGATATAAAAGTAAAAAAAAGTCAGTTTCACAATGAAGTTTAGAAAAGTCTCGATAGAAATTTGAATTCAATCCGTGCTATTATGTAAACATCTTGGAAGGTCAAGAAAAAAACACCGTCACAGATATAGTTATAGTTAGATCGTATACGTCGAAATTTATTGTGTCTTTAGAAAATATATGTTTAAAATGCGAAAATCTATTTAAGAAAAAATAAATAATACAAGAATCAAATTTAAAATATATTTTAATAAAGTTTATATTTTTACATGTATATGAATACTTAGAAAAGATGTTATAGGAACTATCTAAAATACATGATAGAAAAACACAAGAAAGGTACAAAACAAAATTATGTAATAAGCAAATAGAAATAAACATGAGATGCTAATAAAATGAAACTCATAAATAGAAACTGATCAAATGGCTTGGCCGCTTGGGAACTGCACGAAGGGTTTGACCCTAATTCGTAAAGACATTAATGAAAACGGAAGAAAAGGGGATTAAAAATCATGTTTATTAAAAAAAATGGAAAAGATTGTATATAGACTTTTTATATTTTTTTTTATGAAATTACAAAAGTGATTTTTTTTCTTTTTTCAAATTTATAAATAAATACATTAATCTAGGAATGTAACAAGCCGAGCTAGACTCTTATTGAGCCGTGTTCCTTTAGGCATTTTTAAGATTGAGCTCGAGCTATTCTTTCGAACTTGTGATGTTGAGCTCGAACTGCTCGTTTCGAACTTGTGATGTTGAGCTTAAGCTCGCTCGGTTTAAGTTAGGCTCGTTTAGGCTCAGATATTGTTTTATTATTTTTATTAAAATAATATATATATAAAAATATAAAAAATTAAACACGTCAAATATAAATTATATTATATACGCAGCTCGTTTAGGCTCGCGAGCTTAAATAGGCCCACTCTTTAGAGCTCGAGCTCGAGTCATTTATAAAATAAACTCTAATATAGGCTCGAGCTCGTTAAAACTTGGATCATTTCGAACTTTTAACAATCCAAACTCGAATAGTACACAAATAACGCGACTTATTTACATCCCTACATTAAACCAAACATATTTTTAGGTTTTTCCGATTTCTTTTAAAACGCAGCCAAAAGTTCTTAATTAAAAAACAGGATCAATGAGTGCTTCAGCGACTAATAAAATATTTAAAAAAACTGTTTTTGCTAAACTGAGCTATCAATTAATATGAATTGCTATTTTTCTTAACTGAATTCTTAACCCAAAAAATACTCCAAGAGAAGTAAAATTCTGAGCAAAAACATCATTACTACTATACCACAATTTTAATGGTTAATTGTTAGTTAGAAACAAACAACCACAATTACCACATAAGATTATTAACATAATTTGCGAAGCCAATATACTCAAGAATTAAAATATAGAGTAAATTACAAAAATCGTCCATGTGGTTTACCAAAAATCACAATTTTCGTCTTTTATAATCAAAAATTACATAAATGATCCATGTGGTTAGCATTTTGTAACACATTTGGTCCTTTGACCGTTAAAGTTGACAAAGTTAGTGTTAAACTTTTCATAATGACTATTTTACCTTTTTCTCTCATATCACATTAAGTCCTTATGCTTTATGTTTGTTGCATTAATGATTCTTTATAGAATATTTTTTAGTTTTATCACTTTTAATTAATTAACTTTTAGTTTTAATATTTTTCAAGTCTTTTTAGTAATATTATATAATTAAATTAGTAAATTGATAAAATATATATTTGGGTTTTGTTTTTATCCAAATTTATATCAATTATTTAAAGTTCTCAAACTATTATTTTTAATTTAAATGTATTTTTTAGTCTTGTTAGTATTTTTAAGTAATGTTTCTTTTCTTTCTTTTTAAATTACTTCTTTATTCCTTTTGCCTAAAACTCATTTAAATTACTTTTTAATATCTCCATGTCTCTAAATTATAAAATTAATTTCAATCACCTTACATTTGCTATTTCTTTTTCATCACCCTTTTTTCTTTTTGTTTTTTACATTTTATTTTGTTTTTTGTTTTTTAAATTTCTACGGTTTATAGTTTATTATACTTAGAAATATATTGGCATTTTTCTATTACTTTCTTTTCTTTCTTAGTTCTAAGTAAAAAAAATTATGTTTGTGTTATTTTCAAGTAGTATAAAATAAATATTTTATTTTTGAGTCCATAAAATGTAATCGAAATACTATTTATGTTGTTTTGAAACAAATTTTATACTTAATCTTTAAAACTCGATGACAATAAACATAAACCAATTAGTCATGTTGGGTATGGATTGGGTTTTCAATATAGTTTCGGATTAGTTGGCTCAGCCATTTAGGTTTTCTAAAAAAATAAATATCAATCAAAACCCGGCCTTATTAAGGTTCATGTTAGTTAGGTTCAGTTTAATCTTGTTTTGGATTAATAGGGTTGGGTCGGCCGTGTTATTTTGAATTTTTATGAACTATTTTTTTTACATTTTAATTTTTCAGTTTAATTATGGATGTAAGTTTTTGCATGAACCATGTGCACTCTTTGTTATTAATGTAACGCCACCCCTAACGAGCTTAAAATTAAAGTTAATTTAAACTTTTTAAACATCGATTATCAAAAGCGTTGCAGCGGAATTAAACACCATTTACAAAAACTACAAGATTGACTCGGCTAATTAATTACAATAAAAAGGTTAGCCAAGTTCAAAGCTACAAGCGTTACCAACTAGTTCCGACCACCGGATCCATACAAACCACAACGTGTTGCCCAAAAGGTATTTACAATACAAACTACCACCAGTCCCGCCTCACCAGGCATCTAGCATCAACTTGCGAAAAAGATAAATCTTGCACCGTTAGCTACAACTAGCTAGTGAGCACCAATTTCACATAAGCAACAATAAGCAGGCTATCATGTATCAGAACAGCACACAAGGCTATCCTATCTAGTTGTGACGTGACAAACGTGTCAGCAGTAGTCGTATGTTGCAGGGGAGCTAACCCCGCTAAACAACCCAACAGCAGTCCACATAGTACGCCAATTGTCAATCATGTTGGTTCCCATCTATCAAGGAACCTTACTCCTTAGAGGAACGGCGGCCTGCAGGACCATCACCCAAGCGTATACTACTTGAGTACCGTTAGTGCCCGGGTACTAACACCCGTTTACCCGAGAACCCAGCCAAGTATTGACACCCGTCTACCTGACTGACCTCCGTGTTCTCCAATTCAGTGTCCGGACAAAACTTCATAAACAACTAGTTGATCCAATAAGGATCCAGTTCATGCGCGCATATAATCACAACAATATCTTTCATATCAACAATAATAATAATAAGCATGCTTGTACAACTTTATCATAACATACCTCCATTTCCACGTATCAATACACCAATCATGTGTCAACATGTACTACAGATAACTTACCTACTGAGACTCATGGGAAACCGGTACTCACCTCGAGTTACAAAAGGCAGATATGCAAACGAGAATCCCAAGAGCACACAGAGTCGTCCGAGTCACCTAACACAGTAGGTTCAGGCTTAGACACCAATCAACAACACTTAACACCACTTAAACTACAAAGCTACAAGACTGTCAACATGAAACCCCTGCTTGCGACCGCAAGGGTCTCACATGCGACCGCAGGGGTCACTTACACACCCTCCTTGCGACCGCAAGGGTTTCACTTGCGACCGCAAGGGTCCTACCCAACCCACCCCAGCTTGCGACAGCAAGGACACAGCCATGCGACCGCAAGGGTGGTATCTTGGGGCTTACGATCGCAAGTTACGTACTTACGACCGCAAGTATCATTTCTTCGTCCTTAGACGGTAAACCACGATAACGACCCACTTACGACCGCAAGGCCCTTGCTTGCGACCGCAAGGACAACACAACATAGGCTTACGGTCGCAAGGCCTTTCCCTTGCGGCCGCAAGCACCAATTTACAGTGACGAACAGCTCTGTTTTTCGACAGCTGCTGTTCTTCGATTTTTAGCCACAAAAACCAAATTGAATCCGTATTCAAGTGTTTATACAGGTTATCTAACATACACATGAACTTATTAACATCACTTGGACACAAAATCAACACTATAACACATCTAAATCCTCAATTCAACACCACACCCACAAGAACATGAAGAACTAGGTTTAGAACAATAAATCTTACTTGAAGAAGATGAGCACAGGTCTAAAAAATCTCGAATCTCTACTGAAATCAACTAGCAATTGATTCTTCTTCTTGATTTATCTTTCAAAAGGTCAAGCAAGTGGGTGTGAATGGTTGTACGTACGCATGTATGTGTTTGTAGTGTGTGTGTGTCTTGACTGTATTAACAAGAGATAAGGAAGGAACAATTAGGCCGACTTATGGCCTAATACCCCTTACGGGTATTTTGTTCTCCTATTCAACTTAAAACGCAACTTAGGGTTATCCGTTTCAACTAACGGATATATTTTTGGAACCATTATCCAAAATCATTCAACTATTTGTCTACTTGGTCAACTTATGACACTTTTTATAATACTACATTTTTATCCACATTTAACACCAGTTAACACCAATTAGCACCAATTCATGTTTAAAACACCAATTAACAATTAAAACACCAATCAACATATAAAACACCAATTAGCAACATGTATACTACAATTAACCACAAAACACCAGTTAAAGTCAACGTACTACAATTACAGCTACATGTACTACATTTTACAACTAGGCCCCACTTTGGGGTGTTACAATTAAGTGTTCAATATATTTGTATGAATAATTTATCAAATAAACTACTTATAAGTTTTAACAATTGAATCTACAAGATCCTATAACCCTATCACTGATTATCTAAGAATATACAACTAAACTAAAAACTAACATATACAAAAATATATTTAGAAACCATCGAAGAACTAATCTGTTTTTTTAATATAAAGATTATATTTATTAATATTTATAAAATTATTTGGTAAGCTAGAAAAAAGAAAAAAAAAAGAGGAACAAATTTGTTCAATGTCGTCGAGTTTAAAAGGTTAAGTATAAAATTTGTTTCAAAACAACATGAATAGTATTTTGATTACATTTTATGGACTCAAAAATAAAATATTTATTTTATGCTACTTGAAAATAAGACAAACATTATTATTTTTACTTAGAACTAAGAAAGAAAAGAGAGTAATAGAAAAATGTCAATATGTTTCTAAGTATAATAAACTATAAACCGTAGAAATTTGAAAAAAATTGTACATAGTATTTTTTTTAATAAAATGCAAAAAGTAAAAAGGGTGATGAAAAAGAAATAGAAAATGTAACTTGATTGAAATTAATTGAATAATTTAGAGACATGGAGAAATTAAAAAGTAATATAAATGGGCTTTAGGCAAAAGAAATAAAGAAGTAATTTAAAAAGAAAGAAAAGAATCAAGACTTTAAAATACTAACACGCCTTAAAATATACATTTAAAATAAAATAACTTTAAATAATTAATATAAATTTGGATAAAAACAAACAAAATATATATTTTATCAATTTACTAATTTAATTATATAATAATACTAAAAAGACATAAAAAATATTAAAACTAAAAGTTAATTAATTAAAAGTGATAAAACTAAAAAATAGAGAAAATTTCACTCATGGTCCATGTGGTTTGTCACTTATTACATGCACGGTCCTTTAAGTTCGTTTATTACACTGAAGGTCCCTATGGTACGTACTTTGTTACACTGGTAGTCCCTCTCCACCTCATTTGCACTTAAAAAGACTATATTACCCTTTCCTCCTTAATTTCTTTTATTTTTATTCATTAAATACTATTAATATTATTAAAAAAATTAAAATAATACAGTAAATAACAAACACCCCTGAAAAGTACGTACCCACCGTTTCCCACTACCCAAATCGCCGTTGACCATCGCCACCGCCGTTAACCACCGCCACCGCCCACTGCCACCGCCGTTGAACACCAAGAACAGTGGAAGAAACCCTAATCGAAGATCTGAACAAGAACAATGGCAGAGGTATAAACAAGCACAGTGGAAGAAACCCTAATCACCACTACCAAAAGCTTGAATCACCGCTGACCACCGTCTACAACCCCGACCACCGCCCACACCCTTGAAAATATGATCTTAAATGCTACAGAGATGTTATGAACAACACCTAATTTGAAGAAATAGTTCTACAAAAACCCTAATTTGATATGTGTTGGTGATGCGACGGTGGTGATGTTCGCCAGTGTCGATGATGCGGCAGCGGAGGTGATGCGACGGATGTGATGCTCGGCGGTGGTGAAGATACGACAGCGGTAGGTGGCGATGGTGTTCATACACCGAACTGAAATCGCACGGGAGGTAAAGGTTGAGGCTGCGGTGGCGGATCTGAAATCGCTTGGTGCAGTGGGGCTGGTTGTCTTCTCCGGCGTGGGTGAGGCTGGATGGTTAAGGTTGAGAGAAAGCGAGAGAGGGGTGAGGACGGTGGTGGTTTGCTCCGGTATGGTGCTGGTGGGTAGCCCGATGAGAGTGGTGGGTGGCGCTGTTGGGTGGCCGGTGGCTGTGGTGGGTGGGTGGCCGGTGGCTGTAGTGGGTGGCTGCCGGTAGTTTCCTTCTTGAAGAAGACGGGGTAATGAATATTGAATGGTCAATGGTGTATTAGTGTGTATATATAAATGTATATAACTATATAATTAATATATTAAAATGATTTTAAATTAAGAAAATAAATAAAAAATGAGAATAAGGGGTATTATAGTAGTTTAATTGAAAAAATAAGGGCATTTTGGTCTTTTTAGTTGGACTAGGGACTACAAGTGTAACAAAGTACGTACAATAAGGACCTTCAGTGTAATAAACGAACTTAAAGGACCGTGCATGTAATAAGTGACAAACCACATGGACCATGAGTGAAATTTTCTCTAAAAAATATTCTATAAAGGACCATTAATGCAACAAACATAAAGCATAAGGACTTAATGTTATATGAGAGAAAATGGTAAAATAGTCATTATGAAAAGTTTAACACTAACTCTGTCAACTTTAACGGTCAAAGGACCAAATGTGTAACAAAATGCTAACCACAGGGATCATTTATGTAATTTTTGATTATAAAGGACGAAAAGTGTGATTTTTGGTAAATCAAAGGGACGATTTTTGTAATTTACTCTAAAATATATTTGGAAGTTTTAAGATAACTCTTTAAACGTTAAAATCCACTTATCGTTTCTTTTTCTACCATAAAAACTATATATAAAATAGTTAAAGTAAATTTTAAATTTTATAGTATTAAAGCGTATTAATATTAAGATATATAGTAAAACAATTGTAAAACATAGATAAAAATATACTGTCTTTTAAAAAAGGAGTAAACATATTAGAAATTAAAAGTTCATACATAACCTCGTTATCAAATATTTTGAACAATCTTTCTATATTCAAATTTGATTTTTTTTAATTTAATCCAATTAGTATACGTGTTTATATAACCACGAAAATAGATAGATGTATATTTTTAAATAAATAAGTTTTCTAAGATATTTAAGGATTAACAAATTAAATCATCTAAAAATGATATTTGAGAAAATAACTAATTCATAAGCCATTTTAAGAAAATAAGAAGGGATGTATGGTGAAACAAATTCTAAATATAAATAATAATGTCATAACCATTTTCTTTTAATACATATCTATCACAATCCTTTCATAATACTGTAAAATCCATTTAAATTCGTTGTTCGATATCATGAGTCTAAGAATTAACCATTCACGTGAAATCATGCACGAACCGAACATGATCTCATAATAATTATCTAGTTAAGGTATCCGTGTAAGTACATCGGTAGTCATAATTATTTATGTGAAAGTATAAATTTATACCCATTTAGCTAAATATATGATTAAAGTTTTATGCATGAAATAAGAGCTCGATCCAATAAAAATTTTAAGAGAGATGTAAAATTTAATCAAGATAAAATTTCTAGCATATATATATTAAACATGGACAAGGACAATGAATTTAAATGCATATAATATTCTATAATTAATAGTTTATGATACATAATTTTAGAAGGATTTGAATTAATTATGTATAATAATAAAAAAGTATAGGTAAGTAAAATTTACATATGTATGTTTAAATATTTAATTAATTAAGTATAATTTAAAAAGTATAGATAAGTATAATCTATATATATAAGGACTAATTTTGTATGATAAGATTAATAATACTTTGACTCTAAAAATTAAAAATTATTTTCTAAAAACAAATAAATAATTAAGATTAAATTTTTTATTAAAGAAAGAGTTTAAATTATCCACTAATTTTTTAATTAGTTTTTATTTAGATAGAAAGATACTTATTTTCATTCAAGAAAATTATTTGAACCCAACGCTTAATATTATGAATCCAACCCAAAGGCCAAAAGTCTTATGAGGCCCAACATGTTTTTCTAAGACAAATGGTTTATCTAAGGCCCAAAAGCAGGCCCAAAGTGAGTAAGTGAAACTCATGGGCAAAATCGGTCCTGGACCGGTCCTGGACCACAGCCGGTCCGGTCCGGTCCGGACCTAGTCGGTCCTGAGCCGGTCCGGTCCTCGGCGGACCGGTCTTCGCGTAAGACCATTTCGATAAATTCGGTCTTCGGGCGGTCCTAGACCACTTCCGGACCGGTCCAAGTCCGGACCGGTCCGACTTCGGTCCTGGACCGGTCCGTTTTTCGTTCGGGTATTTTTCCGGTTCGGTTTAGATATTTCCGGGTTTTTTTAGTTTCGGTTTAAAATTTTCCGGTTTTCGATTCGTTTTTTTGTTTGAAAAAAAAAGTGACTTGTTAATTTAAAAAAATTGCAAGTTATAAACTATAAAATATAAACATATATAATTGCAAGTTAATAAAAACATATAAATAACATTGCGATACAATTACAAAATAAAATTACATATTGTTGAAACTTAATTTATTTTTTTAACAAGAAAAAGGGAACTCTAGCAATGGAGTTTCGGCATTGCCATCACCCCAAGTTAGAGACCCGAAAAATACATATTGTTCGAAAGAAGAAAGAATGAGAGAATAAGTGGTTTAGAGAAGGTGTAGGAGAAAAATGGCAACCAAATGGGGGGTATTTATAGGAAGAATTGAAAAAAAAAAAAAAAAAATCGGAAACTAGCCGTTGGGGACCGGTTCGGACCGGCTCGGACCGGTTCTGGACCGGTTCGGACCGGTTCTGGACCGGTTCGGACCGGTTTGGACCGAAAAAAGAGCCGTTGCATTTTGAACTTCGACCGTTGGGCATTGGACCGGTCTTGGACCGGTTCGGACCGAGTTTGGACCGGTTCGGTCTTGGACCGGTCCTGGACCGTTTTGGACCGGTTCGGATCTTGGACCGGTTCTGGACCGGTTCGGACCGCTTACGTCATTTTCGGTCTCGGTCCGGTCTTGGACCGGTTCGGTTCGGACGGTCTTTCTTGGACCGGTCCGGTCGGTCCTCAGGGCCCATGTCTAAGTGAAAGGCTCAAAACTCAAGAGGCAGCCACGCACATACCAGCGAAGAATATTCTGTTGGTCGAAAGAGTTTAATACTCGGCAAACCCTTGCATCATATATCATCCCCCCGTCTTTGACAGCCAGCCATCCATCCATCCATCTGTGCGTGTTTTTGTGTGTTTATCAAGCCAGCTTACTTCATCCAAACCTAGGGGTCAACATCCATGGCGGACAACCACCGTGTAAGCAAGAGGCTCAGGAATTCCACCGCCGTTACCAAGGAAGAACAATCAGAGATCACCGGCAAAAACCTCAGGAAAATTCGAGTCATCTGCTCTGACCCTGAAGCCACCGACTCATCATCCGACGAGGAAGCTGAAAGCGGAGATCGATCATCAACTCGCCGAATTGTTTGTGAGATTGTGATTGGAGTCAAACCTGAGGACGGCCATGAACCGGTGGACCGGAAGGAACTGTTAGATCAGGCCAGAAGGAAGAAATTGACCGGAGTTCGATTGAGGAAATGGGGCAAATGGGCGTCTGAGATCCGTGATCCGTTCAGCAGAAAACGTATATGGTTAGGCACATTCAACACCGCAGAGGAAGCCTCTAAGGCCTATATGGCAAAGAAGGAGGAGTTTCAAGCCAGAATTTCTGCCCAAACCCGACCCAAACCCGATGGCGTATCACCGGTTCATTGGAAGAAATCATCTAGATGGCGTGAGGCGGTTTGGCCGGTACGAGAGACGGAAGATGATTCTGATCCTGAAGAAGAGGCCTTAAAGGCTCTTCAATCAATGAAGCACGCATTCGTGTCGGGTTATTTGGCCCCACCCGGCTCAGAAAACGGATCACCTCTTAAATCCCCAAAGATTGAGCCCTTGAGCGGTGATGAAACAATCAGTGGGACTACGACCACCACTACTTCAATTGAAGATTCAAGGGAAGAATCAAACAAGCCACCTTGGTTGGGGATGGGCATTGATATGCTTGTGATTGATAACAATGGCAATCTGCTGGGTCAATTTAGCAGACTGGATGATGACTTGAAGATCTACTGACTCCAATTATCAACAAATGAGTAATAACCATTTGCAGACTGAGCCACTTGTACATGTTTTATTTCTGCAAGTCTGCAACAGTCCGTGGTATATGAACTATTTGTGGGTCTTTCTTACTTTCTCAATGACTTTACTTTCTTTTTAATTTCCGGATGTAGTCAAATCATGATGACTATTTCATTATTTGGTTCTACATTGCTTCTAGTATTGCAGATCTGATTCTTTTAACTTTGTGAATCGTAACTTCTATATGACTACTTGTATTTGTATTTAGTGTTTTTTCCATTGATTTTCTTGATACATTGAAAGTTAATAAATGTTTCTGTTTCATATAACTATTAGAAACGATCTTGTTTTTTTCTCTTTTTGTGAACTTGATTATTACAATACAAGATAAACATACATTAATAGCCTAGGAATTGCAAGAAAGTTTCAATGTTATGTACTTATATTTCTCACAAGATTCTGTATTTCCTATCTGCCATATTAATTTTTTAACAGTGTCATGGGCTGTTGAATATGGAGCTTGATTTGAATTATACTTGCTACTTTGGAAATCCACACCATGGTATGTTATCATAACTGAATCTTTTTTTTTCCGGAAGGCATCATAATTGAATCTTGGTAGCGAAGAAGATGCCTTGTTCTTGAATACAATACATGTTTGTTATCATATCGAATGGGAAAAGATCCTGCGACTACATATACCAAAAACAGTACTATCTTGTACGAAATTATTACTTTATTATTTATGATCACAGAAATCCCTTCTCTTGGAAACTTTTGATGCAGTCATCAAACATTTTCTCGAGTGTTTTCAATGGAGGTAGTCCCAGTTGTATGATCTTACTGCTATCCATGCTATGTGGGTTGTTGTCCCCTTTTTGGCTGCTACACCTAATGGTATTAACATATATTTAGTATCTAGCATTTAACATCTTATCATTGGTTTTATGAAAAACAGGATATATGTATGTGTGTATGACTGTATGTCTGCTTACTTGTTTACGTAAGGATAAGACGGGTATTTTGATTTAAGCATCTGAAGGACCTCAGACCAGTGAGCCACTGTGCTTGAACATACGAGTCTGCCTGCAGCCTCTTTTTCGTCCATTGCTAAAATATGTGCAGTCACCACATCGTCTATGTGCACAAATCCTACCGTCGTGTTCGGGTATTCTTCTACCGCCCCTGATATGAAAGTATTTATGAAAGCTCAATCTCTAATTTAGTAAAAGTTGTTTGCCTTTTGATCCATCTTACTTAGAATTTTGTTACAAAATTGCAAATAGAACTTTAAAACTTGCAAGACCAAGCAATTACAGACAAAAAGTGTCAAGGGCAATGATATTTTCTTTTCCTTTTGTCTTTTCTGCATTTGAATTTGAGTTGTGGGCTTTTCGAACTAAGACCTGTTTGTGGTAAAGAAAAATTTTACGTAACTTGAGGTCGATAAATAAATGGTTTGAACAAACCGGTTGCATATTCATTTTCATAATTTTGACAAACGCTCCTATTATTACAAATTCTAGAGTTCGGTTGATGGCATTTTGTACCATTTACTTATAAAGTTGTTAATCTGTGTTATGTTCAATAGTTCTACTCTAACAGGTAAAATGGGTTAAAAGTCACCTATATTGTAATTTTGTTCAAAATCATTTGACAAATCATTGTTCATAGATAATGCAAAAAATTGGGTTAGAAGTCCTTATAGTTTGCAGCTATTGAACCGTTTTCCAACCTGCTCATTAACCAGACCTGAAATGTACAAACCCAAGATTGTTTCTTTAGTACCTGAAACATAAGCAAGTATCAATTGAAGTGTACTTGTTGGTTGCGGTGCAAGCAATGGGCCCACCACATAAGAAGGGTTCACAACAACAAGATCGATCCCACTTTCCTTGGCTACACTCCATGCATCTTTCTCTGCAATTGTCTTTGCGTATGCATACCAAAGCTGGATGTAATCAACAAGTTAAATAAGTTCCAAAAATAACCATGAAGACTAGCTTTAAGTTATAATTTTCTTTTAAGTGTTCACTTACATTGTACTGTTTGCAGTATTCAGTATCGCTCCAATGTGATTCATTAAGAGGAGAAATTTCTTGAACATCATAACGGTATCTAATTGAAGAGCAAGATGAGGTAAGAACTACTCTTTTTACACTCTTTGATTTCTTGCATGAGCTCAACACGTTCATGGTACCCTTTATGCATGGATCAATCAGTGTTTCCTGTAAATGATAGTATTCTTTTGTTTAAAAGTCAAAGTTTACCTATTATATTGTTTTTTCTTAACTGATGTTGTATATGAAGGTAAATTTGCCTGGATATTGTTGTCATATGGGACAACCACTGGAGATGCAGTGTGGAAAACCCCATCAACACCATCTACAGCCTGATCAAAACTTCCTTCCACCATGAGATCAGCCTTTATAAGCTTTAGTCTATCTTGGGCTCCTTCCAGCTCCATGAGGTACCCTACTTTTTCAACATTTTCTGGCAAAAATAGTATGAGAAAAAAGGTTGCATAAAATGTCAGTAAATTACGATAATGCTTCTATCTGTGCACATACAAACATCTTGCTATCTTGAAGCAAGAAACATCAAAAATCTTAACTCTCTCATTTCTCTTACTTTTAAATGAGATTATAAAAAATCATCAGTAGGTAATTGGAATGATTATTCTCTCTTTCAAGTTGTTCTTTGCATGTTCTCTTGTAATGAGCTGACCATTAATATTGTTTAAGAACAAAGGAGAGACTAATTTGACTGAGAAATGTTAATCGTTTCAACCTTTAAATTATATTACGCAATTTGACAAAATTGATATAATTAATGCAAGTTGTTTTTTATTTTTTATATATGATAATAAATTGTTTTATAACATGTAACTGAGAATGTGAAAGAATAATATTCACTTAATCTACCTTTTTCCATCTTGACTGATACACTTTCATGTTTAACTTTTGGAAACCTTTAGTTTTGGATTGAATAAAATTCGAATAATTTAACATGTCATGATTGCCTTGTCAAAACATACATTAGTGAAATTGAACATTAAAGTAGGTTGAAGATAATGATATGAGATATGAGAATTGCTGAAGGCCAGATCTAAACAACAAATCCACCCTACGTGATCTTATCTGGTTTGAATTCAAGTTTTGTCTATTTAGGGCTAAAAGAGAGATTTATATCTGTCATTTTTAGCTTTACAGTCCCAAGAAATTAATAGAAAAATTATGTGTTATTATCTAGAAAGATTGTGAGGTAAATATTGCGGTCAAAAGAACAGGAACTTTCACTTTCCATGATTTTAATACACTAATAGAGTAATTTAAGAACCACTTAATACCAGTGATAAGGTTGTGAAGGTGAGACTTAGCATGCTAGACATGGTGAAGAAAAGATGCAATAGTAAATGAGTCAATTTCTACTTTTCTAGTTAAAAAGCCAAATAGCTTTGTAAATATATGTAATAATTTAATACTACAATATAAATAGTCATGTTTCTCAGAAATAAGTTGATGTTGTCAAACCCGGTTGGTTCTAATGGAAGTCATGATGATCAGTGGTTATCAATACTATAAGAAGTACAATGTGACGGGGTTCCTAAATTTCCTAGTTATAAATTATAGATTAGAAAGCTCGGGAACATGAAGTTGGTTCATATTATATTGACTGCAACATATTCCTTATTGTTCTTCTAGAAAGTTACGTGTTATATTAATATCAATGACTAATCAAAGTCTTTCAACATATTTGGAATTTTGCTATGATATGCATACCACTTGACTGGACCTAACATGACTTCATTGAAAATAAACATAATACAGTTTTATGCAAACTCACAAAGGTTTGACTGCTTTTGAGAGGCATTGATCTAATAGCAACAACAACGAAAACACTACCCAATCTCACCTGAGTGGAGTATGGTATGGGGGATGTAAGATGTAGACAGTCATACCTTTACTTGAAGTAGAGAGATTGCTTCCCAAAAGACCTCCCGCAAGAAGATGAAGAACGCGAGGTGCCACTTACTTGGTAAGTATTATAATACGTATAGAAATTATTATACTTTTTATAAATTAGAAATAGGTTGACATATATAATTGTGTATAAAGAGAGAATATGCCTTATTTTACCACTATATTTAATATTTCCACTACTTAACAAGAGAACAATTATAACTTTTTAAGCCTTACATCTATCTAACAATATAAAAAGAGTGTGTGAGTGTGTGTAAGAGACTAAGAGTCTGAGAGACAAATATAACAACTCAAGTGTCTGTATCTAATAGCAAGATTCTTTTTTTATTAAGTAGGCCAGTGGTCATCTATATTCATATCTACTTCTGTATTTAAGTATTACTACTGGTATTTCCTATTCAGTATCTAATTTAACTAATATTATATCTTGTAATACTTACATACACACATACACACATATACGTATATATACACACATACATATAATTTAACTTGTATTTATCCTATTTATTCACTCTAATTTATCTTTTTCCTATTTTTATTTCTTATTATTTTATTTATAATTATTTAGTTTTTTTAATATATTTATTTCCCTCTCTCGCTTTTGTCGCATATGGGTAGAGAGTTGAACTTTATATGGTATTTTGCATTTAGATTATGTGTTTTGACAAACAAGTGACAAAATTAGTAAAACAACCCACTAACCTGCCAACCTGCAATTCACCCGCGAACCTGTATATTTAAACGGGTTACACTGGTCGGGTTGTGTTTTCACGTATACAGGTTCGTGTCGCACACCCTGATACGAATAATTATACTTGTGTTCGTGTTAAGACCCACCAACCTTCAACCCGTGAACCAAAACTCGACATGATTGCCACCCCTAGTACTCAGTTCTATTAATTCTAGCTTACGAAAAATAATAATGCTAATACCAATCATCAACAATAAATAATAATAATACTTATCCCAATATTAATCCATAAAAAAAATTCTTGATTGTATACTCTGCCTAACACCATCCTATAAGAACCGACGGAAACCTGTAGCAGTTTAGCAGAACCTCATTTCAAAAAGGCAGATCGCTAGCAGAGTTTGAAACCAAAACAAGTTCAATGTCTAATTAACTATTTTAGACGAGGAATGCTTTTGAATGCTATTAATTGTTAAGAATATCTGTTGATTGTTGATGCTAAGGTGTACCTGGATCTCTAACAGTGGTTCGAACGGTATGACCTTTCTTGAGCAACGATTTGATGAGGTATGCTGCTATGAACCCGGTTCCGCCTGTAACGCAGTATTCTGGCATTTTTCCTACTACTTTGCTGCTGGTACTTGCAGCCTGCACCTATATATATATATCATGTGCTGATGGAAACAGAGAGTTGTTTTGCGAATCTTTGGGTATCTTGTGTTTAAGCTTAAAAAGGCGTACATTGTGCATTAATGGTTGCATGCTGAAAGATCGTTATCAAATGTCCAAAAAAAGGAAAGAGAGTTGTACGTTGACACACGCAGGAGTGTGTAGCATGTTGGATGTGGTGCTTGTGCATAACCAACCTACTTTAGTTTTGGCATTTCTTGGTGGTGGGCAGTTGAGTGTTTGGTTTTACCCCAATTAAAAGTAGAGGTGGCTGGTCACATCACATGGACTGCATTTGCAATTTTCTATTGCATGCTTTATGCGTTTTACTTTGTTTTTAAAAAGTTGTTTTACCTTTTAAATAATTTGTTTAGTTTCTCATCATATATTTTTTAATCGTATCCTTTCAAAAAACTGCATAAACTATGCTTCAAATTTTTTCTATTTTAAATTAACAAAACATGCACCATTGGTGGCTATTGGTGCTTACTTTGCAGGATCTGTCCAATTTGAGACCGGAGTTGGACTGTTTGATGATCGATTTTTAGGACCGCAGGAAGACCTGTCTGGGTCCTGGACCACGACCAGCGCTCTATGGTTTTTGGTCTTTTCGTTTGCACCAATCTGAACCGGTTATGTTAAGAGCACCTCTAGCAGAGGCTACCTAGTCCTAATCGTGAAGGGTTCCAAACTTCCATTACTATGGGAGGGGCCCATATTAAGATTATTCTTATTTTGCCTTTTTGTTTAGCCCTATATCAAATTGGTTATTAGCCTTAGACTCTTCGAGTGCTTGAAAAGTTACCAAATCATCACGTCGGCTTTATTTGATCACCCGATTTTGTAATAGTAACTTTTTTATTACTCCAATTTTTTAGATCCGCTACAATTTAAAAGTTTACAAACAGAGAAGGAAGAAGAGATCTGTTTCCACGGGGAAACCACACAACTCGTAGTATCTACTAAGAGTGTTCACTGATCGGATAAAACCGAATTACCGAACCAAAAATTTTGGATCGGACTATTTGGGTCGGATTTTTGGATCGGGTTGGATCAAAACCGAATAATTACTATGGATTACGGTTTGGTTCTGGTTACTATAATTTAAACCGAACAAACCGAATAAAAAATATATATAACACTAATGGAACAAAGTAATCTATACGTGTCATGTTTATGCTTATTTACAACTTATTATTTTTAATTACATAAACATAAAGCCACTAGTCTCACTAGTTATTGTAACATGGACAACTGTGTTTTAATCTTAATAGAATATGAATCAAATCTAGTTTTTAAAATATCTTGACTCTTTAAACATGTATTTATATATGAATGAAAACCGAATTTTAAAAATCGATCCAACCGAATTGTAATCTGAATGGTTTGGTTCGGATCTTAAGATTATTTGGATGGATCGGATCACACTTTTCAAAACCGAAATCCAATTGGATTTACTCAATCAGATCGGATCAAACTGATTCATTCGAACGTATACTCCTAGACTATCTACCACCGCCTGCCTCCTGCCATGCAGTGTACTGTGGTGTGAGAAGGTGCCCTCCACGGCAGTGACGGCACACATTGACCTCATCATGTGGCTCGATCATTGCCCCACTTGGTAATTCTTATGAGCGAGTAATTAACAAAAAAAATATAAAGCAACTAGAGAAAAAGAGCCCAATGAATCCTTTAGAGTAGTGGGCATATTGATAATTTGGAGCTATTCGAGGCTGATTTCTCTTCCCTACTTTGTCTATTTTTGGTTCAAGACAGTAAACTAAATCTTTAAGACTTTATATTTTTTAATTTTAATTGAGATTCCTAGTTTCCTGTGTTTGTTTCTTTACCTGTTTGAACCTAAAAGCTTGCATCCTCATTTAAAATGTGTGCTAATGTTTTGCTACCTTTGTTTATGTATCTATACTTGTACAAGTCATAATATTAAAAAGCTTTCTTTAGATTTCCTTTTTCTTAAGAATCCTACTGTATAGTTATGGTATCGGGCGACTGGAATTTATTGGATAGTCGTTCTTTAGGGTACCATTGCTGGTCAATGAACATTTTTAATTGCTGATAGTATCGCTTAAACTGTTACGCTTATGATGCCCTTGAGTCTATTTTCAATACATAGATGACCTCTATCTATTTGCTTACTTGAACATAATTTCTTTCTAAAGAACGAATATTTATATCACAAAACAAACAACTCCTTTTTACGAAGTTCAAGTATAAAATTACCTTTTAAGAACACGTCTTGAGTGTATCTCTAATTGCGAGATTCATGTTATTCCTACCAAGAAACATGTGAGATACAAGGTATCCCGATTAATAGTAAGAGTTTCTCTCTACACATCACAAGCTTTGATCTAACAGCCTTTGATCTATCTGGTTGGTTCTATTTTACAAATAATACATAAAAGACAAAACTTAAATTTAAAAATATTAAACTATACAAACAACTTTCATCTACTTTGAAAAGGACGCTTACCAATTCGTTTATAAGGTTTAATATTATTAAGTGATGTATTTATAAAAACTATAAAGCCTTTCGTTATCATTTGTCATAGATCAAATCAATTTGGTTAAACGTAGGAATTTACCCCCATCCACCGAATAAAGTTTTGCTCCCTATCTACCTTTTAATCAATCATTTACTGTAACGAATTTTATAATGATTTATTAAATTATCTAACCAAACACTAGTTAACTTGTTAGGTTGAGAAAGGGGGTTATGACCTAAAACCCAAAAAAAACTGGTAGTATTAGTTATCTTTAATTCAAACCCATTGGTTTCAGCTGTCTAAGTCGTTGAATCAATTAATTAGGTGGTTTTTGTTGTTAACTGTAACCGAAGCGCCCATATCGATTAACCAAAATATAGAACAGAACCCTCGGTTTAAGAAATAGTTCGGTTAGTTTGGTCAATTAAATTGGTCATGGTTGGATTAATCCCATTTTGTGCTCAAAATTGTACTTTAATTCACTAGATAAAGTCAAAATTAAACGTTGATTGACAACAACATAATCATTTCGGCGGAGCACCTAATCTTGTTCAAAGAATTGATTTGTTAGTAGATCAGTTTTACGCTCCTGAGTCCTGAGAAGGAATAGTGTTTTTCCCGGAATTGAATTGTCTCGATCAAGGAATTATTCATCTAATCTTATAAAGTTTTGGGTCGACAATGAATCTGAATCAGATGTTACAAGTGAAGCAAGAAATGAGATATAATTTGTTGGATTTTGGAGTCAGGAAACGATGGCCTCCGGCTAAGCTTGATTTGTCATTGTAGCACCACTAACACATCCTTAACCAGTAATTTATGAAAAATAATGATTCATTCAAAGGGAAAAAGAGGAATAAATAATTGATTCATTCAAATATATCTATGATAAATCAATAATTCAGATATCTACGATAACAAGCTACTGCAAGGCCTACAAGCTACCTGCTTTCAATCCATAGTCTCCACCTATTCTAAATACTGGGGAATCGCTCCTTGAAGCTGATTCTGATTCGTTTGCTTTACCTAAATTTTATATAGAAAAATATTATATATATATATGTCACTTGTAAAATATTTTACATAAGTTTTAAATGTCTAATAGTCTTTAAACATGCTTTGGATATATTAGATTTTTTAAAATTTAAGAGGAATATATATGAAATTCCCCATAAATGATCAGGCTAAATAATCCATTTATATAATCTTCTTTATTTGTATCAATCAATGTACCTATCTTTATTTACTACCATTTTATGGCAGCCCTCTTTCATGTTTTTACCAATTTATGAAACTATCTAGTTAATTTCTTGTTAGTTTTTGCAATATTCTACTTCAAACTTTGTAAATGGTATGGTGGATCTGGTTTTTTTGGTGTTCTCTTTATCATGTCTTCAGAGATTTCAGAGACAATGTACAATTTATTAAAATTAGACTCTAAACGACAACATTTTTGGCACTAAACCTTTCTAGGTTGATTATAAATAGAATAAAGCTACCCAAATGAGAAGTATGTTACTGAATGAGATTTCTAAATTTACCGTAACTGAAATTTGTAACACTCGTATAAAGGTCAAATTATCAATTCAGGATAGAGGTATTTACATGGTCTAGAAGAAATCATCTAGAGGATTGCTATTGAATTATTTTATTTTAACACAAAATCCACAACAATTTTTTTGATTGTATTTTAAAATGTTTTCAGGTTCACAAAACCCCACCTAGAAATATCCAAGGTAATTGGTGTTGGTTCATCTTTTTCTTTAAAGTTTCATGCTTCCATCGACACCTTCACCCCTATGTCTCAATTACCATCATCATGAATTCATGATCATCGTCATCCTTTTTTCTTTCTTCCATTCTCTGACTTATGATACCATCAAATCCGTGTTTTTCTTTCATTCTCCATCATCGTCATCTTCTTCACATTCATCATTCTATTTTTCATCTCCAAACACCCCTCAATTTACCTCATTGATTACGCCCTGTCGCAAGTCTCCAAACATTTTGCGATCACCCTCCTACGGCTTCTTGAAACACTCTCGTATCATCCTCGGCTCCAACCCAAAAGTGTCGAGTTCCAAATGAAAGTCTTGGCTCGATCTGGTTTAGGTGAAGAGACGTATTTGCCCCCCGGCTATTTGTCAACTCCCTCCAACTCCTTCCATTGAAGCATCTAGAAACGAGGCCCATATAGTCATTTTCTCAAACTCTTTATTCATTGTTTCACAAAACCAGACTTGACCCATGTGAGGTCGACATTCTTGTTGTAAACTGTAGCGTTTTTTCACCGGTTCCTTCATTAACAAGCATGATCTTGAGCAAGTATAACATGAGAGAAAATGTTAAAACCTTTAATCTTTCTGGAATGGGTTGTAGCGCTGGATTGGTATCAATTAACCTAGCTAATGATGTTCTTAACACTATGCCTAACTCGAATGCCATTATTGTCACCACCGAGATCATAACTCAGTTTTACAACACTAGAAAAGACTGTTCAATGCTTCTAGCGAACTGCCTCTTCCACATGCGTGGGGCCAGTATTTTCTTGTCAAACAAGAAGCGTTACTATAAACAATCCAAGCACCTTCTACTTCATGTGGTACGAACCCACATTGGCTCATTTGATCAAGCCTATAACTGCATACACGAAAAGGAGGACTCCGAGGGTAAATTAGGGATTTCACTCTCCAAAGACTTGACATCATAGCTGGTCAAGCTTTGAGAGCAAATATCCATGCATTTGCCTCTAAAATTCTCCCTATAACAGAACTGTTCATCCACAAAACCCTATTTAGAGAAGAAGTCTTTAAACGAAAGATACAAAACCTTATGTCCCAAACTTTAAGAAAGTTTTCAATCATTTTTGTTTTCACGGGGTGTAATAAACGACATGCAGACACAATTAGGGTTGTCAATGGAAGATATGGAGCCGTCAAGGATGACGTTGCATAGGTTTGGGAACACGTCATCGTCCTCATTGTGGTACGAGCTTAGTTACTTGGAAGCTAAGGGTAGGATGAAGAAAGGAGATAGTGTTTGGCAAATAACTGTGGGCAGTGGGTTTAAATGCAACACTGCTATTTGGAAGTGTAATACAAACATCAAACCCTCATTAGATGGCCCTTGGTTTGATTGTACCGATAGGTACCTAATTCAATTAACATAAGTGTTGTGGAATCACATTAATTTGTCAAACATGTTTTAACTCTTTTCTTGCGTTCAATAGGAGGAATAACAGTAATTTCTTACTGTTTTTAGTAGTTTGGGAACATTGGAAGGAGTTTATTTTTCTGTATGTTGCTCTGAAAGCTTCTGAATTTTGGTCCTTGATGATGCCAGGATGCTCAAGCAGCAAAAAGTGGAACATAAAAATGGAAGCTACATTGTCTATATACTAAGCTATCAGCCATCGAAGCACAAATCAGCTATAATATCAAACCCAAATGAGATACTTACCGGTACACACTTCTTCAGATAAAATCATAACATGTACCTTTGATACAAGTGAAAGACTCCAAATCCTTGTGTTCTAACTTGACAAGCTTTTGAATTGGCAAGATATTAAGCCTCTACTGCAACGAACCACCAGCAGATGTTGATAACATCAACGACGTGGAGGTCCACGATGGTCATAAGATCCCCAACCACCACCACCACCACCACCACCATACACATCACCATATCCACCACCTCCATACCTCATATCAGGGCTTCCATATCCTCCACCGCCTACATAATATGAAATCACATTAAAATGATCTCAACTTCCCCTTATCGTTAATACAACTGTTTTATGTTTAGCAAGTTTTTAATCTCAAATTACCTGCAGTGTGCCACAGATTATATTTGAAGGGTATTTAAGACATTTGCCATTTTCATGATACGTATAAACATAAGGTATATGTGTTATTTTATATATATATATATATATATATAGAGAGAGAGAGAGAGAGAGTAGAGAGATAGAGAGATGGCGTACCAAGTCCACGAGCTCTCATTTGTTCCCCTCGAAGCTTCTCAATTTCCCGTGCCATCGAAATAAGATTCTTCTCCATTGCTTCCTTTTGAATCATATGTTCCTCGTTTGTTTTCTTCAACATCTCATAATCTCTCCTGAATAAAATATGCAAATATTATTACAGGGTAAATCATGAAAGTGATGAAACACTATAGCTCAAATTTAAAAGAAGAAAATTAGAAATATAAAGATATATAATACCTCATATCAACAAGGTCTTTACGCATCCCATCGATATCACTCTTAATAGCTACCACCTGCTCATTCTCAGCTCTCAATCTATTGGTATCCTTAGTGAGAGTTTGAACTTGGCTGGACAAATCTTGTTTCAATGAATTAAGTTTCTGAGCTTCACCTCTTAAATGAACAACATCTGCCCTTAAAGGCTCGGTATCACGAAGCTCAGCCTCAAGCTTCATTCCTCTCTCAATTAAATCCCGGGCCCTTGCATCTCTCTCAGCGTGCAATTTGGGTATGATTTGACCTAACCTATGAATCTCATCCTTCACCGCCGTCAACTCCCTCTGAAGAATGACGTTTTCTTCAACCACATGTCCATTCTCAGCCACAATCCGTTTTATATCATGATGTTGGAGTTCAAGTTCTTCTTCAAGAACAGCAGGGTGAGGAGGGAAGGCCCCAGGACCTCGAGGCATACGATTTCTTCCAGACATTTTAATGATTTAAGATACCTGAAACAGTGAAATTTATACTCATGATGTCAATGATATACACCTGGAGAAAATGTTTCATAGTTTTAAGGTTTTCTTATTGACATCTGATGTTTAAGGTTTTATTTGACATAGATGAGCGATATATAGCAAAACTCAGTATTTATCCCATTATCTGTCTATCACAGCAGCAGTTATATTGGGGGTGTAAGCAGTGTATATAGAATTATAAGCAAATGACAGTAGCCAAATAATGACATTGGTCTTCTTAATGTACTTGATGAGTTGATGAATAATATTCAAATTGTAAAATCTGGGTAACTCACCTAGGGGGTCCTCTACTAACTGGTCCCACCCAACACGGAGGCAACAAATTGCAAAATTGTATAATTTAAAGTTGATATGATCATGAATACATTTACAAACAATCTACTCCAATGATTCAATATGCCACTTAGTTTAAACGTAACTAAAAGGGGTAAACAATTTCACATTATTCTATAGAATGCTGCTGAGTAGGGGAATAGCAAACATGAACTTGTGACGATTGCTTGTACATATGGCTTGTAATTTATGTAAACATAAAGCAATCAATAAATCAATATACCCATGGTACTGATGTAAATTCCAGTAGTTTCCATTACAAGACTTCCAAATTCGGCTAGCAAGCATATATTATTATTCTGTTCTGTACAATTCCACACCAAGTCGAAGTAAAATTACGTATTTGAAATTTTAATTTTGTTAAAACATTCTACAAACTAAGTTTAACTCAACCACGTATAAGTCTATTATCATTTAAACAGTGTTGTAATCCTCGGCCTACTCAGCCGAGACTCGGCTTAAACAGTGTTGGTCCTTGACCTAGTTGGAAAGCAGGTGGTCAAAGTTGATCAACAACTTTTGATAGCTAAAAACCCTAACTCTCTTCAATCTAGTGTAAAATTGATGGCAAAATCTTCTTTTTGCTCATTAAACGCAAATTTGATGAAAAAAACTTGTTTTTGAAAATGTTTATTTTATTTAGTTCTATTTTGCTATGAACTTATAGTATTTTGCTATTAGTCATAGATACAATTTCGAAATTTGCCGTAAATAAACCAATCAGAGTACGCCCGGCTAAAGCCGATTTACGACATTGATATTAAATCCTTCTACTGCTCTCCCTGTTTCATCGATATAAAACATCCATGAGTCATCCAAGACTTAGGAGAGACAAAGGGCAAATCACACTTTCTTCTTAACTAAACAAACCCTAAAAAAACAGATTTCAAAGTCACGAACAAATGCTAGATTAAAAAACAAACTATCTTTGACGATTGAGAAAGAGAGCAAAGAGCAATCCTAATTGTTGCCCCGTTCCTACCTTCTAATATTCAACATCACTTTTAACTAAACAAAATTCACAAATGTGTAAATTGGTCTCTAATTCCAACCAAGAAATAAACAATGCCCAAGATTTCCAGATTTATCATGCCTATCTTCACCTTCAATTTGCACCTTAAACTAGTCATTATTCAATGCGGTGCAGGAATCAGCATAAAAATGTAATAACAGCAACAATAATAACAGGGCACGTTCTTCCTAAGCACATACAACAGTAACGAATTGAAATTATGAACTTCGATCAACCAGCAATTTGATCAAGACAGGCATCAAAAGAGAAAAACTGTTTCAGATACAACAGATTAAAAATCACAAACTCAATCAATTCAATTTTCAATCAATTAGTGTACTACCAATTCTGTTGAAGGAACATATAGAACAATTGAAGAAGAATTTACCTTAAACAACGCGAAGGATTAGAAGGAAAGAAGCGAAATCTTTTCCACGAGATGAAAGAAACCCTACAGCAAACGAGGGTGAGTAAGTGAGTTAGAGACCAATTTTCTTTTTCTTTTTTATTTTTATTTATTTGTATTTGTATGGGCTTCTTATAACCTGAACTAAGCCCTTAAAATAAGTTTCTTTTTAAAATTAAGGTTTTAAAATGTGCTGTTTGTTTTTTTAAAACAGTTATGTTTTCCTCTGATTTTTACAGACAAGCAGACATTTAAAAAACAGAATGTTTGTTTTTGTAATCAGAAAAGAGATTTGCAGATCTTTTTACATCTATTTCCAGCAGAGGTGTATCATCCTCTGTTTTAAATAGACATTCTCACATGTATATCTGTTACACATTCTTGTCCTTGGTTCTAACTCTATAATCATATTATAATATAATACGGACATTTAGTTGATCGTGTGTGATGAATGGACCACTATTCGACCACCGGTCAACCCGGTTGTACACACATACACATATACATACATACTTAAATAAATACATAATACATACATATACATGCATATAAATATATACATACATACATACATATACACACACACACACACAATCACACATACCTACAATCATACATACATATATATGTTTATGTATATATAATATATACACAAGATAAACACCCACCCGCACACACACACACACACATATATATATACATATACATACGTGGGCAAAAGTTCAAACGAGAACTGTTTTTCGTACGAGAACTGCGAGAACCAATCTGAGCCGTCCAATTCCCCCTCTTTTAATGTCATTGCTCACCCATGAATTCCTCACATGCACCCTGCCACACTTGATCCCCTCCACGCTCTCCATCCATGAAGTTCTCATATCCAAGGAACGGCCGAGATTGGTTCTCGCAGTTCTCGTACGAAAAACAGTTCTCGTTTGAACCCTCCCCTACATACGTGTATATATATATATATATATAGGAAAAAGTTATGCGAGAACCATTCTTAGTGCGAGAACCGCGAGAACCAATCTGAGCCGTCCAATTCCCCCTCCTTCGATGTCATTGTCCACCCATGAATTCCTCACATGCACCCTGCCACACTCTATCCCTCCACGCTCACCATCCATGAAACTTCCCATATCCAAGGAACGGACGAGATTGGTTCTCGCGGTTTTCGCACTAACAACGGTTCTCCCATGAACCCTCCCCTATATATATATATACCTACAATCATACATACATATATATTTATGTCAATGTATATATAATATATACACAGAATAAACACTCATCCACACACACACACACACACACATATATATATATACACACACATACATACATACATACATACATACATAACAAGTGTCTTCAAGTTATGCTCAAATCAAGTGTTTAAAATTCGAGTTGTTTTTTTATAATTGTACTAAAATGTATGAATTTTCTCATGTGTTTATTTAAAAGTTTACTTTGTAACATGACATTATTTCAGACAATTTCATAAGTTAAAAAAAAAACAGTCTTCTTGGTGAAGACTGCAGACAATTAGTCCACATCTATTTCTG
The DNA here is from genome assembly GCA_947179395.2 of Pulicaria dysenterica. Taxonomy (NCBI): domain Eukaryota; kingdom Viridiplantae; phylum Streptophyta; class Magnoliopsida; order Asterales; family Asteraceae; genus Pulicaria; species Pulicaria dysenterica. The sequence goes on from OX359290.1 coordinate 91,401,427, forward strand.
CAGACATGGAAATAGACGGAAACAGACATAAGACATTTTATCTCTAAAAAAACAAACAACACCTAAATAACACTAACCTAATATGATATTGTCTTAAATTTATGTTATATCATTTTCTAAACGAAATGAGTGATAATTGAAGTTTAATGTCATTTTTGAATAAAAGTAAAATTCACGTTAAATGGAATTCATCTAAATCATGTAAAGGTTTATCTAGCGTTTTATACTTATAAAAGTTATGAATAAAATAATACTTGAATGGTAACAGAAGAGGTCATGAACAAGTTTGTATCAAGTCCTTGTATCCGAAATATAAGTTCTTTCCCCTAAGTTATGTGATGTTACAATCACAAATCATTTTAAAGAAAGATAGTTTAGTTATTTTCATATTTACTTATTAAAGTGTTTTGAAAACGTAATATAGATAAGTTAACTAATGATAATATTACAAATCATTACAGCTGAAACAAATATTTGTATTTTAACAAATCACATACACATGGCCAATCTTGATTATTTGTAATGTTGTAAAACCCTAAGATTTCGTCTACTTCCACTTCAAGCCTCTCCCTGTCTTGTGTGTGAAATTCTAATTGCCATGATGTTAAGGGTTGTCTCTAAAACATCTCTTATCCACATATTTAATTTAATGTTCGTATTTAATTTATCTACGCTCTTATAAAAAAAACAATTTGTGAATTAAATGACTTTGTCACGCCCTTCGCAAGTCAAAAATCTTATCAATTAATTGGATTTTCATGCTACTTCTTCCTCCTGTCCATTCTTAGTCGACTATATTGAAATAATACTTGACAAATTATTGTTTTTTTAATATTTGCAAATGTTTTATAATACAAGTAGATTTTTCAATAGAGTTGGTAAAAGGATGTTTAGATGGATACGAATATATATGTACTTTGATTTTTTTTTTAATATAAATGTTTCAAATGAAATTAAAACAAGAGTAGATTTTTCAACAGCAAGAACTTTTTTTCCTAAATTATATTAGAAACACTAAAAAGGTTTACAGCTAAATGCCATATACTTTTGCGAGATGCAAAATAGCAGTCATTGAACTCAATATGTTTAAGAAGCAGAAAGTAACATAATTAATTAGTAGAAAATGCAAAAGGCCAACATGATCCATTGGCAAGATAAATATACTCAAAAGAAATTGTTAGAATCATTGAATCTTAAAACAATCTCTCAATAATTATGCACCCATTATACCGTAATGCACTTATAAAATGCTTTACATAAACTTGCCATTGCATAAACATGCACATATAAAATGTTTTACATAAACAATAATTCACTACTCACTGAAGCTACTATATATATTCCATTGTGACAATGTGAGTGTGGTGTGCATGTCAATTAACTCAATTAATCATTGACGAACCAAACCATATAGAAATTCACCTTTATATTGTTCGAGATAAAGTCGCGATTAGGGAAGTTCACGTCATTCATCATCCTTCTAGTACTCAATATTCTTCTGGTATTCTACAAACATATATACTACCCTCTAATATTTTTTTCAAGACTTTCGTTCTAACTTAGTACTTGTTTAATGAGTGAGGGTGTATTAGTGTGTGTGTATATATGTATTTATCAAGTTAAAGTAGTTAAATCAATTAAGTTCAATGGTTTACAGTCGTAAAATATAAGGCGATCTACGTATATATCAGGAAATTGGAAAGGAGTTAAATTGGCGAGCATATGTGGTCAAACATTATATTTGGCAACTTGTGAGGTCACGGTCAAGCCCATGAGCACCACAACCAATATGCCAAAAGTCTCCCAAAATTTAGCAAAGATTTTGTTCGATCTCAGCAAAGAGCATGGATATACATCACCTCGTCATATTTATCCTCTAAATTTATTTATTATTTTTCATTTACTTTATTCTTTCTGAAACCCTACATGAAATATATATATATATTTTTATTTCTACATTATAAATATCTTATCTTATACAGTGTATATATATCTTACTAAGATATTTGTACAATTAAACATCGATCATAGCTGGTCTACAAAGTTTTTACCACGATACAAGTAATTTTGACTACTTATGATTGAACACCTACTCATTCAAGTCAAACTTAAGTTTTGTTACCATATTTTTATGTGGGTAACTTTGTAAACTGTTAAACTTAATAATATAAGTACGTTATTTCTTTATAAATACAAAGACATAATTATGCAAAAATAAAAAAGTTTTTATTCATTTGATTTTTAAAGTTAGTTAATTTAATCGTGTTAATTAAAAAGGAGAAAATTTTGTTTAAATTAATTAAAATACGTCTAAAGAATTTATAACAATATATATGTGATTGATACGAATGTGGATTCATCATTCAGACTTAGGGGCTGGTTTTTAAAACAGAATGATTAATCACTGAATGATTTTGTAGTCTGAATATTCAAATGTTCTGAATGAATCTGCCTCTGAATGAACATATTGTTTGATAAATTAAGGTTCTGAATTAACAATCTGAATGATGCAAATTATTATTTTAAATTTAATAGTGATATAGTATATTATAAAATATAATTGTTTAACAAAACAACGTGTGAAAAAAGAGTATTAGGGTAAAATATATACTTTGTGCTTAATGATTCAGAATGTACTTGAAGGTAGAATCATTCAGCAATATTATGCTGAATCATTCAGCACAGTCTTCATTCAGAGGCATGAATCAAACACGCTGAATGCTGAATGATTCAACATTCAACCCTGAATGGTTCCATTAAGCAGTAAACAAACAATCCCTTAGTCCTTTAGTTGTGGGTTGATCTGTTTATGGTCACTATGATGAATGTGTGATCAGTCAGCGAGATACCCCTCATGATTAATTACCCAACAATAAAAGTATTTAGTTTCAAATTACTAAACATACGTATAGAGAAATTTCATATACTCATGTGTCATTGCCGTGAAAGTTGATCTGCAAAGGTTTTTAATTTTTATGAACATTGCCGCTTAATTACATAATGAGCTAGATTTAATAAGATAAAGGTTATCTCGTCAAAAAATTTCAAAGTATACGACGTAATTTAAAATGCATAAAGACACCTAGTCCAGCAAAAAACATGACTCAGAATCGATTGTTGTACAAGATTCATCCTATCTAGTAAATATGTTGTTTAAGCTATAATCAATGGCGAATCTAGAATTAAAAACCACGTGGTTTCCTAATTAAGTTAAACCGATAAAAATGAATGAATTAAGTATATCTGTATCGGGTCGGATTATAAAAACTATATTTAATCTTGTACCTAATGGTGATATTTAAGTTCTTACAAAATTGTACCGGTGGGGTTGGTATACTTGAAATTTTTTCATAATTGTATCATTATAAATATTTCTTACAACAACTAGATTCTATGACTCTTATAAATACTTGAACGATATCCTACCAAAAATCTAAATATGAATCATGACATCCCCGCTCTGTAAGATAGTTTCTCTAAATTTTTTCAAGTAGATATATTTGGATCTTACAATTTTTAATGTATTATTTATTTTATTTTATTAAATACTATAAGGTAGTTCTCTAAATTTTTTTAAGTAGTTCCAAATTTTTCTTTCTATAACTTCTAGAAAAAATGAAAAAAAATAGGTAATACCAACCTTCAAACTAAATTCGCCCATGGCTATAATTAAGATAGTCATACAACAAATTACCGCAATATTTCATGGTTTTAATTACTTTTACCCACGGATCATCAGTAATTAACTGCTAGTGTTTTAAACTCATATATATATATACATACAAGATTTGTATAATAAGTGTTATGATTGTAAGAGTTTGTTTGTTATATGGATGGATGGATGGTGAGGCCAAACGTTATACATTCGGGAAAGGCATCGGGTAGGAAGGAATCTTTCAAAGATTGCTAGGGAACACCATTTCCCTATATTGGGGTAAGCCTTGGGGTAAGTGGCTTCGGCTTCTTTTACCCGAGACTAATCTTTCACCCACCCCACCCCCTCACCCCACCTTCAACCAATTAAACAATTACACATTTATTTATATTTTCTTTTCTTTTTTTTTAAGTGAAAAGAAAAGGGGAAAGATGAAAGATGGGTATAACACTAGTTGGGGGTAAGGAAAGGGGAAGGGAAAGAAAGCTGATGTGGCGCTGATGTGGCTGTGGGTAATGAAAGATGAAAGATATGTATAACACATAGCCTGATGTGATGGACATTAATTTCCTTTTGTTTTGGAGAATAAAGAAGAAGGTGGACGTGGCCTCCTGAAAACCAAGCGGGATGGAAATGATGTTATGGTTAAGAAAGAAGTCGTTATAGGAAAAATACATAATACGATTACTGTCATGACTTGGCAAGCTCTAAAAGTGGACCAGGATAATACCAAATACGCCGTTTTCTCAGTCCCACTCCTACAATAACGACTCCCTCCTCTCTACACTCTATAAATTTAAGTTTTATATTTACTTTTACTAAATCCTTTTACTTTTATAGATTTGGTTTTATCCATTAAATAATAACATATGTAATCTACTCATTTTCTTTCATCCTTTCTTCTTTTGGTTTGATTTTTTTAACATATTTTTTGATCTAGTGTAAAATGATTTAATATAAAATATAAAATCACTCTTTGTAATTTTACTCTTATTCTTTATATAAGAACGTTGAATACTATTGTTTTTCATCGACTGAGTATGAAAGAGATGTTTACATACAAAATAAGAGAAAAACAAGAATATATTACTTCCAGAAGAGAAAAAAAGAAACAAGTATTTATTAGTTGGGAAACAAGAAATTCTAATCAAGTGTGGGAAAAATAAGTGTGACAAATTTCTATCTAATATCTACATTTAAAAGTGTGAAAATTGTAGTAAAAAATCACATTTATTAGTATGGACAAATTATCAAAATTGTGACACTACTAAGCGTGAATAATTCAAAAATAATTCTAAATTTACAAAAGTCCACACCTTTAAGTTTGCATATCTATAATTCTCCATTTATTATTAAACTTACACATTTAAAGGTATGGAAATTTTAAAATCAAATATACACATTTACAAATATAGAGTTTTTATTTTTTATTTTTTTAACAATCTCTAAATTTTACAATTATAAATATAATTAATTTTAGAATTTTTACACGTTTTTTTTATGAAATATGAAGATATGACATTTTTTAATAGTGAGGTTTTGACACGTGCTCACCTAATATATTTAAGTTGCTTCTATGTTTGTTTGATTATATAATTTAAAAGTTTATTGATTAAACGTAGGAGACTACTTTTTTCGATTAGTCTCTAAAATAATTATTTCTTTTGAACCTTTGTGCGTGTGCACGCAGATATATTTGTGTGAGTGATGAGTAACACAATTTATTACTTGAGTGACAAGGAAATCCCACTAGGCTATATTGCATAACTCGTCTATTTTTTATAAATGTAATATTATATAAGACACCATACAATATAAATAAAATTAAGAATAAACTACGTATTATTTAGCACACACCCTGCAATCGGAGTTGAAGGAGATTGTATGCATAAAGTAGATCTAAAGTCTAAAATTAACCGTATAGGTAAGACTTTAGTAAATATTTCTTTAAAATGATGTGTACACATCACCAGAAATTTAAAACATAAATGTGATGTTGAAGATTGAGAAGTCATAGACTATTAGACTATCTCTCGCGTTAAATTATGGTTCTACTCTACTTATAAAATTAATTTAGTATAAATTAATTCTGCTGGCAATTACACTACACTGATACGGTCAAGTTGAGTAGTACGAAAATTCCGTTAGAGTTGTATTGCACTACTAATCAGAATATAATGTACAAACAAGTACAATAATATATAAGTAATCCCACACTATATAATATAAATAAAATAATGATCAATTACGTATTAATTAATATTATTCATTATTCTTCACTTTCATCTCCAAAGGTCTATCAATGAGATTTTTTTGAACATGGAAGTTATGTTAATGGGCTGGTTCCGTAGTGACACCTATACGAGCAATATGTGAACCTCAAATCACGCACCATGAGGGATTAAACCCTCTTCTGTTATCTCCGGAAACCCTCACTATGAAGAATAATACTCCACAATTTTTTTTAAAGAAAACCATCATTCTCAAGACTTGAACCCAAAACCTTAAGGATGTTGTAAATCCGGATACCACTAGAACAAATCCTAACAGATGGTGTCTATCAATGAGATGGAGGTCGACGACTAAGAAAGGATAATACAATCTAATTTTCGTTAGAATTAACGATTAGACTACAAGGTGTAATCTTGACTTTTGAACCCTATATGGATATTAATTATATAACGATGACGTAAATTTTATCTTATCTTTTGGTGATACGAAGAATATATCGTTTTCAAAACAAAAATTCAACGATAATGTATTGAACAATGATAAAAATATTTTATTAAGCTAATTAGTTTAACAAACATTAAATAAAGCAAATCTATGGTAAAATACACGATTTGGACATATTTGACCCTCAAAATTCTTTTGTCTTAACCCTTAAATTAAAAGAGTCATTTTATATCTTTTTTTATCGGCAAACAAAAAGGGAACGATATGAAAGTAGTTTCGGCTCCCGCCATCACCCCTACTGTTCGCTCAAACATTTATTATAAAAAACTAGCAACGAGTTAGAGGCAAGTACAAAATAGATTACATCCAGGACATAACTCATCCATCTACAACTAAACAATCAATTTTTGAGCTACTCTTTTAAGTTACAAATTGTTCAAAGGATCAATACACCAATTTGATCACACCAGATTCCTGTTTTTGTCGCCTCTGTTTAAAATCCAAAAGAATGATAAAGCTTGAATGTCGAGACTCACCCTTATTGAATACGATATTGGATCTCCAGTTCCAAATACTCCAAAAATTGGTGTATAATCCAAAAGAAGAGAGGGTTTCCATTGGTTTAGGCCCTAACACCTTGGCCCAAGAATGAAAATCCAAAAGAGATTCTGGAATACCTGTTTGAATTTTTAACCATTTGAGCACCTCTTCTTCTATCACCTGGTTAGACTTTCAACTTTCCAAAAAGTGTGTTTAACTGATTCAATTTCATTACTACACAAAGGACAAAGATCACACAACTCCCCTCTTGATGAGATTATCACGGGGCTTAGACTCCCGAGGGAGGGAGTTGTGAACTCGTCATATCCGTTCTTTATCAAAGCAGCAGTGAACACGCCGTCGTTGAGTTCGGCGAGTTCTTGTGCTGAACTCAAGGAACCTATCATCCTAACCAAACTTTATTTTTTTACATGCAACAGACATCTTATTTTTGCTTCAAGTGAATACAACAGGGGAAATCGAATTTATAGTGGTGAGCTAGAGGACCAAGCTTCTTGCCAAAATAAAAAGACTCACCAGCGGAATATTGGCTTTCTCTAACTGGACTTGCATTGTTGAGATGATCCACTTAGACCGCCATTTGGACCATGAAACGCATTGATTACTTTGTTCTATAAAGCCTCTTTTCCTACACGAAATCTCTACCACCGTTCACATAAGAGTGAAAGATTTTGGGACTTTTAAAGATCCTATCCCAAGACCGCCTTGATCCAAGCTAGCTATCACCATATCCCAAGCTACCCAATCTATTTTCTTTTTAAAATATGCTAATCCCCAAAAGAATTTTCGCCTTCATCTATTACAAATAAAACTAAAAAGCATATCTCTTCACCCCTATCCGGTCACTTCTCTCTCTCTATACTACCTCTTTCTTTTCTTTTATCTGGTTTCTGGTTTTAGGGTTCATTTTAAATCTAATTAACTTGAGTGTATTTATAGAATGCTGTTAAGTTAACACGTCCAATTTACTTAAATATATATGTATTCTAAATTAGATTTATTGCCCTTTTAAAATAACTACAATGATACTTTTGGAGAGGACAAAAATAATAATTTTGGATAGTATTAATAAATTATTACCTTTAGAAAATAGTTTTAGATAGTATAATTTATAAAACTACTTTTTAAATACTCTTTCCTATATATGATTAACGTAGGATGTATCAAATATTTTTATAATAGTTAAATGAATTTTTTGCAACAAATTTATGCATATAAAAGTGTAGATTTATGATTAACATAAATAACAAAACATGAGCAATAGTATTAATATATATAAAAAATATTATTCAACGATGCTTCTATATATTCTAGTAAAGTAAAACATCTATCAAAGAACCTAAAATTGGAAAAAGTACACGTGAGCGTCCAACCTTGAAGAAACAACAAAATGAGTTGTAACCACACTTCAAGCTCTCAAAAATTGTAAGCATTCAACCAAGTCAAAATCATATGTAACTGAAATTCCAGACTTAATCAAGAAGCCATCCGAACAAGTTCTAGACTTAAACCATGAGCAATTAGAGAACGTTTCATAATTCATGGACTTAACCATTTGCCTCTATCATGTATTCATTTACCAATGAAACAAATTGATGTCTATGCTAGAATTTTTACTGATGGAATTGATGAATTACATGAATTACCAACTTTCTCATAATCACGTGCACCACCATAATACTGGATGGTCATGCTTATAGTTGGGATCGTGATTGTCAATAGGATTGAGGTGATCCTTCATTATTTAACCAATCGAGGTGGTATAACTTTCCTTCCTCTTAAGAAAAGTATGGAACAAATTCAGTAACATCATACTATTACGATTTCACATGTATATATTAATTATGTGATGACACAGTTAGAAGGAGATTATCCATTCCGGCTTATTGTATCAGCAACATAGCCCCATCTGAAGCTGGTTGGCAAACCATGTATATATCAGATTTGGAATCTTATGAAATATAGTAATCCAAAATCACTTGTTATGGATATAATGGAGTATTGTTGAATGACATCCTTTTTATATATTAATATATATTACTCATGTTTTTGCATTTATGTTAATCATTTTATATACACTTTTTTATGCTTGAAAAAATTTGTTGCAAGAAACTCATTTAATTGTAATAAAAAAATTTCTTACATCCTAATTTTTTTTAACGGCAAACACACCCACCCACCTAGTTTACACCTTATATCCTTAACAAGACTTGAACCCTCAACCTCTAAGAGGGAGAGACACCTTAGTCACACCTTGGTACGGCTAGGCCAAAGGCCCATTAGTGCTTACATCCTAAATTAACTATAAAATAATGAATCTAAAAAGGTAGTTGTATTAATTATCATATTCAAAGCTGTCATTGTTATTTTGAAAGAAAATAAATCTTATTTAGAAAGTGCTTTTTAGTTATTAAGGATGGTTGATGGTGGTGGTGGCGATAGGTGCCTAGTCGGTGGCAATGGCTGTAGTGATTAATGGTGGTAGTTGTATTGATGGTGGTTGTTGGTGACAATAGTAAATTGTGAAGGTGGTGGGTGATGTGGAAGCAATCGATGGGGATGATGGTCGGTGACGATGGCGATTGTGATTGTGAAGGTAACGATTAATGGCAATTGGTGGTGACAGGTTGTGGTTGTGGTTAAGGTGCCAACAAAGGATGAAATGGTGATGGGGCAACAGTGGTATGAAGGTTGTTGCCCTTGGTGGTGGCAATGATAGTGACGATGGTGGTAAAGAGTTGTTGTGGTGGTGGTGGTGACAGTGGTGTTGATGGTGGCAGTCGCCGGTGGTGGAAACATACATTTGAATCCACGATGATTTTGGTAGCAATGGATTAGTTTGTGTGTATGGGCCCCGATGGTGGGGGCGGCAATTGGTGTAAATGGTTATGTTAGTTGCTATTCACTGTTCGTTGTGGTTGGTGATGGTGGCGATTGTGGTCGATGGTGGTGATGATTATAGTGAGGAAGACAGTGTTGGTGGTGGCGAAGATAGCGTTGGTAGACGCAACCATCAATGCAATTAATGGCGGCGAGGTGATGGTTAATGATGGCGGTGATTGTGATAGGTGTTGGTGGAGATAGTTGGTGGAGATAGTTGGTGCCAATGGAGGAAGTGGTGGTGTGGGTTATGATTGTGCATCAAGCTACGACAGTGTCGTGATTGCGGCCGGCGGCGGTGATGACCGTACGTCGATGGTGGCGAGCAGTAATCGACACAGACATCCTTGAAACAGTTGCCCCAATTTTACTCCTAATATTGTGAAAGGTGATGATTTGCCCAAGAAAAATTATTAATGCACAACAATAGTGACATTTTTACACTCACAAATTTATAAACTAAAATTTCTTATCCATATGTTTGATGATATTAATATCCAAACACAATACTTTTGTTGTATAAGACTAATTCTTCTATACACATATCATCTCTAAATGTGAAAACACAAATAAACCAATAATAAGTATAATAAATTGCTAAGCTATAACAGGTTTTCAGTAATTCATTAGATTTACTTTAATGTAATTTTAATTCAACTGCTCGTAAACGAGTCGGAGTGTCGGACCAGCTTAACTGACACAAGTTGTTAGAAGTTAAACCCTTATAAATTATTCGATTTATTTGCCATATTTGCACTTTTGTAGATCTTCACATGTTGATATTTTCCATCCCATATATAAAAACCATATTTTAATATTATACAGAAATAGAAATGCTATATGTGTAAATAGACAGAGGAAGTTTCAAGATACTTCCAATAAGAAGTTGCCAGATGGTATGAAAAAGGCAACTTTGTGATTAAATAATTAGTAGGGGTCCATTCATGAAATTGTCATGGGTAGTGGGGCAATGCTGAAAACACAAAAAACAAAAGAGTTCAAAACTTTACACAGCCAGTACATTATGGGAAAGGTCATCCAACAAAAGGGTCATCTTCAACACTCTCTTAGATTTACATACAGACAAACTGGTAAAGATATTAACCATCATCCCACTTTACATATTTTCAAATTTCATCAGGTAAATGTTTGGATAATGTTGTAAAATATACATTTTATTCATTTTTAAACTGTAAATAAATCTAAGTGTAAATTAGAAATTTCAGATAAGATATACTATCATGTTTGATGTGTATTTTTAGTACTTGTACTATCATGTTTGATGTTTATATATTTTATACCTTGAATGTAATTTTTACGGTTTTGTATTGTTGTTTCAGAATTTAGATGATCATAAAAGTTTGTGTTTTAACAAATATCATAAATTTCCACTTCCTTATTTCTTAAAATTACAAATTTCATATTTATACTTTGATAATCAAGCATATAAATCACTGTAGTTGTGGTACTTTATTTTATTAGCCGTTGACTTGATAGCAAAATATTATAATACATAACACAGTCTATAAGCGTATTGTGATTATCTTTAACCAATTCTTAATTCCAAACATCTATAGATTTGAACAAAATTTTATAATTTAATAAATTTTTATTTTGCTTTGCAAATTATTATTAGTTTAATAACTATAATATCTTTATTAGTTTAACAGTATATTTAATAAATTTTATATATGTATAAACTAAAGGGATAAAGAGTCGAGGGTAAAGAGATCGATTGTTTTTAGACATTATGTATTGAGATAGTGAGAGATGAGTAATGTTTTGAGACATAGTGTTTGTTTTGAAATAAAGATAAGCATGTAAATTACTAAAATGCTTTTATGTACAAGTCACATGAAGTTGAGTGTTAGTTTGATTAAGATTAGTTACATAAGAATTAATCAAATTAACCGATCTTAATCAAATTAAATTTTGGCTTAATCAAAGCAAGTCGAAACCCGACTTACATACATTTTCTTGAATCAAGCCTTCAGTTGAGTAAGTATGGATTTTGCTTGGGGCTAAATAAGCTAGTGATACAAAGTATATGTTTATAAGCCAAACTACATATTGTTAGACCTTGTTTTTATGCTATATGTTTGTAAATTATCAGTTTAAAATTGATATGTTTCGTTTTAAATATTTGAAAAAAGTAAATTTATGAAACTATTAAATTGATAATGAATACATCCGTATCTGTGCTCGTGTGCACACGAACACTAATGCAGTAGAGACTCCTAAAGTTGCTTTCAGTGAGCAATTTACAGCGTCTGACTTATCAAAATGTTATAACAGCTCTTTTTACCTATAACTTAATCCTGACTCTTTATTTGATTTTTGGATAGTCTATATTTAACCATTCATTATATTCACTACTCAAACATAAATTGCGACGACAATAAATTACAACGAGTGAATTGTAACCGTTAAATCTAATATATCAACATCTATTTGATAGTTAAGATTTTTTCTTCGATTCTCACCTAATTTCCTTTCTCACAATAACCTTTAATTCCCATCAAACTAATATTCTAATTTTCTTTTTAAAAGGCAACAATATATATATTAATATAACCCAACCATTACATCCACGAGTACATGCCACTAAGCTTCTATGAGAATTAGAAGCAATATACAATCACCTGCAATTAGTGCAACTATAATTTCTTTACCAACATAAAAACTAATATTCTAACTGCCTAAGTATATATGTAAATTTGATTGGTCGATCGAAAACTAATTAACCCGATACATGACAAAGTTATTACTATTTACAAATTTTTTTATATTATTTTTTGAACTATTTGCAAGGAGCTTAATCTAAAATGTTTTCATCATTATAATATGGTCTATCACTTTTTTAGCAAAATATGGTATAAATGAAGCATATTATACAACAATATATGAGCTATAAAGTTCTTTTTTAATTACTTACTGAGATCCAGCGGATACTTTCAAGCTCAATTTGAAAGTTTTGAATTGAATTGGCTTGATTCGATGTGAATATAATTTATGATATTTTGTACATATACATACATATAAGTACCTCCTAAATATCTAGACTCAATTACTTCCTTATACCTACCTACCTATCCAATGTGCATGTGTTTTTTATCCTTAGATGAATTTGTATTTGGTCTAACAATATGATATCCACTTAACTATATACGTATAAAACTGCAGGTTTTCCTTCCATCGTTTATTTCTAAACATGGTAATATATGGACTAACACAGTTGTTTAAAAAATATGGACTAAGACCATGTGCATCTAATCCATACTTACCCTTCCAAATTTATTGTAACAACAACAACTACATCATTCCCACCTCTAACCCTCAAACCCCCACATTCAACTCATACTTACCCTCCTAATATTTTATTATAAAGTAATAAAAGAATAAGAAAAAAAAGAGGTGTGTGTGTGTCAGAGGACCCTCACGGGTCTGCAAACCAGAAAATGGTCGAAGGGTATCACAACCCGTGGCTTGACGATGGTACCCGTTGCTTCCCTTGCGTACCCGTTCCTTCACCCGCGCTCCGATGCGCTCAGCCTAACGCAATGAGTGTACGTATGTTTCTATCTGTTAACCTCAATTTCCAAAAATAATATCATCCTGGAATTGTCTAAATCAACACCCGTAATTAAGTTACTTAAAAACACCTTTTAATTAAATTAAATTTATTTACCTTCCAAATGTAATGATAATTTTGGATAGGATAAATAAAACTATTTCTCAGATTTCTTTTTTATAATTAAGTTAGAATGTAACAAACATATTTAAAATAATTAATGAGTTTTTACAACAAATTTCTTCAAGCATGAAAAATATATATAAGTAATTAACATAAATGCAAGAAGATGGGCAATAATATAACTCATCTATATCTATAAAAAGTGTTTTTATATAAGATCTCAGACGTGACATATACATAACTTGCCATCTAGCCACATATATATGACACTCTAAGGCGGATCTAATTAATAATTTGAAATGATAAGTTGGATAATCCTTCTAAATGTATCATCATATTATTATTATTATTATTATTATTATTATTATTATTATTATATATATATATATATATATAGGAAAAAGTTCATGCGAGAACCACAAGAACCAATCTGAGCCGTCCAATTTCCCCTCCTTCAATGTTATTGCGCACCCATGAATTCCTCACATTTACCCTGCCACACTCTATCCCTCTACGCTCACCATCCATGAAACTTCCTATATCCAAGGAACGGCTGAGATTGGTTCTTGCGGTACCGTTATTAGTGCGAGAACCGCGAGAACCAATCTCAGCCGTTCCTTGGATATGGGAAGTTAAACGGATGGAGAGCGTGAAGATATAGTATGGCAGGGTGCATGTGAGGAATTCATGTGTGGACAATGACATTGAAGGAGGGGGAATTGGACAGCTCAGATTGGTTCTCGCGGTTCTCGCACTAAGAATGGTTCTTGCATGAACTTTTTTCTATATATATATGGAAGGGTTAAACGAGAACTGTTTTTCGTACGAGAACTGCGATAATCAATTTTACCTTTAAAGAAATTTGTTACAAGAAGCTAAGTTAATTAATATAAATTGTTTTGTAACACATATACCATTACTTAATTATAGAAAAAAGATTCCAAGTATTAACTATTATATTCAAAACTATCATTTTTATTTGAAAGGTAGATAAATATAATGTGAAAGGTAAGTAAATCTAATTTTTAAAGTTGGGTTTAAGTAAATTAGAGGTGTTAATTTAGTGATATCCGTGAAATAACAATAAAGTAAGATTGCTTTTAAATGAGAAGTAATTAATGGTCATCTATATGTTAACTTACCATAAATATTTTAGGGTATTATTAGCAATCAATAATCATCTGAAGGTATACTAATGAAGAAACGGATGTTACTTCGGGTAAACTCATAACCCATGTCGTCAACAGATTGATGAAATTTATTGGTGCTAATATAATTTTAACTATTATAAGTATACTTAATATTCTAAAGTTATATTAGTTGTTTTCCATAACATAAATCATTTTTATTAACATCTAAATAATGACTTAAAATCGAAAAACATTATTCCTTGAAAACTGATTTTAATTAATTAGTTGCATAGATTCAAGTTAGAGCAAAAAAAAACATATTACATTAAAAAATACTTATTTTAATTATAAACAATCATTCTTAGTACAAACATTTTCTGATAAAAATGATATGAGAACCACACTTCCAGCAGATGGACCCCACAAAAATCCATGGAAAGGAAAGCCAACCAATAGGAAAACAAATTAAAGGATGGAGTTGATAAATCATCCAATTATATAAAGATAAGGCATTTTTGTGGGACCATATTGAACTACACAAGTGCATCTACCTTTGCTTCTTTTATAAATCCCTGCAATACTACCACAGTGTTCTCTGTAAAAAGTGCACACAGTGGGACACACACCCACCTCCTAAAACCTTCAATCCCATCATTCAATTTTTCAATAACACAATAATTTTTCAAACAAAAAGTTCCAACATTTGATTCTTAGATCCCTATTATACCCTCATGGTCTCTTCGGACAAGAAATTGGCCAACGTTGTAGGAGGAAAAACGGCAAGAGCTTGTGATAATTGTATAAGAAAGCGTGCTCGGTGGTATTGTGCCGCCGATGACGCTTTCTTGTGCCAATTATGTGACGCCTCAGTTCATTCAGCTAACCCTTTGGCTCGCCGTCATGAACGGGTTCGGCTAAAGGTGGCTTCTCTGAAGCTTTCAACTTTAGACAAACCATCGCCACCGCCGTGGCACCATGGTTTTACCAAGAAACCGAGGACTCCGCGTGGCGGGAAGCATGCGTGTCGACAGGCACCAAAATCAGAAGAAAGCAGTATGAGTAATTTGAGTTTCAATCCGCTTCACTTAGTCCCGGAGATCGGAAGCGATGACGCCACTACCGGGACATGTGTAGATCAACTTCTTTATCAAGTCCCGGTGTTTGATCCGTTTGCGGCGGAGCTTTGTCTTTCCGGCAACTCGAATGACGTGGCGACGCCTGAGAAACAAACGGAACTGACAACTCCGGTAGAGGTTGAACGTCATCATGATCATCATCATGTGTCGAAAGTGACGTTTGATTTGAATAGTTTAAACGGGTTGATTCTTCCGTCCGACGTGGAGCTGGCGGAGTTTGCAGCTGACGTGGAGAGTTTGTTAGGAAAAGGGCTTGATGAGGAGTCGTTTGCCATGGATGGATTAGGGTTACTTGATTCATGTAATAAAGAAAAAGATCAGAGTTTTGAAAGAGTGAAGGTTGAAGAAGTTGAAGATGATCAGATGCAGTGTGAAATGGTGGATAGTGATATGGAGATGATGAGAGAGCCGTTTCAGTTGAGCTTCGATTATGATTCACCGTTATGGGAGGAGAAAGATGAGAAGCTGCTGACGGTGGAAGGTGGTGGTTATAACGGCGGCAGTGGTGGTGGTGGTGGTGGTGGTGTGGATTATATGGGTGTGGTTAAAGAGGATAACGATGTTGTTGATATTAGTTTAGAAAAAGATGACGACGAAAATTATAATAATAAGAATAAAAAAAGAATATTAAAGTTAGATTATGAAGGAATCATTGCTGCTTGGGATGAACAAAGATCTCCATGGACCACCGGTGACCGGCCGGAGTTGGATCCCGATGATTGTTGGCCTGACTGCATGGTAGGTCTACTCTACATACTATTGTCAATTTTTTCAATAATTCAGATTACTTTTTTTACTTCAATAATATCAAGCATTCATTTTACATATATATAATATATTCACCATTTGCATTCCATTCATATTTCTTTATTTTACACATCGAGAGATCCTAAGTTTAAAAGAACACAATGGTTCATGTTTCTTTATAAATTGAAACCTTTTTTTAAGATCCATTACTTTTTAATATACAAAAAAAAATTAATATAACCGGTCATGTTCTTCTCAATCTGAGAAGATATATTTCCCGAGATTGGATTTTTCTACGTCTAATCGATCTTGAGTCTTGTAGAAAAAAGTGTTACAATTAAGCGTTAAAAAACTTGTATCATACAAGACATTTTTTACTTAATTAGGGTTAAGAAAATCTTAGTCACTGAGCATATAACACACACACACACACATATCTATATACTTATTATGCAAGAACTTCTGACATATTAATTTCAAAAAGAGATTTATCATGTACATACATCATCATCAGCTGCTGGATTAACGTTATGATTATTTGGATGTATCAGGGTGGATGTGGGATAATGCATCACCAACATCATCATTATGGAGATATGGGGATGATGACGGGGAATCCAGCAATGTTAGATGGAGGAAGAGAGGCAAGAGTGTCGAGGTATAGAGAAAAGAGGCGAACGAGGTTGTTTTCGAAGAAAATAAGGTATGAGGTACGAAAACTAAATGCGGAGAAAAGGCCTAGGATGAAAGGAAGATTTGTGAAGAGGGCATCTTCTTTAGGCTTTCCTTTGCTTACCAAATAGTTAACAGTAACATATCTTGCTAACACTACATATCATCTTGAAGTTTTGTAAGGTAATTAAGCTTTGTACTTAATTAGGTCTTCCTAATTAAGATTGTTCATAGATCTTTAATAATGATCAGAAGAAATCAATTGTGTTTTGTTAATGAGTTGATGATGCATTCGGATCATTAATTAATGTTGGGTTTGGGTCAAATATAGGTTATTTGACTATAATTAGAAGGGTTTAGTTCCTAAAAGTACATCGAAGTTGTCACCTTTTGCTATTGTGTATACTCATCTTTCATTACTCCCATTTAATACACCGAACTCTTCAAAACTACCGTTTAGTACACCCGATTACCTGCTCAGCAGGTAACCGGTAATTTGTTTTATTTTTACTTTTTTTTATTCCACCTCATCATGCCATCTCATAAAATTTTGCCACATCATACAATTAAGAACACCTTCATCTTGATGTTCTTCCTTCAAGAACATCTTCCTCTTCAACCCAGATCTGATGAAGAACAGAAACCAAACAGAAACCAAAATCAAAACCCACGAAGAACTCTTCAAAATTCATTCTAACACTCAAAATCAAAACCCACGAAGAACACCTAAAATCTGTTATCTGGAACTGTTGATACCTCAACAAAGATTTGGGTTCGAGAACTAACAAACAAGAACCGAACTCACAAACAAGAACACCTAAAATATGTAATCACCAAGACAAACATGAACTCACAAAATCAAAACCTTAAAACGAAAACCCTAGAACCACAGATGTATCAATCATTCCAGAAGCAAAATTGGAACCAAGAATTTGTTTTTGAGGCATCGATCGATACCCTAAAAACAAAAACCCTAATCATTTATCTGTTTGTGAGGTATCGATTGTTCTTGATGGTCTTGAAGTGAAGATGAACCAAAAACCAAGCAAAATCGAAACCAAGACCAAGAACCGAGAACCAAGCAAAATCAGAAACAAGAACCAAGCAAAATTGGATCGAACTTACCCAGAAACATTAAACATGATACATGAAAAACCCCCAAACCAGTCACGGTGGTGGTGCAGTGCGATGATGAAGATCGAAACCCTAGATCTGGGTTCTCGAAGTCAGATCTGCAGTGCGATGATGAATATGATGAAGATCGAAACCCTAGATCTGGTGAAGGAGTTGTTGAAGGTGGTGGTGAAGGCGGCCGGAGCTGGTGATGTTCTCGATGGCGGCGGCTGTGATGTTCATACGATGGTGAATGTTGTGATGTTCTCGGTGGTGAAAGCGATGGAAGATGAAAACGATGTTCCTGAAAACCCCCAAATCAGATTTGTTGTTCTTGAAAACCCCATAATCGCATATCTGTGATCGATGAAGATGAAAGCGATGGAAGCTTCATCTGTTGAAGCTTCTGGGTTCATAAAGTTATTATTATTATTATTATTATTATTATTATTATTATTATTATTATTATTATATTTTTAGTTATTGTTAAATAGAAAATTACACATCATCACTCAAAACACATGCCACATCATCAAAACCGGATCCACATCACCCTTAACCTGCTATCACAGGTTAAGATGTATTAAATGGTAGTTTTGAAGAGTTCGGTGTATTAAATGGGAGTAATGAAAGATGAGTATACACAATAGCAAAATGTGTCAACTTCGATGTACTTTTAGGAACTAAACCCTAATTAGAAAGACCAAATTAATATGTTATTGGCTGCACTCTATAGTTAAATTGTTAATCTCTTTAAAATTGGTCTGATTTAAGACCGATACTTAAAGCTCTTAAGGATGTAAACGAGTGAAACTTGGTTTAATTAAGTATGGAATTTATCAAGCTTGTCTCATGTAGGATTAATTATCCTCGAGCTCGTCTCATAAAGTAGGCGTGGCTCTTTAAGGCTCGGGTATGATTCAATTTTTATTTATAAAAGAAGAGAGATCGAAGTATCAACTATATATCATACATGTAGAAAACCTGGAATTCTATATACAATGAATATGTCGTCTTGTTTATGAGAAAAAAATTATGAGGGGAATTGAACAATAATTGAAAATACATAAGTAATTAATGATTCTTTTAGTTAAATTACTTAACCGGGAAATCGACACGGCATTCATAATCATGCATGATTCCGTGTATAAAATTAAAAATATAAATATCTAAATACTTGTTAGATATTTGAGATCGAAAGATAAATAAAATATATTATTAAAATAAAAAGAACAAATAAAATTATTAAAATATAAAGAAAAACAAAAAAGAATATTGTAAAACGGGGACGATGATAGGGAAAACCAATTATTTATACGGGGATGCGGAGGAGGACGGGTATGATGATCCCCGTTCCAATTACCCGATACCGCTATCCGATTATAACTTAATATTATATATACACACATATTAATATGCGTAAAATTATTTTTAAATGGAAAATATACAAATCTTTATACACTTTCATACAACCTAATTTTAATCGTTGTCTTTATTTGAATCGTTTGGTTTTAATAATTTGGATGAATTTAGATTGTTTAAGACTTTAATTTCGGTTTATATATTTTTGTATTCGATTATATTAGTATAATGGATTTCTAAAACTCGTTGTCTAATCTTAACGATGAGGATCCCCTTCGTGAAAATTCACAGTATATTTTAACGGGTATCTTCGCGGTGAAAATTACCAATAATTACATTTTTTATATTAAAAGAGGTCAGCCGTTTTTCCGCGGCTTTATCCGATTACCGACTGGGATCCCTTTTTTAATCCCTCCGGTTTTATAAGAGGGGAAATTGATAGTTTTCTTAAACAGGAACGGGGATATACCCTGTTACCATTCCTGCGTGTGACTTCCAATGGTTCTTTTGCATTTGTCTTCGCGCATAACGGACATTTTTAGATACACCGCCGGTTTGATCATCTTCTTCTTTAAAATTATTAGAGTTAATTACTGAAATGGTCCCTGTGGTTTGGCCAAAATGTCCTTTTTAGTCCTTTATGACAAAACTTGATGTGTTTGGTCCCTCTGAATGTCATTTTGTCACGTAAATGGTCCTTTAGCTAACTGTCCGTTAAATATTCTGTTAGTTTTGTCTTTATAGGGGGTATGTTAGTCATTTCCCTTTAAACCTTTTTTAAATAAATATTTATTTAATATATTTACCCTTCCCCTCCCCACTAACCCTAGACTATCTCTCTATCTGTCTCTCTCTCTCTCTCTCTCTCTCTCTCTTCTCTCTCAGTCTCTCTCTCTAAAACTCATCCTCCACACACCACCACCACCATCCTCCACCACCACCTTCACGACTCTCTCTCTTCTCTCTCAGTCTCTCTCTCTCTAAAACTCATCCTCCACCGATCGGTTTGCATACCTACAACCGTCACCACGTACCACCATCCTCCACCACCACCACCTCCACGACTCTCTCTCTTCTCTCTATCTCTCTCAGTCTCTCTTTAAAACGCAACCACCATCACACCGCCACCGTTCACCACCACCAGTGTCACACCACCACCACAAAATACCCTAGCCATCATAGAAAACCCTAGTGCCACCCAAATATCACCGTAGAAAACCCTAATAGACGGTGGCGAGTTTTTTCTCTCTCAGTCTCTCTCTAAAACGCAAGCACCGTCATACCACCTCCACGACTCTCTCTCTTCTCTCTCTCTCTTCTTGTCATATGCGCTTTGAACAGATCTCGACGGGGTTTTCTAGGTTGAACACACACACGGTGGCGACGGTGGCGAGTTTTTTCTGTAATCGACGGTGGCGGCGGCTAGACTAGGTTTTTTTTAGGGTGGTGCTTGTGCTGGTTGTGGTGGATGGTGGCGGTGGTATCGATGGCAGATCTAGGGTTTATAGTGAATTAGGATTTACAGTGGTGGATGGTGGGTGGTGGTGGCGTGTGTAGATGGTGGTGGTGGCTGTGGATGGTGGATGGTGGTGGCGGCTGTGGATGGTGGTGGTAACCGAGAGAGGAGATGGAGAGAGAGATGGAGAGAGAGAGAGAGTAGCGTGAGATAGAGAGAGTGTGAGATATTCAGTTAGCTGTGGAGTGAAATAGTGGATTGTGATTTACATTTTTTATTTAACAAATATTTAATAAAAAAAATATTTTTGAAATGACTAAAATGCCCCTATAAAAAGACAAAAATAACACCAAAACTAACGGACAGTTAGCTAAAGGACCATTTACGTGACAAAATGACATTCAGAGGGACCAAACACATCCATTTTTGTCATAAAGGACTAAACATGATATTTTGGTCAAACCACAGGGACCATTTCAGTAATTAACTCAAATTATTTTTTTATTATTATTGTTCATCTTCTTCTTTGAAATTATTATTCTTATTATTATTTAAAATTTTCTAATGCAAAATATCAAAAGGTCGTTAGATATTATGTAGTCATCCAAAGTAAAATGTTAGCGGTTGTGGTCGCATTCCACATTACGCAAAACTTATTATATGAAAATTATTTTTCTTATCCATCTCAAAAGCTATGCAAATATATTTAAAACTCGTAAGTACAATATACTATACGTTTAAAAATGAAAATTTATTAAATACCATATATTACAATTAATTTAGGATGTTGAAACATCGATCCGCCAGGTTGGTTTAGATGGTTTTGTCGGGCCGTTCTCCATCTTCCCGAACTTGGATCCATGCTGCAAACATCAAGAAATCCGTTAGAAGGTGACCCGAGGCCGAAGCCCCGGGATCAACCCTCCGACGATCAAGTCAGTATATGTAGGTGTGTATGCAAATAGAGAGCATATGGAGAGAAAGAGAGGAGAAGAGGGGCTGGGGATCAGAGAGAAAGTGATAAATATAGAGAGAGAGTTCAGAGTGAATAATCATACCAGAATATGTGAGAGATGGGGGTATTTATAGAGTTTTTAAAGGAGCTTGTCCACTGGTCCTTGTCCAGTGGTCCTGGCCAGGCCAGCTGTCCTGACAGAGCTAACTATCTTTACTCAATGGTCTTTCTGTTCCTCTTGCAGCTCTGGCATATAACTAAATGCACTTGTACCTTTTGTCGGGTAATATAATGCATCTTCTAGAACCTTGCACTTTGTGTAGCTTCTGATGCTTCATTCTTCAGTCCGGACCAACCTCCGGTTCAGTTGGTCAGGTACATATATCATCAGTTACATTATCTCAAATAATGGAAAGTATATTCCATCATTAAGCTGGATGAAATTTAAATCAATTCAATTCATTTAAATTCTACGACACAAATAGAACTTTTAAATGTATTTTTCATTTAATATACATTTCTATAAACTAAAACAATTTCCAAATTTATATTCTAATTATCCAAATCAGCTTATATCGATTAGATAATCAATCACTTGTATTTTTATCTCTAAATAAATACTATTAGTTAATTTCATTTTATTTGTCAAGAAATAATATATTTGGTTAAATAATCACTATATATATTAATAATATCAAATTTTATTAATATAATTAATATAGGTTAATACACTTTTAGTTAAGTTATTTACATCAGCTAAACAAAATAAATGATGAATTAAATCTCTT
Source organism: Pulicaria dysenterica (assembly GCA_947179395.2). NCBI lineage: Eukaryota > Viridiplantae > Streptophyta > Magnoliopsida > Asterales > Asteraceae > Pulicaria > Pulicaria dysenterica. The sequence continues at coordinate 91,424,252 of OX359290.1, forward strand.
AATTTCGGAATTTCATTTTTGCTCTACTAGGATGTTATCATCGAATGTTATGTATTCCTAAGACATTAGCTGTAATAGAGCATACTTATACCAGAAATTACCGATATATATTATTAAATTATATTAGATATTAACTTATGTTGCCTTGAAGATATTATTATTATATATTGGTTATTTTCACTATTACTATTATTGTTTATGTTTTAATACTAATTTTCTATTTGTAATATTAATATGTTAGAATACTTTAATGTTTGTAAAATCGAAGTTTCCTGATAATATAATGGTAGGAAGTAGCAACTATCAATGTATTATCAAATTAGGTATTCAACATAAATTGTTTTTAAGATATTATTATTATTATTATTATCATTATTTTATTTTTACTTCTCTTAGCATATTTTTTACACTATATTTATTTCCATTGCCTCCAACACTACCTAAAACTATAACTTATTCTTTCCTAACAAACTAGTTATCTATCTCAATTCTACGTCTAGATATACTGTTAAGAGATCACACACTCGATCATAGAATAGTAGCTCCTCCATGTCGAACCTAAACTCGTCTCCCCAACTCAGTAATGGGCATTCACCTACTCCTATTAACAACAACTTGTGTTTTTTAACCGGTTTTGTATGATATCCCTCTTAATTGATGATGGATCTTTTAAAGTACTTTGCGTTAATGTTTATAACCATGAAAAAGGTTTGTAAATGGGCTTTAAATTAGAACAAAACATACATAGAGTTGTCTAGAATAGGATCAATCAAATATAGATAGATTGTGACATCTCTAAGTACAATTCTTTCCATTTCTTTATATGTTCTCACTCGAGTCCTCATTCAAATTGGTTTCTTGCAAACCAGTATTAAGAACATTTTCATTATATTAACTAAAGCTTTTAGTGTAGCAAGACAAATAGTTTGATTAAGCTTTCTTGGAAGATCTTTCATAACGAGTTATACTATTCATGCGTTATGACAAATAATAAAATATATTAATGAACAAAAGATAAAAGAACATTAAATACAAATATTTAAAACAATTTGGAAAAACATAAACGATTGTAGATTAGAAATATGGTGTAGTTTGATTGAAGAGAATTCTTATCCATTTATGTTATGAACTTCAGATTAAAATTAGTTCATGTTTTAAAAAATTTCATACGATGTTCAACAAAACAATTAACATTCTAATAATTAAAACCAATGAAAAAAATTCATAAAGGAAACAAAAACTTTAGTAGAAGTGTAAAACTATTCTAGTTTTTTTCATCTTAAAACATAAAAATGAACTTTAATATTAAAAAGAAATGATATAACTGACGATGCAAGAAAAAAAATCTTTATTAGTTTAATATGTAAATGTTTAATGTAAATCAATATGTATATATTCGTAACTAAACTTTTATTTACATTTTAATTTAAATTTCTACGAAATAATTAATATGTATATCAAACTTTGTATTTTTTTAGCATTACAATATATTAAAAATAATAATTGTTTGTAGATATTTATCATATTATGATAAATTTTATATTAAGATCCATTGCCTGACAATACATACTCGTATTACACTGATCATATTGTATGTTAAAAGATGTAAAAGAAAAATAAATTAAAAATAAAATAAAATTTTATATTAATATTTAGATGTTAAAACAAATTCAGTAAATAACTTAATAATAATCTAATTTTAATTTATGATTTTTAACTGGAAAAAGAATAGCCACGTGGATATCTCGAATTAATTGAATTGATATTAATATAATAATATAATCAGCAGCGACGTTGGAATTGAACAGAGGACCTCCTGGTTCAATATACAACTTCCTATCAATTGTTTGGAATTTTCATTTATATATTGATTATCTGATTATTGTGATCTAAAATCGCATATAATTAGTTTAAAGTGTTTGGGGTTTTCAGAAATCAATTATTTGTGTTTTGGAGAATACAAAACGCGGTTTTGAGAATCTACTTTTGAGTTGTTTTTTCAAACTGATTATTTTATTATTGTGATATAACTACTTAATTTAAAAATGAGTTGATATACATTGCTAAGCACTAAAAAATTGATTATCTTATTATTGTGATACGAAGCAATATAATCAAATCCAAACACTATTATTCAGTAACACGTTCTCTCTACAATTGATTATAAACACATGATCTATTTTCAAATCGCAATCCCAAACACCCGATGACCAGGAAGGCTTTTTACATTTGTATCATATTTTAAAACACTTAACATTTATTAAGATGGATACAGTTAATAAAGCAGTTAACTATCATGATAATGTTTGTTGTTATAATATAGTAATGCCATACACTTACATTTGTTATTAAAAATACAGTTAGTAAAACATGAGTTTGTACTGAATGAATCAACTTTATAAGTGAAAATATCATCTTTCTTATTAATTGTTATTATAATATAATAATGCATACACATTAGTAAGTGTGATCTCCATCATTGCAAAGAGAAAAGTTAATCTCTTTTCTTTAGAGATAAATGTCGGTGGTCACTTCAAGATCTAAGATAAGTAGTTGTGTACAAAGGTGATTTCAACCTTTCTAAAGCAAGATAAGGGAGACGATTCTTACACAATAAAAATGACTATACACAACAACTTCATGCATCATTAACTTGTATCACGTGCATTAACTGTTTGTACTTTGTTGTGTATGGCTAAAAACTGTTGTGTACGGATCAGCTCCTGTAAGACAAGTGTGTAACTTTTAGTTGAAAGCCAATAAGCAACTGCTGTATATATATTTCTTCCTTTTCAATATTTACATTTAAAGTTTTGTTCTTACATTAGCGGTTTAATTAGTTCTGAGAATCAAATAAAGATAAATTAATAATATTATCTTCCAAACTCAACATAAAATCCGTTGGATATAGAAACATGGTTTAACATGACCGCACAAGGCAAAACCTTCACTTTCAGCTTAATTAATTTTTCCTAAATATAGGTTATAATCAGGGATACCTGATTTTAATTAGAAAAAAATTGGTTAAAATTAATATTCTTAATAAGTGGAGGATAATGTACCATTTACATCAAAGTTTTATGTATTGACAAGTGGGAGAATGAAACCAAAAGGCATAGATTGAAATTGATGAGTTAGAGAGTGACAATTAATTATAAGGGTTATGGGATGTTGGCATTTTCTTGCTTTCTTTTCATAGTTGCTGTGGAATATGGTCCCTAAATATGAAATGTCACCTCTTTGGATCTTAGAGATGTTTCAAGAAACATATATCCCGTCACATTCATGTCAATTCATTTGAGCTTTTGGTAAACAAGAAGGACTTGTAATGGTCCACAAATAGCATCCTTGTGTTGTGGGTAAAAAACCCTTTCAACGACTATATTTTCCACCAAAATTATATGTTCTTAATTTTTTCAAACTCTGATACGAAGATAAGATGCTTTATCTATATGATTATTTTCAATGACTAAATATTAAAATTACTAATTATTTATCAACGATGTGTCATTACATTACAAAGCATCTTAAATTAATAGAGCAACAATATAAACGAGAGTGTATTTCCGCGCTTTGCTGTGGACATAAATGTTAAATATTTTTAGAACTAAAAACATAAAATAAATTATCACAAAATGTCAATACATATCTATTAATCATTTTATGTACAATCTTTTACATGTTAAAAAAGCAAGTTTCAAAATTATATTAAAGATTAAGCACTGTTAGGAGTCAATAAACAATTATAAGCTAATTTATATGCACGTGAATTTGTTGTTAGTAATTTTGTTTCTTTTTTCTTTTATTAAGTAATATTGTATGAGGAGGTTTTTCAAATGTTTTTATGTTTCAAAAGACAATTAGAAGATTATAACATTAAAGAATTTAGCTTTTTATGAACAGATTTATTAATAACAACTTAGTTTTTGATAAATTCTTAAATAGCTTAATTGTTATATTAAATTTAAGTTAAAGGGTTAAAAGATTTGCTAAATATAACTTGAGAACTAAAATGGTTATTAATTATTAAATAAAGTTTATTTAAACCATTTTAAAACACGAAACATAAGAAAAAAAGTTAATTCGCAATATGTTGCTATAAAGGAATTAATAAGACAAAAGGAAAAATCAAATAAAAAATATTTCTTTGTTATAAAATGTAAGAAAAATATTAGTAATAAATAAAGGGAAAACTAAAAACAATATGTTCCAGAGTCTTGTAGAAGAATTAAAATGAAAGAAAAGTGGAAAGATGAAAGAATGGTAAAAAGAAGGTGAAAAGTGAAAAGTGAAAAAAAGAAAAAAGGGAAAAAATTGTGTTTAAGAGGATTAGAAATCATGACCTTAAGGTTGAAAGGTGAGCCCTTACCATCCTATCTAGAATAAAAATTTGTTACTTTTACAGAATATGTAACGATAGCCCATTCGAACGCAATTCACGATTGAGTAAATATATAAATTACCAAAATACCTCTATTGGTGAGTAATTAATGACGTTAAAAACGGTTCTCGTACGAAAAACAATTTCGTTTGAACTTTCGCCTATATATAGGTAGTTCATTTGAGAATCAACCTTATTGTAAGCAACAAGAGAACCAGTCTTAGCCATTTGGTTCGTAACTTGAATTCATGGATGGAGATCGTGGGGGATAAAGTGTCGTAATGTATATGTGATGAATTCATAAGTGGGTGGTGGAATTGAAGGAAGGGTTATATATATATATATATATATATATATATATATATATATATATATAGCGGTTCAAACGAGAACTGTGAGTGCCAATTATAATCACAATGAGTCACGCGAACAACATATTAATAAATTCTTGAAAGCGACATGTTATAAAATGAAAACTATTTGTTGCCGCAGATTGCGCGGGTACGATGCTAGTATATCTATACTACTATATTAAACATACACCTCTCTCTCTCCTATTAAAAATTAAGATTACTTAATTTTCAATCAATACAAAATCCCCACCATCCATTTTACCTTATTGAATCTCCTCCGTCCATCTAATTTTAATTCTAACATCGTTAGGGTTTCACACTTACGTTTCATTCCATCCCTTCCTTCTCTCGATTATCACCATTCCCTTTGATGGCTGCGTTCTGCTCTTCCCAAATCGCCGGTCTCCGGCTGATGCTTCCGTTCGCTGGATGCCATCTCTGATGGCCTACCGTCTTCGCCAGCCCCTTCGCCTTAGGCTTTGTCTGCCCTCGCAACAAGGTTCATTCGATGCTGCCCTCAATTGTCGCTTTGTTATCTGCCCTCGCAATTCTGCTATTCCTTCGATCAATCGTTTGATGGTAATTTTTATTTCTTAACTTTGGATGTATTATCTGCTCTCGTCGGCTGCCCTCAATTGTCGCTGGGTTGGCTGCCCTTAATTGTCGCTGGGTTTTCTTGTTGCATACTTTCTTTGGTAACATCTCAGATTGTTATTATTACGGAATATTACCTCTTCTATTATCTATATTTTAGTATCTGTGTGAAATTGAGTTCTATGTAGCAATGTGTTTGGTTTCGTTAAGAAGCGGAGGTGTTATGGCATGTGTTTCACAGTGTACGAGCAGTGACGCTTCTCGAAAACAGGTACTTTGGTTATTCTAATACTTGCATCGTGGTCAATTGGATTGGGTAAGAATTTGTATACATACATGGTTTTTAGTCTAGGGTTGAAATATTTTAATCAATGCTGATGGATGTGGTCTTAGATTTAGGAAGATAGAACTCTGTTGTTTTTGGATACCAAGTTTTACCTTGTAATAATTGATGTTGCATGGTTAAAGTTATATACGTCTTTATTTTGTTCCTCCAAATCTGCTCTAATGATGTGATTGTTCATCAACCATTCCCTGAATCTACAAAGGATTCTCAATGTGTGATGATTATTGAGGCTTGTTTAAGTTGTTTTGCACCTATATAGTGCCATGTTCCTGCTGTGCATCACTAAACTTAATTCTATGTAAGATGCAAATAGTTTTTCATAGTTATTCTTTTAGTAGTTTGGCCTTAGTTATATCTTGGAAACAGAGTTATGTATCAAGCCATTTGACAACGTAGTCATTTGACAACGTATGTTATGTCATACGAACTCGATGTTATGTATCAGTGGGTGGAATTGAATCATTATAAAACAAGATTTAACAAATTGAAATGGTCAATGACCAAGATGGCTAGATGAGAAGCTTATAATTTGTTTGAGGAAAAAAAGGAATTGAAAAATTGGAAATTGTCAAATCTTATGATTTAGGAGACAGCAGTTACAGTAACTTTGGATGCTGCATTAAACCATTAGAAAAGATGTTTTCTTTATTTTTATTTTTATTTTTCTGAAAATGTCCTATGTTTGTATGTAGTATTAGTGTGTATTGTGTCTGTGTTTTTGTTGTATTATTGACATTCTTTGGAAGTATAATCACATGTGATGGCATCATGAGAACAACATGAAGATCTTATTTTAAGTTCACTAAGAACTTGTCATTTCCGTTAGTTGTTCTGTTGTTAGTATTTTATTATCTACTTTTCTTTCTCATGTTTATTTGTTTTGGAACTATTGATTTGCATGTTTATAAGTTACCTACTTATCTAATATATGCTACTTATTTTGGAGGTATGATAATTAGTCCTTCCTGCTGATAGCTAGAACGAGTTTAAGAAAACTGTTATTTTTCCTATATGGCTCAACATTTCCAACGGGATGATTGGTATTGAAAACTAATACAACGTATGGAAATTGGAGTAATTTTAGAGAACCTCCTCACGCCCCTGCTAATTATTCATTGTCCCATCATTATGCCATATTGGGTCTCAGTAGGTACACCACGGTTATGTAATTAGCTGTAAATTCTTGATAATGCATTACTAATTATCTTATTATCATAATTTAATTCCTTTTGGGGGTCTTTTTTTTGTCCGTGCGTTGGCCCTAATTCTTGTAGTGTGTTTTGTACTGTCCTCTGGTTAAGATTGTATTTCTTGTAGGGTGTTTTGTACTGTCCTCTCGTTATGATAGTCTATGGCTTAATAACTTAAATATCTGAATGGGTATAATCCTGACCACCCCTCCATTGGTCATGCTATTCGGGTTTAAAAAGTTCAGTTTCCATTGAAATTGAGTTATATGTGAAATTTTGTAGAGTAAGACTTTTAATAGATTATCCCACTGATTACTGATTCATGAAAAGAAATTGATCAAAATAAAAGAGTAATATTTGCACTTCAGTTCTTATCAAACATATAAGAAATAGAAACCACATAATAGTTCCTCAATATTGCTTGAAATAGGCCAGGTTTTCTAATATATTCAACAACTTTTTTTTGTCTTGAAATAGGTCAAGAACAACACCATAGACAGATGATGAAATCAAGATAAATACTCATTTGATAACCTCTTGGCTAACCTTTATAAATCTCTCTTTGGTTGTTTATATTGTCTTTTATGTTACCTTTGTATGGATCTTATCATGTGAACCAATATGGTATGTATTGTAGTGAATAGGTAGTTTTGATTTTTTCTACGTAAGAGAACTTATAATTCTAATATGATAACCTTTTAATAGTTCTTTCTATTTAATAGTTAGAAGTATATATTTTCTTTTACTTACAAATAAAATCATAATTGCTGGTTTTATGTGATGCAGACTGCATTCCGAAGCAAGGCAAAGCAATATCATCCTGACCAAAATCAAGATAACATAGGTGCAGACTTTTATTATTCTTTTATTATCAAAGGTATTTAACTCCTCATCCTCACCAACTGTTTTCATTACACGAGTAAATGTTGAGTATATCAAGATGAAATTGTATTAAAAGTAGGTTATTCGTGATTTATGCAGAGGTTACTAACTCTGAATGCCACTACAGTCTCAAATAGAAACCGCAACTGTGAAATTCTTTATTTAATTTGATCCTTTATACGTATTAGGAAAGTTTGCTGTAATTTTGTAAACTATCTTTTTTAAGCAAAATTTGGATTTAATTACCTTTTTGTAATCACATTAGTTTATTTACAATTGTCAAATGAAGAAAGGTTATTCATTCCGTAATTAAACGTAAGAGTAAAACTATGAAATATGGTCAATTTACGTTTTAACCAAATTAACTCCATATACACTTTCCTTTTTTTCAAAACGAGATAAAAAATGATAGTCTTTCTGTAAATAAATTGAATGTTATTTCTCTTCTAAAACTATATATATGTCATACCCATTTCCTAGAAAAATATATTAAGTTGTCTACATTGTAAAATCATCTTCGTTCCAAGAGCTCCGGTAAAACCTTAATCTTTCTTTTGCGTTGTTTATTAAATTCTTTGTTGTTTATTTACACATTGTTGATTTTCTTTTGTCTCATAACTCTGGCAGCAAGATGAACTCCGAAATGAATCTCAACAATGCCATGGAATGCTTCAGCATTGAGGAACCTGTGATAGAAGACACTCCTATGATGGATGCTCCTCTGTACACTGCCCCTCTTAGTGAAATAATTGTCCCTGTTACGACAAATGATATCCTTTAGGTAAGTCATTGATCCAAATAGTGGTTTGCTGATTGTTAATGAATTGTTCTTGTTTAAAATGTTTGATTTAGTTATGGCTTTTGCTCTTTGATAACTTTAGTTATTTCATGCTAATTATTGCTTTTGCTCTTTGGTTTTTCAATCTGAAAAGTTTCTCAATATCGCATTTAATTGTTTTGGTTCGAGCTTTAAAATTTTTTAGACGACCCTAATATTATCGCATTGTTAATATTAATAAGATTAAAGATGACAAAAATAAACAATAAAACATGCAAACGTCTATCCAGGGTAGTGTACTTTCACAAAATAAATAAATAAAAAGTGTATAAACACTTAAATCTCTCTCTCTCTCTCTCTCTCTATATATATATATATATATATATATATATATATATATATTCTTTATTAATTATTTTTATATGTATGCAACATCTATGATTGTTGTATCTATCACTTTTCTTCTTAAATAATTAAATTTGTTTACGATGGCTCACAAAATAAAATACATAACGTTCTGTCAAATACAAGTAATTAAGTAGATTAGTCTGCTATTCTTAGTATATATTTGTCACGTATGTACATACGTGGATATAAAATATTGGATTATATATAATTAATGGGTGCAGTGGTCTTTGTATTTAAAGTGATGCCGTGGTGGTACTTTATAGTTAAAGAGTTGATGTATAGACTTAAATTGTTGTATTTTTGTTTAAAATGTTTGATTGCTGATTAAATAGGTTTAATTATGGCTTTTGAGTGTTGATTTCTTTATCTGAATATTATCTCAAGGTAGTGTTGTTTTGCTAATTTAATTTAAATTTTTATAAAATAAATACAGATAGCACATCTAAGATCAATCATGTCTTATTAAACCAATCATGAATTTAGTGAGGGATATCCAATATGAACTAAGCTTTCACAGATTGATGGTATTTATTTAAAATGTTGTATTCTTTATTTGATTTCATTAATTTTAATTGTGGTCTATCAAGAAGTTCTACGTGACGAATTAGGTAATGGTTTATCATACGTATATATGTTTGTTAGACACAATTTTCCCACTATCAATATATAATAATCATTATATTTTTCTTGCAGGGTATATGCACAGATTGTTTGACGAATTGTAATTTTTTTCACGCATTTCAATTTTCTTAGTATTAATCTGCACCAAGATTCTATTATTGACTAACAACAAAAGAGTATTTTATTTTAAGTACTTATCATCTTCCAGTTCGACATATACTATTCGTAATATTTGTACCGTCTCATATTACTTAATGTTAAGTACCTCGGTTATTCAAGCACCATTAGCAACCATTGCCTCCTTCATATTCGTCACCACAATAATTCATCACCGTCCCTCTTTAATCGCCACCGCCGCATTGCGCGGGTACCCCACTAGTACTTATTAATAAAATAAAATAAAAGTGATATAAGTTTGAGTTAAACTATACTAGGCTTTTATCTATACTACTATATAAATCATTTAAAAATTATCTCCTCTTTAATAATAAGAGTTCTTAAAATTCATTCAAGATAAAATTTTGACCATTCATTTTATCTCAATTAATCTCATCCATTAAATTTTTAACCATTTTATTACCTACCCAATTTTACTTAACTTTTTATTAATTTAAAAATATACTCTAACTCAAACATAATTATCCACTCAAATCAATATAATATTTAAAATCTTATTAACTTCTCTCTGTTTATTTCATAAATATAAAAATTTCTTCTTATTTTAATGTCTTTTAGAATTGATTTGTACAATTAATACAATATTTAGATGCAAATAAAAAAATTGAAAAAAACGGACATGTTGATGTATAAAACTTTTTTATGATATTGAATCGTGCGAATAATATATCATTACATTCTTGAAAATAACATTTGTAAAACAAAAACTATTTACCGTCTTAACATTACGCGGGCTAGATAATAGCATTAAAAAAAATAATATACGAAAAAAATGACTAACATGGGGTGGGAGGAAACCAAAAGGTATTAGCGTTTGTTCATCCCCAAAATCTACAGGTCTCAAGATCAAGGGTTCACTTTGCAACCAAAAAGGGTAACACACCTTTTGAAATGGCAAGCTCCATCGAAGGTACTGCATTCCAGTATTTTAGTTTTTCTGTTCTATTGTTTCAGTTATGCATTCATGAAAACTCAAAATTTCTAGGTTATTCAGTGAGGAAGAAGGAACAATTTTCCTTAATTATCAGGTAACTGCTGGAATCGAGTGTACTCTATCAGCGCACAGGTCGTCACTAAGATCGAAGATCGGAAAACTCGAAGGTAAGTTTCTTCACATTTTGCAAATCAAACGCAAACACACACACACACACACACACACACACTATTTCTAAGTGGAGCTTGTTGCGATTAACTGGTTCTCCGGTATATATGGCCATGTTCATGTTTTAGTTGTTTTGGGATCTAAATACGCCAAATTTTAATATATACTTGGTCAATTTTGATTCATTATAAGGCAGCATTCTATTCACTTTTTATGTGTGTTGTAATTTGGTTCATGTCAACTCATATGTGCAGTTTAATCATTCTTTCTTGCTATTTTCTTTTGCATAGATGGTCTTAAAGTGCGATTTTGTTGGAAGTCTGTAGGATTGAACTTTATGTATGTTTGGACGCGGGTTTTAATTTCTGAGGTCAAAATTATTATATATGGTACGTCTTTCTGGCATGTTTGGTCTGAGAGTAATGTCACGAGCTAAATATCGATGTATATTGGGGTAATGATATGCTGAACATTAATCTTTTATGAGGTAAAACCTTATATGAGGTGGACTATACAAGCTCTATCTCCAAACACTAATTCTCCCTGCATCTTTTGCAATTAAGAAAAGACCTGAAACTTACGAACTAAAGGTATCATGCAACTTGATATAAACAACAATCCAAAGAGATTCACCATCTTATGCTTAGACTTCATTTGCTCTCGATAATTCAGCAATGTTGCTAAAAGGCCAAATTTATGCTTGAAAGAACCCAGAAGTTGCAGATGGAACATTAATTTTGAGGTGACTTAGACATGCACTCATGCCTAGATTTATGTGTGTGTCCGTGATGAGATGTAGGATTAGCAAATGGAGATTACTCCAAACATGAAGCAAGTTTAAACAATTCTAAACTTAATTGGAACTGAAACTTGTCATTTTGTAAGTAGAAGAAGAACAAGAGTGTGCCACTTTGAGTTTTTCTCAAATGATCAAGGGAATTCTTTGCTGCTACTGGTTGTTAATATAGCATACGCATGCTCTTAAAAAGAAACGGCATTATGTGATTATGGAACCGAGCTAGGCCATTAAACAGTGTTATAAGTTTTGAAACATTTAATGAAATTCTAGCAAAATGTCATATGTCTATAGGTATTAGTGAAAGAAGACAGTAGATTGAAGTTTCAGAGTCTGCATAAACATTTCTTAAGAATAACAATAACATGTACTTCATTTAGTCTTAATGTTTAAGATAGATTATGTGTCTTATAGAAGGTTCTTAGACTTCCAATGTTTATAAAGAATAGCTAACTAAAACTTAGTTTGGAATTCTAGCTACTGGAGAGGTGAGGCTGAAAATAGGTGATGGTTGCTCAAATCTAACTATCTAAGCTTTAAAGGAAATATTTGAAGTATAATTAATGTAACGATGAGCAATATTTTGGCTACTGCTATTCTATTCCCTTTCTTTTTCTTTGTTAGAAAAAGAGCGACTTTGGATTCATAATTTGAGGCATTGTCAAATAGATAATGTTTGAAGCAAAGGTAAATTTTGGGGATGATGAAAACTAAACCGACTTTGGAAAATGACGCTAATATAATAATGAGTGTAAACAATTCGTCATGATGATAATTGATATAAATGAACGAACATGAACAAGATTTCCCGTTCGTTTAATTAAACGAATGAACATTAACAGAGCTCTCCTTCATTCATTTATGTTCGTTTATGTGTGTGTGTGTGTGTGTGTGTGTGTTTATATATAGTTTATGTGTTTAATAATGTTAGATTTGCAATATATAGTTTATGTGTTTAATAATGTTAGATTTGCATTATAGTGCATGTTCCTTCATTTAGGTTCTTTATTGTTTGTGTTCGTTTATTTATTAGACTAAGTTAAACGAACTAACACAAACATAGAAATCTGTTAGTTTATCCATTCGTGTTTTTTTTCCCGGCTAAAGTTGAATGAACGAACACGAACAAACCATGTCCGTGTTCGTTTGGTTTGTTTACAGCCCTACCAATCCCAAAACAATTGTCATAAAGATAACAAGTTTGTTAGTGGTGTTAGGTAGATGAAAATTTTGTTGATTAATTGATTTACAGTAATCTCTTGTTAACGAAGATATAACACAACCTTATGTATAGGCATAGAGTTGGTATCACCACTAACAAGATATTATAGTATGCTTTTAGAAAGTTAAGATACCAAGAATAAATACCATGGTTCATGTTAAAAAGAGCTTACTATGTGCAGTGTGCTAAATAATTAGTATGTTTGAATGATGATAATTTATATAATAGACTGTGTGGCAACTGTTTATCGTTAATAGACTAGTGTTATCATATTTGGTTCATCGAGCTGTGTGATTAGTTATTTTATGATGCATGTTATAGTTGTCAAAATGAATTGAATTATGGTCATAACAGGTTGAAAATGGACAATGCCCATAAATTGTTGATCATCATAATGGCTTATCTTTACATCCGTTATATCGCACCGAGGTCACTCAAGAGAAAAAGGGAAAACTCGTCTTCTTTAATGTCTGGGACATGAATTCACTTTGGAGCTACTGAGAGGAAATAATAATAATTGTTTTGAGATGCTACGCATGTCAAGTGATGCCTTCGCTCAACTAAGCGCACACTTTAGAGTGAGGTTGGTTAAAGGACGGCAAGCATATATGCCTGGAAGAGAAAATTGCTATTTTCTTGTTTATTATAGGCCACAATCAGCGTTATTCAGTTGTAAAACATAGGTTCCACCTCTCAAAGGAGAGCACTAATAGAGTTTTTAACGAGCTGTCAGATGCAATGCTTGATTTTGCTAAAGAGGTTAAGTTCCTACCTCATTTGACATTAATCCAAACATTGTTGGAACTAGTAAGAGGTTACGACGAGTTTTTAAGGTAAATAACAACAATAACAATGATAATAATAATAGAAGATTGATGCTTTGTTTCAAGTCATGACTCATAGTTTCAATCGTGGTACATGCGGTTATTCCTGCCGAAAAGCAATCCTTATTTAAAAGAAGACATAATGGTGAATGTTGCCAAAATGTTTTGGCAATTTGTGAGTTTAACATGGTCTTTACTTTTCTTGTAGCTGGATGGGAAGGGATAGCAGATGATTCCCAAGCGTTGACCAGGACTATAGCAAATCCAAGTGTTAGATTTCCGTTTCTTCCTCCAGGTATATTTACAACTTATAACTAGTTGTCACATAACAAATACATTTAGTTCGATGGATATCTAATATTCATCATTTTAAAACTGTATCTTATAGATGAATACTATCTCTGTGATATTGCCTATCGACATACTCGAGGATTTATGACACCGTTTAGTAATGTGAGGCATTTGCTTGGAGACTTCCACGAAGGCCTGCGATAAATAAGGAATAAAAGTTCAATCATGCTCACACAAAACTTAGAAATGTCATTAAACATGCTTTTGGTGTTTTGAAAAAACGTTTTTCAGTTTTAAAGAAAATGATCCCTTGCTCCTATATTAAAGCAAAGCGATGTTACTATTGCATGTTTTGCAATTCATAATTTTATCCGGAAAAAAAAATCAGTGATGAGTTATTTGCTGCCTATGATAAAGATGAGATGATATTTGATGATGATAATGAAGAAGATGATGAAAAGAGTGAAGAAGAAGAAGACCATGACGAATGTGATGATCCTGAAACAGTTAAGGCAGCAGAAGATCGACGGTTCATGGCTAATTTACGTGAACAAATTGCAGAGGAGCTGATGCAAAATAGAGAGAACCCTTGACTTTCACTACGTAGATACTTTTATTTTTATGTGTAAATTCTTTTAGCTCTATGATCTAAAGATTTTATAACCTCTCTGCTCGAGTATTTTTGAATTAAATATTATTGGTTATAACTTCAAACATATTTTTAAAAGCAACAGCTTTACACACACTTTAATTATTTTGAAGATCATAAATTCATAATGGATTACGTGTAAAAAAATTTCGCTACAATATTCCACGAGTTAGCATCTAACATGCTTCAACTATGACTATGCTCCATGGTTTTGAAAACTAGACCGGTTATTAATTTGGTTGTTTTGCATGCCATAATTACATGCACCAAAAATAATAATACAAACATTTTTAAAAGTAAATAAGCAATTTTGTATATCTAAACAAGCCAAGAGTAATATATATTAGACAAAAAAAAGTTTAAATAAATCTCATATTAAAGCTTTCTCAAACAATCTTTTCAATCTTGGAAAAATAAATCAAAATAGTAAAGTAATATAAGAAAACCCGTTTAGACTAGTTTCTTGTTTGAGTGGCAGTCCCATTTTCAAAACATTGACTACGTACGGTCCTGTATTTATCGTATTAACCTCTGTTTTTCTCTCTCATTGTTTAGTCTCAAAATAAGGACTTCTGAAATTGTACTTTACATTTCTTGATAAAATGGAGTGGGGTGAGAAGTATGTTGTGTTTTGATGGGAGGCATTTTAGTTACGTCTTACCTATTTTACCGTTTCTTGTTAGTGTGTGAATGGTTGTAGGAAAGTTACCTAAAATAAGATCAAGTGTAGGAAACCCAAACATGTTACATCGACACAATTAGGAAAAAAGGCGACTTTTTAAGAGTGGAGAAAGTCTTACATGTTATATGATGGATGAAAGGGATGCGTTCATTGAAATTAGTTCTTTTTTGGATTTGTGGATATGCAAATAATTTTACAAAGGTAAAGATATATCAGCTATATCCTCACAATACAAACAGAGGAGTAAACACTTGAATGCAGTTCAACCAACTTGAGCCTAACAAACTTATTTAGTTCGTATTCTGTTCAGTTAGTTAGTGTTAGTCTTTTTTAGCTTAGCTTGTCTATATATAGCTTGTCTTTCCCTTGTATTCTGTAATTGAGTCTTTACAATAATACAAACAGCAACATTTACTTGCATTCTCTCTTTGCCTCATGGTATCAGAGCTTTCTGCTCAAAATTAAGAGGCTCTTCTTCAAATTTGATCCATGGCGGAATCACTGATCAACTCGTCGTTATCAGATGAGGATCCAAACTCGCCTAATCATCCACTGCATCTTCATCAGCATGATCATCCTGGATTGATCCTAATATCGAAGAAACTCACTGGATCTGCAAACTATTGTTCCTGGAGGAGATTGATGATGATTGCCCTAAATGCCAAGAACAAACTGAAAATTGTCACTGGAGAATTCAAAGAACCAGAATCAGACTCAAAACTGAAAGCACTATGGGACAGAACCAATGACATGATTATATCATGGATACTGAATACGATTTTAGATCAGATAAGCAATTCACTTACCTTTGTTAACACTGCTGTTGAGCTTTGGAATGAATTGCAAGAACATTACTCACAATTGGATGGGCATAGAATTTATCAACTCTCGCATGATATTGTCCAATTACAACAGGCAAATTGTTCAATTGAAGTTTACTATCATAAGTTGAAAGGTTTTTGGGATGAAATAGATGCGCTGGAATCACCTTATCTATGTTCATGTCCTTGTACATGTGAGAATGGCAAACTCAGTGGTGAAAGAGATCAAAGGAAGAGGCTAATTCAATTTCTCATGGGTCTTGATGAGTGCTACTCGAACATAAGGGGTCAAATTCTTCTTATGCAACCATTACCTACGGCTGCCAAAGCCTATGGTATGATAAGGCAAGAAGAAAAGCAAAGAGAAGGAATCAAAACACCTACTACCACCACTGCTACTATATTAGCCACTCAAACAAATACTCGAAACTACAGCACCAACATGAAGTACAACAAGAATGTCTCAACAGATCTGCAAGTAAGGAAAAACACATTCAAGAAAGGCATCTTTTGTGACTATTGCAAGAGAGAAGGTCACTTGAAAGATGAATGTTATAAACTAGTAGGTTACCCTGTTGGTCATCCTTTGCATGGAAAATACAAACCAAATCACCGAAATTCCAATGAGAACAGGAATGTGAATATGGTCATTGGACAGGAAATTCCTCAAAATCAAGAGATAAATGATGGGGACTGTGCTATGAATGCAAGAATGGATTCTATCCAGAATCAGCTCAATCAGGTCATGATGCTGATGCAACAATCTATCAAAGGTTCTTCTCCATCTGAAGGTATATCCATTGCTCCCCATTTCACTGCTTCTATTTACAAGTTCATAGCATTTATCCTATCTAATCAAAATGATATATGGATCGTGGATAGTGGTGCAACTGACCATATCACCACCTCTCTTGACCACATGTATGACATACATGAACACACCCAACCCATCCATGTACAATTACCCAATGGCCATAGCACGCAAGTCACCAAAAGTGGTTCAATTAATGTCACTTCTCTCATCACTCTTCATAATGTCCTTTATATTCCTTCATTTGCCTATAACTTGCTGTCAATAAGCAAATTAAAGGAATACCCAACCATGTCTGTCATTTTTACTCCTTTCTCTTGCTATTTTTAGGACCACAACAAGAGGATTGCACATGGCACCCTCTGTGATGGTCTTTACATTCTCAAGCAGGAGACAACAAATCCTTCAGTCACCAATCCTTCAGTCTCAATTCAATCAACCACATCTACTACTACTCAATTGTGGCATTCAAGACTTGGACACCCTTAAATTCATGTATTAAAACATGTAAAAGATCTTTCATCTGTACTTGATCTCACAGTTGATAATAATAAATGTGATGTTTGTCCTCTCTCTAAACAACACAGCTTACCTTTTGCTCTAAGTAATTCGCATGCCAATTCTTCATTTGACCTCATTCATATGGACATATGCGGTCCCTATAAACATGCTACAATGAATGGTTGCAAATACTTTCTTACCATTGTTGATGACTACTCACGTGCCACATGGACCTACATGCTTCCCACCAAACACCAAGCAATATCACAAATTAAACAGTTTCATGCCTATGTGAAAAATCATTTTCATACAACTCTCAAAACTGTTCGAAGTGATAATGGATCTGAATTTCTGAATAGTTCATTACAAGATTTCTTTAACCAACAAGGCATTATCCATCAAACTTCATGTCCCTACACTCCTCAACAAAATGCACGTGTTGAAAGAAAACATAAACAATTGTTGGAAATTGCTAGAGCATTAAGGTTTCAAGCTAATTTACCAATTCATTTGTGGGGTTACTGTATTCAAACAGCCACCTATCTCATAAACAGACTTCCTTCCAAGCCTTTAAATTTCAAAAGTCCTTTTGAATGTCTCTATAACTCTTCACCAACACTTGATCACCTTAGGGTCATAGGATGTCTTGCTTATGCTCACAAACAAACACATGATAAATTTGCAGCAAGAGCTACTCCTGCTGTTCTTCTTGGCTATCCTTTAAATCAGAAAGGTTACATCCTTTATGATTTAACTTCTCACAAAATTCTAATTAGCAGACATGTCATATTTCATGAATCCATTTTTCCATTCAAAACTCTTCCACCTTCATCACATAGTCCATCATATGACAGTCTCACAGATCCACCTCTAAACTCTGAATACCAAGCTTCTGCTTCCACTCAATTCCCATCCGAGTTCATCACTGAAACACCTACACAAACTTCACTTGACACTACTGAATCATTAACTCAATCACACTCACCTGTTAATTCACACAGTCCCTTTCAAACCACTCTTCACACTACTGAAATACCTACAAACAGTACCACTCACATCACTGACACACCCACATACAACACTCCTCACAATATCTTACCTACTGATTCTTCATCATTTCCATCTATTCCATCAACTTCATCAAACCATAATCCTACCAAACCACCTACAAGAACTTCTACCAGAATTCCTAAACCACAAATCAAACTCCAAGATTACCACTACACTTTACCCACTACCAAACATCATCACTCCAAATTCATTAACTATGCCAACATTCAACATCCTAAATCACGACATCTCATTAACACCATTAACCACATTGTTGAACCACAATCCTATTTCCATGCATCAAAAGATCAGAAATGGATTGATGCTATGGATAAAGAAATAAAAGCTCTTGAACAAACAGGGACATGGATATTAACCCCTCTTCCTCCTAACAAAACACCTATTGGATGCAAATGGGTGTACAAAGTTAAGTGTAAAGCTAATGGTTCTATCGAAAGATACAAGGCTAGACTTGTAGCCAAGGGCTATACTCAAAAAGAGGGTGTTGATTACACAGAAACTTTTGCTCCCGTGGCCAAAATGGTCACTGTTAGAGCACTTCTTGCCACTGCTGTCCATCATGACTGGGAAATACATCAACTTGATGTTAACAATGCCTTCCTTCATGGTGACTTACATGAGAAGGTATATATGATCATTCCACAAGGTTATAAGACCACTACTCCTCCTAACACAGTTTGTAAACTTCAGAAATCATTGTATGGTCTTAAGCAGGCTAATAGACAGTGGTTCACTAAGCTCACCACTATGCTAAAAGACATTGGTTTCTCTCAAAGTTTTGCTGATACTTCCTTACTCACCTATAAGATAGCTACGGATTTCATTGCTATTGTGATATATGTGGATGATATGCTAATTACAGGCACAAACAAGACATTTATTCTTGATATCAAACAGAAACTTGATACAACATTCAATATTAAGGACTTGGGCCCTATTCACTATTATTTAGGAATTGAGTTTCTAAGGAATTCACAAGGTCTCATGATGACTCAACGTAAATACGCACTTGAATTGCTTCAAGCAGCAAACATTTTAGATGAGAAACCTTCTTCTATTCCAGTTGATCCTAACATCAAACTTAATGATTCTGATGGGGAACTATTACCGGATGGTTCTCATTATAGGACTCTAGTGGGCAAACTCTTATACCTCACAATTACAAGACCTGACATTTCCTATGCTGCTCAACTTCTAAGTCAATACAGCCATGCCCCTAGAACTACTTATCTTCAAGCACTCTACAAAGTCCTTAGATACATCAAGATCTGTCCAGCTCAGGGTCTACATTTTCCCAGTTCAACCAACTTGAGCCTTCGAGCTTATTGTGATAGTGACTGGGCTGCATGTACAAATTCAAAGAAATCAGTAACAGGTTTCTGTATTTTCCTTGGTTCTTGTCTTATCTCTTGGCATTCGAAGAAACAATCAGTGGTTTCGAGATCATCTACAGAAGCAGAGTATAGAGCTTTAGCTGATTGTGCTTGTGAGATTACTTGGTTAACTAGCCTTCTCAAAGATTTACAAGTTCTCTTACCTACTGCTACCAGGATATACTGTGATAATGCTTCTTCTATAACTCTTGCTTCTAACCCCATCCAACATGCTCGGACGAAACACATTGAAATTGACTGCCACTTTGTTCGTGATAAGATCAAAAGTGGAAACATTTTACCCATATTCATTCCTTCAAGATCTCAAGTAGCTGATGTCTTTACCAAAGGGTTAAGCAAAGCTCTTTTCTATTCTTGCATATCCAAGTTTGGCATTTGTGACCCATTCACACTGCCAACTTGCAGGGGGGGGGGGGGGTAAAGATATATCAGCTATATCCTCACAATACAAACAGAGGAGTAAACACTTGAATGCAGTTCAACCAACTTGAGCCTAACTAACTTATTTAGTTCGTATTATGTTCAGTTAGTTAGTGTTAGTATTTTTTAGCTTAGCTTGTCTATATATAGCTTGTCTTTCCCTTGTATTCTGTAATTGAGTCTTTACAATAATACAAACAACAACATTTACTTGCATTTTCTCTTTGCCTCAAAAGGTAGCCTATTGCCGAATGCTATAGCATTCGCAGGGTAATAACTTTTGGTGTATTCAAACCCAACAGGTTTGAAGAACTCGATTACAGATTACAAAGGAGTAGAAGACTACACTCTTGAATATGTGTCATTGATTGATACTTGGTACAACCAATTGATATACCCAACTAGGGGTGAGCATGTGTACCGAAAATACCGAACCGTACCAGCACCGTACCGGAACCGGTACCGGTACCGGTACCGAATTAGAGTTTTCGGTCCGGTATTCGGTACTTGAATTATTGCTAAATCGGTATTCGGGACTCAGTATTTTCGGTATTCGGGACTAGTACCGAACTAACTAATTAAAATAGTTACTCGGTACCGGTACCGGTACCGTATATGAATAATTCGGTACGGTATTCGGTATCATCTTTAAATCAAATTCGGTATTCGGTAAAACCGGTCCCGGTACCGGTCCGGTACCATGCTCACCCCTATACCCAACTGAATATGTGTCCTCTATTAATACTCAGTTGATTAACTCCTAGACTGAAGCCCTCGATAATCGACTTCTCGATTGAAGCTTACAAAGCTAAATGTTTATACTATGATAATTTACGAACTGTATTTTATATGTTTCGGTTATAGTTAAACTTATGGATTATAACTATCTTTGTTTAGTCTTAATTAGTACAAGTAATCAACTAATTAAAAGCTAGTATAAAGTTTAATTAGTACATGTATATCACCGTAATTTGATAAAAGTACAATAATATGCTTCATTTCCGACAGATTCTATACATAGCTTGTCTTTGGTTAGAGAAAATGATAATTGTTTATTTGTCTGTTAGTGTGATAATAATGTTTAAAATGTAACATCCCATGTGAAGTCATGTGTCTTTCTCTTGATTTCCAAAAATAAAATAAAAATCAAACAATAAACAACTTTAGAAGAGCATCAGCATAACGTACAATTAAACAATTAGGGCAAAATTAAGCATAAAAAACTACTTGCAACACGAATACATCTTCAGTGATGCACATATCAATTTCAAACGTTTACATATTCTCAACATCATATCATTCTTAGTGGCTAATGGTTTAATTAATATTAATTTTAGATGAATAAATATAATTCAAGAAATATCAAAACCTTCAACCTAAACTTATAAACAAAAGCAATGAGGATTCGAGGAAGCAGAAGTTCGATAGAATTAAGGTGTAGCAATTAATTAGTTAATACTACTGAAATGTAAAATATAGCATATACATAATTAGGAATTATCATGATATATCAGCAAGTTTCTTCATCGATCATCCATCTGTCAAACAAAAAACAAATATGTAAAATTGGACATAATTAATAGCACCATAATACCCACGGTTTAGCCCTAATTAATACTACGAAATCTGTGAAAATAACATCACAAAAACAGTGGAAAAAACGTGGGTATTTTGGACTATATATGTATATATTGACTGACCGCCAAAACAAAGTAAAAGAAATATCGATCGATCATATATGATCTGTTAATTAATTGTGAAGAGGATCAGGGCAACTGGGGACTATTCTTTTATTTTCTTGAAAGCTGCCATTGATCATGTGTGGAAATCTTCTGCCATTGAAGAACTTTCTATGAAGCTCTGATCTTTTAACGGCGTCTGAATCTTGCAGTGGCGGTGGCGGTGGCGGCTCTGGCGGCAGCGGTGATGATGTTCTTATGCTGCAATGGTCGCTACTCAAAACCCATATTTGTATGGCTGACAACATTATTAATAACAGCAGTACCACCAAGTAAACCTTCCGGTTGCCGGCGGCGTATGACATCGATCTCCGGTGAAAGCACACATAAAGTAGCTCAATCCTCAGTCGGTATCTTCAGGCCGGTACTATTACTTGCGTTTTTACTCTTATAAGTATTCTTCACATCTCTCGATCGATCTGTCTGGATATATCATGATATATGGGGTATTGTAGTATAATTTTTCAAGAAACGCTTTTAGAGAGAGAAAGAGTTGCTGTTTTTCATGCACAATGGGACCTATTTGACATACAAACAAAATTAACGATAAAAAATGAAATCATATATAAGTACCAAGTAGTCAAGAGTCAAGAATTTAGTGGTGGACCATATATTGGCAGATGTTTTTGTAATTAAAAATTATTATTTTATAATTAAGAAAAGGAATTAATGGTCAATTATATCTCTAAATTACTCAATTAATTAGGTAACAATTGTAAAAAATGTTGAATAAAAATTTGGTTTATTTTTAGATTATTAGGTTTACTACTATTAAATGTATTGAGATAGGATCATCCAACCTCTTTATAATGTAACAAAAATTGGTTTTTTAATTTAATTTAATGCAAGTTATATAACTTAATTTGATTGATATATCTTAAAAATTAAAGTGAGTAAGTAGAACAGAATATAAAGAGAGGTTTATTAACAACACTAGTCGGTTTAGATTACGTAGGATCATTACCTATTCATTTTAACATAAAGTTTGCTTTTGAAAAAGAAAAGCCCTCACTTTTTTGCACTTATATCTACGAAAGTACAAAACAGCTTTTTTAGATTTTATCATAAAAATTATAAAACTATAAATATAAGAATTATCTTTATTATAATTATTTCTTATTTTAATATTATTATTAGTTAGTTATATTATTAAATTTATGTAGCGATCCAATTTATAAAAACTAATATTTATATAACTTATCATTTTATAGTGTTCACAATAATTTGGGAAACCAAGCGGAAGCACACATTTGTTAAAAAAACCATGTCTTAACAAAAAAGGATAATTTCTTATATACCCTTATTAAACCTTTAAATATTTTATTTACCCATCTTAAATTTAAAATATCCTATATACCCTTCTTAAACACTTAAATATCTTATTTGCCCAAACCATCATTTTTATTAATTTTAAATCATTTTATAATCAATTTAAATCATTTATAAGTATTTAAAAAAAGAAAAAGACCATATTACCCTAGCCTTATGATTCACATAACATAAGATACGGTTTCCCTTGATCGATAATACCTACGTACAGTCGTAGGTTTCCTCACGTCGATCGAACCGAACCAGCATCGGCTCTCCAATCGCTGCCGATCAGGCCTGCACTGCCGCCATTCTCCGGCGCCGCTGCACGGTCTCCCTTCGCCGCTGCCGCCGCCGGCTGTAGCCATCGCCGTATAGTTTCCCTTGTCGCTGCACTGGTCCAGGTTTTCTTATTGTTTTTTGCATTCAGTTCGTTTTCTAGGGTAATAGTATACTACGGTCCAGTTATATGTATTTAGTTTTTGCTTTCTGTTGATCGATCATTGTTTTTGCTTTCATTACTAATTTCCCTTGCTTTCGATCTGTTGATCAATCATTGTTTGATTATCATCATGATAATCATCAGTCCTACGATAATGGCCTTCTTGAAAATAGGATATTCCAGTCCATACCCCACGAACAAGTAAGATGCTCACAAAGTAGGGATGATACAAATAACCCAATCTATCAGCAAATTAACTTGGAAGGATTATACTGAAAGGTTTTGTGTTTTGCGAAAATTGGAGTTTCACCAAATTGGTTCAGATAGGATGCAGTAATCATATGCGATTTATACAATCAGATAGCATATTCGTCATTTGGAATCATGTTGATTTTTTCTAGGAGAAAACATGGTGTATCGATGCGTTTACTGATAACAATACTTTCATTTAGTAGAGATACTCTTATCTCAAATGTTTGTAGCATCAATTGCTATTCAGCTTGAAGCTTTTTTCTTATTCAATAAAATTAGGATACTGTTCATTGATCTTAGTCACTGGATGTAAATTTCTAATTCCACAAGTGATAAACAATTATCTTTACGCTTTAGTATCTCGAATTTTATGATATGCATGATGTAGGAGAGAATTTCATGAATTAAGTAAATGGTATGATATTTTTTATAAAGTTTAGTAAGGGTATTGATGATATTTTTAAAATAGATTTAAAAGAGGGGTATAATAGTCATTTAATCATATTTTATAATTATAATTCTTTTAAAATGATATAAAATTAATAAAAATAATGATTTGGGCAAATAAGATATTTAAGTGTTTAAGAAGGATATATAGGATATTTTGAATTTAAGATAGGTAAATAAGATATTTAAGGGTTTAATAAGGGTATATAAGAAATTATCCCTAACAAAAATATTTACTTGTGAAGTTATAAAGTTCTACGAGGTACTTTGGTGCTTACTCTGTATTACTTACCTACGAAAGAGGCATTAGGGTTAAAAATATTATAAGACTAGTGGCCAAACATGAGTCTTGCCCTTGCCTTTATTGCGTCCTTGAAAAACATGAAAATAGTATCTGATAAGCTACAAGAGATTATTAAGGATGCTAAACTATAAATTATATAAACAAATGTATAACTCATATAGAGATATCACACCATTATATAGGCCACAATATTGTACCATATCAGCAAATGCCCCACAAGCTAGATGCTAATCTTAGCACTACCGCACTAAGTAGTATGTTATACCACACTTTTGATTCACACAGATCGATCACACTCTTGTAATGCATTACGCATTGTGCACATATAAAAAAGAGTTTAGTAAACTCACCTTGTAAGCAATGTAAGTGAATAACAACTTATATGATTCGTTTAGGTATCCAATCAACTCCTTATACAAATAAAATAACAAGATGTCACAAATTATGCATTTTGTCCTGAAATAGGGTCCTACACGGGTCGTGTACCCTTCACACTATACGGGCAAGTCAAGCTACATGGCCTGTGTTGGCCTAGGGTGCTACATGGGCCGTCGTGTTAACCTACACGGGCCAAGCTACATGGCCTCCCAAAAGTTACACGGACCATGTACACGACCGACTCTACAGAGTGTGTTATGCACAAATGCTGTTCTCAACTATTTTTTATCCAAACTTAATTCTAACATCATAGGGGTGTTTTACTACACATCAAAAAGTATGAAAACACCATCTAAAACAACTAGAAACATGAATTACTCAAATTAATCTATGATTCAACCTTTTGAATCATTTACCCCGATTAAATACCAAAACTAATTAAACTAACCATACCTTGATGATATGTGTACGGATATGATGATGATAGGTGACTAATTTGGCTGTGATCTTGATCAAAAGTGTGAAGGAAAGTAGCAGCTCAAGTCTCGATGTGAAGAAGCAAATGTCTGTGTGTTGTGTTTTAAAGAAAACTCATACATATCTACAACTATCACTGAATGGTAGAATTGGTCCCTGTAGTTTTTAACTTTTATTTTAATGGTTTTAACCCTCTAGTTTTATAAACACATTTAATCTCATATAAGCAACTCATAGTTTATATAACACTTATTTATTTATTAATTAAGGGGTTTTGAACCTTGAGTGTTATAATTTATTGAATAGTTTGTATTATTTAATTTCTCATATCTAAATTATAATTCAATATACTATAAGAGCACCCACACAACATGGGCCTCGCTAGCTTATTATAAGTTTTCCAAAAGTTCGATGACAGGCAATTAAGAATCTCGTTATAACCACTGCTAGTGGCTCATGATTTGCTCAAGATGAAAGAACTCGTAAACATAGTACTGAGCCAAGTTTGTGAATATATAGGATGAGTTATTGAAGAAAAACAGAAATGACAACTTAGGAGAATAAAAGATTAAATTTGAACGTTTATTTTTTGAATTTAATGATTAATTAAGATTAAAAAAGTAAAAAGTCTGTAATTTAGGCATGGGCTGAAACGGGATTTGTGACTTCCCAATTGCATGCGCCATACATTCTCCATGTCACTGACTCACTTCCTTGTCTTTTGATTCTAATTTTTTTTATTATTATTACTAACTATATATAAAAAAAAATTCACCATATTTTTATAACTAAAATATCTTAAAACTTACTGAAATTTTATTTTGAAAAATGACGCTACATTAACAAGAATTTTTGTGTCTTCCAAATACGATATGTTTTTAAAAAAAAAATTAATTGTTTTTTTTCTTAGTTTTTTATATATACGTTCATATATTAAAATTATGTAAAATCTTTATGAGTATCTATTACAATTTTTCCCTGGGATCCTTTATTTTTATATGTAATTTCATATCTGAACATTACCTATATCATTTAATATGTCAAACACATTACCATTATTTCACATATGACAAATCATTGGGAGCCTAAGATTATTAGTAACAAAATACAAATTAAAATTCTATAGAAAGCAAAATTTTCACACTCAATTCCAATTACTATAATAAAATCATGAACACTCAACAAATTCTCAATTTGAAGCCATGGGTACACTATCAACAAAGTGATCAAAGGATTAGTCAGTCAAGGATATGAGTAGGATAAGAGTCGGATCTTTCTCTTCAACCTTAATATTGATATTCTTAAAAACTGTTTGCTTGGTAAGCTCATTTATGTGATATTCAAGTTTCTTACTTGAGTTCATATAACATGTCTACAATCCTTTTTTTTCGTCCGATATAAACGATTTTACAAGAACTTATTGATCATGTACAATCTGTCTAATTTCGCCCGCAAACCAGCTACAGATGTGACCTCTCTTTGAACTCGATGCCTTCTCTAGCAAGCATTGCACGCATTTCACCCTCCACACCCCGAAATCATCCCCCCCCCCCCCCGTTAAACTTCTAATATTCTATACTTCAAACTTTGTGTTTCCCATCCTCACAATCAACTAAAACGATTACTAACTTTCTGTATGAATCTTTAATCGAAAATCTGAGCGATTAGACCATGGATCTATGTGTCTGAACCTACAGTCCGGAAATACCAATGATCTGATAGTGAACAAACGAGTGGTGTTTTTCCTAGCGCTACACAGAATTAGCAAAAGCAGCAAAAATGGTTTTTTTCGGTTTCCCTTGATGGTCTTTCTCTCTGAGAAATTGGGATTGAGACAAACTCTAATTACTATATATATCTATTGGCATAAAAATCTATCAATTTCTCATGAGGAAATAAGTGGTAATTATGTAAATTACCCATCATTTTGTGATATGCTTTTTCTCATTAATTCATGATATGAACTAGCATGTTCTTTTTTTTTTTTTCATTTATTGTTTTTTGTCTTTCGTTTGAGGCTGGGTAGCAGAAGTCCATAATTGAGATATATTGTAATCTATCTATTTTTCTTTCTAATTTGAATTAATGTCGCATTATTTCACGGAATTTTGTTACGGTGGCCTTCGAACTTGAATTTTGTCTTGGTATCTCATACAGATAGAGTTTTAAATTAGAAGTGCTTTTAACAATCGAGTGATTGGAGAGTTTTAAGTGAATTTTAGTGTTATTGCTGACTAATAAAACTTGATCTAAATTGTTAAATGTACGTGGGTATGTTGTGCCTGTTACACGTGGCTTCTGTATTACTTTGTGTTATTAATTGATACCTTAAACGAGTTCGTTGGTTCTTTCCATTTGGTTGCTTTGCAGGTGTTTTCTTCTTTCATGCAGCTATTGTTTTCAAGTTCTGGTGAGTTTCGTTTTACATGTTTTGAGTTTTTCTGTGATTTCCGTTTGTTTTCTTTGGTTTCTTGCTAATGCTCTGTTTTTTTATGGGATTGTGGATTTTTCTGGTCAGGTTGCTGACGATTTTTTCCTGTTTTTTGGGTTGGTTTTGTTTTCGTTTGCTGTGGCTGTGATTGTGCATGCATTGTAAGTGTTTGATGAAATGTCTGTGTGAATGTGGTTTTGTTTTTTGGGTTGTTTTTTTGTTTGTTTGGTTTTTTGTTGTTTGCATGTAGTTGTGTGCTGTTTACCTGTGTACTAATGTGTTACCCATAATTGTGCAATGATTTGAACAAAAGAGTTTAGTGTTTTAGTGAAAATTTTGGGGTATTTTTTGTTAATGTGGTGTTTGTTTTTGGAAGATTGTGAGTCTGTGTGAATGTGGTTTAGTTTTTGGGGTACTTTTTTTGTTTCTTTGGTTTTTTGTTGTTTGCATGTAATGTGTTTAGTCGTGTGCTATGTTGAAGTGTTGTTTAGTTGTAGTGTAAAAAAGGGTAATGTTTTTATTTGTGAAAAAAGAAATGCCCGTATTTTAAGTTATTTTTGTGAATGTAATGTTGGAGAATTGTTTTAATTAATGTTTTATTTTGGTTATTGTTTTGTGTAGGTGTGGATTTTGGATTGTGTTTTGGCTTTGTGTGAAGGAAGTTTGTGGGCGAATGCTGGTCAGCTTTTGTCGAGGTTGGTATCGTATTTTGGTTGTGTTGTTGCTTTTGTTAACTGTTTATTTTCGATGTGGGGTGCTGCTCTTGAGCCGGGTGTTAGTTGGCATGTTTCTGGTACACCTGTTAGTAGTGGTCGTAGGCGTCGTTCTCGTGTTGTTTTTGATGATGTATTGACTGTTAATGTGTCGTTGCCTTCGTATTTTGATTGTGGTGATGCCAGTTTGTTTTGTGGGTATTGTGGGGCTTGGTTTTGGTATGATGAAAGGGTTTTGTATGCGTCCCGTGTTGCTAGACCTGTGTATTCTCAGTGTTGTAAGGGTGGTTCGGTTGTTTTGCCTGTCCCGAGTATGCTACCTGCTTCTATATTATCGTTGTATGAGGATTCTCTTTTTAAGCTAAATATTAGGGCATATAATTTGATGTTTTCTATGACATCTTTTGGTGCAAAAGTGGATGATTCTGTGAATGTTGGTCATGGTCCATAAACTTTTAAGGTTTCTGGTCAGGTTTCACATTGGATTGGTTCTTTGTGTCCGCAACTGATATATGCGTTTTTATACATGTTTTACATGTTAGAATACCCCGTACTTAGCCCAAATACAAGGTGAATACTCCTAATATGGATCTAATATGTTTAACATTCACCATGCAGGTTACAAGGAGCTTTAAGCAAGATAAATGGGCAAAACAAGGAAAGAATTGAAGAAAATAGAAGAATAGTGAAAAAATGATCTCTACGGCCGTAGGGATTATATCCTACGGCCGTAGGAAGCCATCTTCTAGAATCCATCATTGCCTGCCAGATCTTGCGTGTCCCGGACAAATGGTTTAACGTTGCATGTGTAGAAAATCCAGTCATGATTTCCTACGGCCGTAGTAGCTTATTCCTACGGCCGTAGGAAGCCCACTTACAGCAGATTAAATTCAGAATTCTGCCATTTTGCAAAGGGTTCCCATTTTTTCACCTCCACTCCGGAAAAACACTTCCATAGACCCTCTCTAAATATCCTAACACTCCAGGGGACTTCTCTTGGTGATTCTAAGGAGGAGAGCTTGGATCTTGAAGGCTTGGAACAACATTTGGAGCTTGGATTCATTAGTTATATCATTGCTAGCTTGGGTATACTCTTTCCATTTATTATATCAATCATGTACCCATGTGTTCCAGATGTTGTAATGTTACTATTTTTGTATATGGATAACTAAACTCATTTCACTTGGGCCAAGATGATTCTTGGCTAAGTTATGGCAATATATATGACTTTTATGATGACTTGATTCATATATGCATGTTTAATCTTGAATACAAATGTGTTTTATCAACTTAGTATGTTTAATCTAACCATGTTCATATGTGATAATGTGTATATGATAACTCATTCATGTTTTAACATATGAATATTCAAGAATGATGGTTGATTTTATTAATTCCATGTTGAGTTTGTTATTAGAAATGATACATCTTGCATGGTTGTCATTAGATGTCATTTTTGGAATATGATTTGAATCATTTCAGGTTCATCCATTATTGGTTATGTTAATCATATGTTGGTTTTATGCATGCCTTATGATTGTAGATGAAAATCTTGTTATTTGGTGTATTTATGGGTTAAACATGCTACTAATGATTAAAGGATTCACAACGATGTTTGTTGGTATGTTTAGATGGTGAAATGAACTCACATGTATGCCTTTGTTATGCTTGTCTTAGTGTTCAATGTGCATATCACATGATTCATGTTTTAAGAAGTGTTGGCTATACTAGAAATGGTAGGTTTAACAAGTTCATATCTTTAGAAATCATGTGACTAAATATTAAGAATCCCTTAATTGTGAGGTTTGAGTTTAGATGAGTTTATGACCCCATTGTACCAATTTACATGTGTTTATGATCTGAGATTAAAGTCTAGATTGTAATTTGTTGTTGAATGCCTTTATGTTAGATTTGAAGGTTCTGTCGGATGGGTCCCTACGGCCGTAGGAAGAAATCCCTACAACCGTAGGACTATCCAGGATGCTACGACCGTAGTAGATACTTACTACGGCCGTAGGAGCCATTTTCACCACCAGTGTGCTGTTTTTGCTTGTTTTAACTAATTTAACTGCTTTGACACCTTTTTGGGTTCTGAGGACTACTGGACAAATCATTTGAAAAGATGTTTGTCTTTGTAGTCTGATTTGGACGCGATCCGGTGGATCTGTAGTTGAATTCTGATATGCCGTTACTTGCTTAATTATGTTTAAGTGTTGAATCTGAGTCTTGATAACTCGAGTGAAGATTTGTGCATGATAATATGGTTTTGTCAAGTATTAGAACAGCATGCTATGCACTTAAACTATTCAAGTCTTCATATTATGTTTTGTATTGTGTCATTGCCATGACTAGTCTCGATGATTCGAAAGCCTGAGTGAACCTGTTATCCTGTCTGTTTGCCTTCAGTGTTAATCTGTTTTAGTTGTTGTTTTTCCTGATTAATTTAGTTCATTCTGTCACTTGCTTATATTAATCCTGCTGATAAAACAACAATGAGACTTAAGTATTGGTAGCTTCCTGTCCTGGTGGAACGACATCCGGTCTTACCGAGTCTATACTACTATTGACCAGGTTATACTTGCCTGAGTCGTGTGTAGTATCTGCTTAGTAACATCGTTTTTATAAATTTAAAACGAGGTTGTGTCCCAAGATTTTATAACCAGAAAAACAAGCAGTCCTTGTGCGCACCAAGTTTTTGCCGCCGCTGCCGGGGAACAGGAAATTCTAAGAAATAGTTTAATTGTTGATTTGATCTTGTTACTTGTTACTTAAATTAGGTGTGCCTGATTAGGTAGTCACTTGTTTTTTCTACCTCTTTCTCGCACCCTCTGTCAGTTTGTTCTATTCTGAACAAATTGAGCCTTTTCAAGAACCGGAGCGTGAGTTTCGACGACGCCGACGCCTTCAACACAAACGTCAAAGAGAACGTTTACTAAACATGGCGGAAGAACAACCACCACCACCTAGAACACTTAATGATTATGTTCGTCCGGATATTAACAATATCCAGAACACCATCATTCAACCTAGGGTAGCAGCGAACAATTTTGAAATCAAACCAAATGTAATTCAAATGGTTCAAAATTCTGTTCAATTTCATGGATTACTCGACGAGGATGCTAATGCTCACATCCGCAGTTTTCTCGAAATCTGCGATACGTTTAAAATCAATGGTGTTACTGATGACGTCATTCGTTTGCGTTTATTCCCGTTTTCCTTAAAAGACAAAGCCAAGCTGTGGCTTAATTCTCTCCAGGTAAATTCCATCACTACATGGAATGATCTTGTTGCCAAATTCCTTGCTAAATACTACCCGCCGGCCAAAACGGCCAAACTGCGTAATGATATCTCATCGTTTCAGCAGACTGACGGGGAAGGTCTTTATGATGCCTGGGAGAGATACAAGGATCTCATGAGGAGATGTCCTTCACACGGATATGAGCTATGGAATCAAATTTTCATATTTTATAATGGCTTATCCGTTGTCACTCGGCAGATAATAGATGTTGCCGCAGGAGGTGCGTTGGGTAGCAAGAACCCACAAGCGTGCTATGATCTTATCGAAGATATGGCAACCAACAGCTACCAATGGAACCCCTCCACGAGACTGAAACCGCCAAAGAACGGTGGAGTGTTCAATGTAGACACTTTATCTGATCTTTCTGCTCAGGTAGAGAAGTTGACAAAGAAAATGGATCAGATGTGTGCTCCTAAACAGGCTACTTGTAATTTCTGCTCAGGACCACATCCTAGTGATCAATGCCAGGAGGAAACTCCTGCTCACGAGGAGGTTGATTTCGTCTCTAATCAACCAAGGTCTCAGTATAATCCCAATGCACCTAGCTACAATCATGCATGGAGGGATCACCCGAACTTCAGTTATCATAACCAAAACACTAAACCCCCTCCAGGGATTTCATACCCACAGAGACCACGTCAGCCTCAACAGTTCGATCGTCAGCCTCAACAGTTTAATCGACAACCGCAACCATATGAGCAACCACGTCAGTATAACACTCAACCACCTCCTCCAAATCAATCTTCATCATCATCTTCAGTATCTTCCAATCTGGAGGATCTTGTGAAACAATATCTAACACGATCTGAGCAACGATTCGACCAAACCGATGTTAGACTCAATCAGGTGGAAGCCACTTTAAGAAATCACCAGGCCTCGCTCCAAAATCTTGAAAATCAAGTAGGCCAGATTTCCAAACTCTTATCTGAAAGACCACAGGGTGGTCTCCCGAGCAACACGGATCCTAATCCGAGAGCAGTTCCAAGGCCTCACCCCGCCGCACCTTAGCGGGGTGAGTTGGGTCTTTTACCGGCAGACCTTAAAGAACTGGATATGCTTTCCTCCGCTTCTCTTTCCCTCCTTTCTTGCCTTTTTCTGCGTTCATCACTGCCCTCTGATATTCTGCGCGATATTGTCATGAGACATGAGAAACTCATGAGGAGAGACCAAAACTTTGCCAAATTTCATCGAGGCACTTCCATCTATGCGGCAAAAAGGCGTGCCAAATATGTAGGGAAATGTTGGAAATGCGGTGCTCTGTTGCATGAGGGCGCTTGTAGGAATTTGCCGACGATATCTCAGTCAGAGTGTGCCAGTGCTCTTCGAGAAGACCCCGTTAAGCTAAAAGCCGAGGGGGTCTTACGTCCTAAAAGTAATGCTGGTGCAATGATTGATGAGTTGGTAAATCTCCGGCTAAGCAAACTCGAGCCTAAGCCCCATTATAATCCCTAGGTCATGCCTATGTTCGTATCGTATAGCTCCTCATGTTTTCTCACTTCAATTCTCATTCAGTCCGGAGAGACAGGAAAACACTCCGCATGGTCCGAGGATAAGGAATCCTATAGATGTGGATAAGTATATTACTGCGGAGTTGCCTGATCCGATTACTGAGGCATATTTGTATTCTGCTATTACGAGCTTCATGCTGCATGGTCCTTGTGGTTTAGCTAATGTTAGTGCTCCTTGCATGCGGGATGATGTTTGTAAGAAGAAATTCCCAAAGTATTTTAATTCTGCTACTTCTTTTGATAAGGATGGGTACGTACATTATAAGCGGGGTGATGTTGCTTTTCACACGTTACAAAGTGGTGTCCGGGTGCATAATGGGTACGTTGTTCCATATAATAAGCGCTTATGTAGTCGGTTTAATGCCCATATTAATGTGGAATATTGTGGCTGGAATATGATGATTAAATATCTTTTTAAATATGTATCGAAGGGTGTTGAGCGTGTTAGTTTTGCTTTACAGAAAGCTGACGCTTCTTCTCAGGTTGAATCTGCTTCTACTTCGGGGCCTGTAAATGAGATTCAAAACTTCGTTGATGGTAGGTTTGTTTGCCCTCATGAATCTGCGTGGCGTCTTTTTAGTTTTCCTATTCATGAAAGACACCCTGCTGTTCAGGTATTGGCTGTACATCTTGAAAATATGCAGTCAATTACTTTTCGTGATGATTGTGATTTGGAGGTATTGGTGCATAATGCTAGATTTGCTAATTCTACATTAGCAAGGTGGTTGGTTAGTAATCGTTGGGATTTGGATGGCCGTCATTTGACATATGTAGAGTATCCGTCATTGTTTACATGGGATTTACGTAGGAAGTATTGGATTTATAGAAGTAGAAATATTGTACCCCCAATTGGTCATCTTGTGTATATTCATTCTACTTCTGGGGAATTGTTTTTCTTGCGAATGTTGTTGTGTCATCAGAAAGGTTGTCGAAATTTTGCAGAAATTCGCACTGTTAATGGAATTGTTTATGATTCTTATCGTTTAGCATGTGAAGCTCTTGGTCGGGGATGATAAGGAATGACTCACTGCTTTTGTTGAAGCTTCTACTTGGGCATCTTCTTCAGAACTTCGTTCGCTATTCTGTCATTTGGTTTTGTTTTGCGAGGTTAGTAGTCCTAAAGTTTTGTGGGAGCGTGCATGGCGGAGTATGGGATATGACATTATGCGTACATTAGTTACGTCTCTTCCATCTCCTGATAGCTTGGTAAGTGAAGATACCCTAAAGCAACATATTTTGTTTGAGTTGGAGAAGTTACTAAATTCAGCAACCCCTACAAAGTCTTTAATATCCTTTGGCTTACCGCTTCCCTCTTCTGGGCTTTTGGTTGCATTACACAATCGCTTGTTGTTGGAGGAAACGTTGTATAATACTACATTGTTGCAACAACAACATTCAGAGATGTCGGGAAAGTTAAATCCTGATCAGTTACGCATTTATAATAAGATACGAACTAACCAATCTTTTGGAAGGCA
The DNA here is from genome assembly GCA_947179395.2 of Pulicaria dysenterica. NCBI lineage: Eukaryota > Viridiplantae > Streptophyta > Magnoliopsida > Asterales > Asteraceae > Pulicaria > Pulicaria dysenterica. The sequence goes on from OX359290.1 coordinate 91,459,338, forward strand.
AACGTTGTTATTTGTGTATGGTCATGGAGGAACTGGTAAGACTTTTCTTTGGTCAACGATTCTTGCATATTTCAGATCTATTGGAAAGATTATTCTTGTTGTGGCATCTTCCGGAATCGCATCCCTTCTTTTACCAAATGGGAGAACAGCTCATTCGCGGTTTAATATTCCTCTAAATCTTTCTAATATGTGTGACTGTGACATTAAGAAAAGGACTCAACTTTCTCAGCTTTTGGAACAAACGAGTGTCGTTATATGGGATGAGGCAACGATGATAGACCGCAAGGCTTTTGAGTGTGTTGATCGTTCCTTCAGAGATATATTAGGAAATAAAGATAAAGTTTTTGGTGGTATGTCGATGTTGCTTGGGGGCGATTTTAGGCAAACATTACCAGTAAAGCGTAAGAAATCACACAGAGAAATAATGCTTTCTACTTTGCCCAATTCATATCTGTGGCCGTATTTTACTGTCTATAAACTGTCTTATAATATGCGTGTTTCAGCTTCTACCCAAGGGGACTCGATATGTAATGATTCTAGTTGATTTGCAGAGTGGCTTTTGGATATTGGGAATGGTGTTGTGGGAAGGGCAGATGCATCATGTCCTGAGTATGTTTTACATGTCCAAACCCCGGATGGTTTTTTAATTACTGATGACAAATGTGGAATGCAACAACTGATTGATTTTGTTTACAGTTTAGATGTTCTCCATGTTCCATCCCCGGAATCTCTTTGCAGCAGGGCAATTGTGTGTCCCAAAATTTGCACTACTGACGAAATTAACAGTATTGTTTTGGATATGACTCCAGGTGATGTTACATCGTATTATAGTGTAGATTCCATAACTCCTCACACGCGCAAAATGTCAGATCTTGATTTGCTCTACCCGGAGGAGTATTTGAATCAACTCACTTTTCCCGGTCTCCCGTTACATAAGTTGGATCTGAAATAAGAATGTGCCTATTGTTCTTCTACGAAACATGAATCAGAAGAATGGTTTGTGCAATGGCACTAGATTAATTGTGACCCAACTCCTTCCAACTGTTATCGAAGCAATCATCATGACGGGTACATGCATAGGAAAGAGGATCTATTTACCCAGAATTAAGTTTATTCATCATGATCCTGAGCTTCCCTTTGCTTTTAACAGAAAGCAGTTTCCATGCAAAGTGTGTTATGCTATGACGATTAACAAGAGTCAGGGCCAATCTCTGCAGCGAATTGGCGTTTATTTGCCTTTCCCCATATTTAGTCACGGTCAATTATATGTTGCGTTGTCTAGGGCTACTTCTCCTGATTCCATTAAAATCTTAATTTTGAACGAAAATGGAAAATCGTCTAATACTACAAAGAATATTGTTTATAAAGAGTTTCTTAACCATGTTGACAATTTTGAAAATACAGAGTAAAAGTTGGTACACAAATATACATATATAGTCACAGTTTTTGCAATTGTATACAAATACGCGTATACCCCAATTCTTGCATAATTTACACAGAATACATAGGTACTTATATTACGGTTAATTATGTGACTTTTATATCTTTATTTATGTTGTACAATCTTTATAAATTGAGTATCTGTTCTCTGAAGGTAGTTAGTAGTATTTACAGTTGCTTTCATTTTCATAGCTTGCCAATTAATGTTCCTTATCTTTGTGATCAGGTAAATATGGTTTTCATCAGTGAACTTGATTATGGTTGTGCTGGTACAATGTTGGAAGTTCGAATTCTCAGGAAATGGACTCCCCATTTTAGGAAAAGGGAAACATGGTTTTTTGTTGTTGACAAATATGTAAGTGTTTATATACATAGAATATATGATTATGATATCATTGCACTGAATATATGGTTATATACTATTTACAACAGGGAGATAATATCACTGTCCTAGGAGAAAATAAAGGACATCAGTTTTTGGAGTCTACTTTGCAACTGATGAAATGTTATAAACTCGAAAGATACTCATGCGCGGAAACACCAAAGTATCAAAGGATTATCAAAAATCCAATCCATCTCAATGCCCGTGAAGCCTAAAAAATTACAATGATTGAGGACAAAGAAGAAATTCCACGTACATGTTTTGCTTTTGCTTCCATAGATGATCTTCGCGTCTTTGTTGAAAAACCTGAATACTATCCGGGTAAAAGCCGAAGTATTTTTCAGTTTACGTAGATTTGCAATATCTGTTATATTGATAATTCAATTTATACATTGATGTATACAGATTTTTTTGGGAAGTATAAAAAGCAAACATTCAGTACCAAGAAAACTGGAGATCCATTGTTGCATTTGGTTTTAACAGATTCTATGTAAGCAGTACAAATGGAAATACATTACATTTTTAAGATTAACAGGTAATAAATTCTTCAATCTTCTCATTTTCAAATTTCAGGGGACAAGAAATAATCATCACCCTGTGGAAAGAATGCATGGACAATCGAGAAAAATTTAATGCCACCACTCTTTCCATGGCAACAAGGGAAACTATAATAGCGGTCACCAATGTTAAACCCGTAATATATACAGGTACTCTACTGCTTCTGCAATGAAAGGTCATAAAATATATTTATATATGAAGCCTACTTATTATTAATAAGTTTCATATTTCAGGGTATTTAAAAATGGCATCTACAGATGCCACTCATGTGTTCATTAATCCAGTACTAGCTCCTGGGACAAAAGAGTATCAACAAATTTCTGTAGCAAGTGCGAAATCTTCAGTTGATTCCTCCTATCCAGTTATGACATTGGAAGAATTGCAGTCCAAACCGTATGCATATTTACTTGTAAGTGGGAAAATGAAGCTATATATTTTAACATCACAAGCAAATACATGTATTAATCTTTTTTACATATGGTATAATAGAGGAAGATCATAAGTGCGGATGCGCGAATTGTACAGACCGACATTGGAAACAGTTGGTATATTGTTACTTGCCCAACTTGCAAAAGTCACATATGGAAACAACAGTATACATGGTTTTGTCCAAATGATGGAGAACAACAAGATCCCAACTTTTTGTAAGTCAAGACATAGCACAAACTATTTCATATTTTCAAAAAATAACACATTAATAGTATCAATATCATTGCAGCTACAACTTCAGAGTGGTTCTTTCAGATGGGATAGTGGATTTATCAGCCATGGTTACCAATGCATGCATTGAAAAATTGATCGGTCGTACCTGCAAAGAATTGGTGCTGCAAGATGGATATGATGATCGAAAAATGCTGCCACCATCATTCAAAAAACAGGGGATGGACACACACAGATTTCATATAGAAATGACCAAAAAGTCCACTTCCACCAATATAAATTATGTCATTGTCAACATAGCAGCACCGGCCATAATATCGACATCTTTACAGACCAATATCACTACCCCACAGCGTTTCGATACAACGTTATGAACAACCGAAATAACAAGTGCAACACCACCACCACCAACACCTGTTACTCCAGAGACGGAAAGACAAGCATTAACAACATCAAGTACAGAAAAACATCCCCAAATCAGCATTGCGAAGCAACTATTCGTGGATTTTACAGGTAATAGCTATTATAAAATACATAATCAAAATATGAAACTTAATAACACATACATTATCTTTTGCAGAAGATATTGATGCTACCCATTCAGTGGTACAACCATTAAAAACAACACCAATCATACAACCACCATCACCACCACGCGACATATCAGAAACAGAAAAAGAAGTATCAGCAATTGTTACAGCTCAAAAAGAAACCCAAGTCAATGTTATCAACCCACATTCCAAAAATGTCACAGGTAAAACTTGAAAGTAAATAATTTTTTTTAATTCATTATTGAATGCTAACTACTTTCTTCTTAAAATTAAAGGCAATGTTAATAATCCAATGAAGCGTGGGCCAATAGCAAAACCAAACATACCAACACCAAAAACAAAGCCTGCTTCCCCAACTACTAAACAACAGTCAACAACACCGGTCACTGTTCAAACAGCAAGAAAAAACACAACAGCTAAGCGTGAATCCACCGAAGCAACATGTAAACTCCTACTTATCTATTATGCAAAAGAACAAGTATAATAACAAACATTTTTTTGTACAGACAAGCTTGACATCATCAATCCAACAAAGCGTGAACGTTTCGAAGAATGAATAAGCAGCAGTTTCAAGAATCACCAAAGCTTTTGCTCTTTTGTAAAACGGATGTTATATAACTAAGGGCCACTTAACATCCTCTTAGACAAAGACTCTACTTTAAAACTTAATGAGGCTATTTCACTTCTAATGTTTTTTATAATTATAACTACAAGAATGTTATGATCGTAGATTACGTTCTTTCACCTTTAAACCTTAACACTTTTGTCATCTTTTGTAACTATAACTACAATGAACATATGATGATAAATTATATTTGTTTGGCCCACGAATAAATATGCATACCATATACAACTATATAGATAACCTATGTAATATACGTAGATACTAAACTTCAAAACTCCTATATAAAAACAAGCATGAACAACTCATAAAAAAAATACACATACCATCCCAAAATTGATACACAATTGTATAAAGGCCCAAACATGTTCTTAAGGAAAAAATCAAAAAAAAAATTTTAACAAAAAATTAAACCAAGGAAGCCATACTTCCAAAGAAGGAGAACTTCAGAATCCAAGATTAAATCGGACAAAAGCTTGCAAAGTTACGATCCCTCATCCCTAATAACTCACAAATTTCAACAAATCAGTTGCATTATATTCGCTACCACACTCCGATTGCAAACAAACGTTGTTTATCAACAACGATGTTTGGTTTTCGCAAATGCATGCATCTGATCCATGATTTTTCATGTTTTTATAAATATTTCGGCATTACAAAATGTAGATATACAAATAGATTTGTGTTTCAAGTTGAATCCCAAATTTTGTATACAAATGGATACACATGCAACAGTTCTTTGATTAAACATGCTGCAAAATTTTATGAAAATGACGAGGATTTAGTTGCATGTATATCCTACTAACAAACTACTGCACATGCAACCATATCTACAACAATCACTCAACCACACATCATAAAATTTCTAAAATTATATTTACATGTATAACTAATCATGGTGTGTAATAACTTAGCACCTCTATAACTGCACTCTAACTGCTACTTTTGGTAAATGTAATGTTATGCAGTTTATCTAAACAACGTAGTATATACCGGCCTCCACACGAGTCCCCACTCGTTTATATCAATTATGAAACTCTTTATTAAACAAAGCTTACAGTTGGTCTGATGAATAAAAAAAAGAGAAAACAAATATCCTATATATAAATGGGACTATCCATGTATTCCAGCAAATATGCTTGTTCATTAATCCAAAGTTATACCTTTTATGTTGGTCCTACTATTGGTTTATAGCTTAACGTTGGTAGTTACAATATAATTCAATGTACGTGTTGGTCTGTAATTATATGATTTTTAATCGTACATAATATATGATAGTTTAAAAGTGTTGGAAAAGTTATTAGAACAAAACAGCATATATTCTCATAGTATACGTGGTCTTACAAGTCAAGGTCTTTTATATACTTATATATATATTTAATTTATCCTGTAACTCTTGTGTGTGAAGAACTTGTGTAGTTTTGCGTGTATTATATATCATTCATATATAGGTGCTGTTTTATATCATATGCCTAATGCGTAGCTCGTCAATAGGGACAACGTACGTACATTGTCTTTTACCAAAACAAAGTCAAGATGATACTCCTACAAAATCAAAGAATCTTGTAAGCTTTTTCTAATAATTAAAATACTAATAATTATGTCTTAGCTATGCTATCTTAATTTACGAAAGGGGCGTTTATTTAAAATTGGTGATCTACTCTTTTTCTGTTTTGCTCTTCTTCTATTGTAGTTGTGACTAAGGAGTTTAGTCAATTACGGGATGTTCAAAAATAATAATATCGAAACCCGTAGTATACACTTACTTTTGATCGCTTAACAATGATTAGATACCTAATCTCGCATAAGTGGAATATGTAGGAGGTAATATTTAAATAGTAACACTTCTATCTATTGGTAGAAAGATTACTTTTAAAAAAAATTCAATAGAACACAGTAATAAGAGAAATTAAACTAGAAAAATAAAATAGAAAATAAAATGTAAAGTAGAAAAGATGAAAAAAAAGAAAAAAAAAGATAATATAAATAAAAGACAATTAACTTTTTTTGAAGGTATTTTATCATTGTATTATTATGAATATTACTCCGATTTATTTCTACTAGAAGATAATGATATATACTTCTCTTCGGCCATTCGTAGCAGGTGAGCCGAAGCCCTTTGGGTTCGGTGGGTAGCTTCGAGACACCGCTACGGGTCCTTCTGGTTCCCTTCTTCCTCCATTATTTCGGGTTTTGCAAACCGAGTGAACCGAAAACGTAATAAACATATTTCTTTAATGATTTTCACAATACGAACTTCTTTTTTCCCTAATTTCTTTACTACTTTTAAATATTATTTTTTGTTTTACAAAATATGGCATCACCACCACATGCTTCATCGAGCGGTTCATCGAATATCAACCGATGAGAAGCTCCGGCAAGAAGAAGTAATTTTTTAAGTGTTGATTCGAGAGGTGGCAAACATGCTTTTTTGGTAGCACCGCGGAGTCGTCAACCAGAATCAGAATTGGAAACATAGAAAGAGGTCGGGTGGCTGCAAATGAGCGATTTTAAATAACTATTTTGGTGATAACCCTGTTTATCCAGTGGAGATGTTTAGGCGGCAGTTCCGCATGATCAGTCAACTATTCGAACGAATGGTTAATGATCTAGAAGCAGAGTACGTGTATTTTATTATTTATTAATTTCGATTTAGAGTTTGTAATTTTTAATTTTTAATAATATTATTATATTAATGTTATGAACTTTTTATTTATATTATTTGCTATATATTTGTTTTTATAGAAGTGTTTAAATATTTTATTTTATTTAATATATAAATTTATAATTAAATAAATTAATTATGTGACAAACGATATGACATTTAAGTTAATTTGTGTTGTGAAAGACAATACTCATTGCCTAAGACCGGCCTAGTGACTACTATTTATTTAAATGTATTAATTAATTCATATTTAGTTAAATGCAAAATGTTTAAATATATAGTACTGTTAAATAATATTAATTGTTTGTATTTATAAAACTAAATCTTAACAATAAATTTAACTTGAATTTAATTTAATTTGGCTTATAAAAGTCTAAGTTCTATAATTTGAATCAAAATTATTATGGATGATTTTATGTATGTTCTTTACATTAAGATTTAATTACATATTTAATCACTAAGGTATATCACTTTTTACATACTTGGTTCCTAAACTACTTTTTACATCCTTGGAATCCTAATATATGACTTTTGCTTCATTGATTGTCCCTTGTCACTTAAAAAGGCAATATTAATAGTATCCTTCCCAATTTAATTTATTCTTTTATTTAACTTTTATTTATTTAAATATTATTAAGTTATATTAATATAATATAACATATATTAATTATAAATAAATATATAACTTCTATTTCTACCACCACTTTGTTCATTACCACCACCACCACCAGTTTCTACCACCTCCAACCACCCTCTTCCACCCAAAACCACCAGCACATAGCCAAAGTCTGCCTATACCTACACTATAGTCTGCACCACCCACACCACCATCTAAAACCACTCCTACCACCAAAAACTCAAACCACCATTTAGACAAAATCTGAAAATCTAAACCACCATTAAGAACAAGATTTGAAAACTGCTAACCAACGTCCACCTCTACCACCAAGTACCGTCTTCCTCTCATCTAGAACACCAAGAACAAAGTCTGAAAACCCTCACCGCCACAAGAAAACACACACCGAATCAAAACATGAATAAAAACCCTAATATATTCTAAACACGAATTTGGAAAGATCTGAACATAAACGCCCATATCTGTCCTAATCACGAATTAAATCCCTACTCAAAACCCTAATGTGTACTAAACATGAATTTGAACAAGATTCGAACATGCTTCCATGATAATAAAAGAAAAAAAAAGATGATGATGATGATGATGATGATGATGATAACTTTAAATCTGAGGAAGTGGGATGCAAATCGATGGAGCATACTTCGGTGGTCTTTCAATAGCAAGCAAGTGGTGGTGAGGAACGTTGTTTGATGTTTGTAAATCACACGCAGGTGGTGGAGCATACGATGGTGGTCTTCTCCGACAATGGTGGTGAGTGTGACACAACACAAGAGGGAAAGAAGATGGGGGCGGTGCTCTTGAATGGCGAAGAGGGAGGTAGGTCTGGGAGGGTGGAACAAGGGAGAGAGACAGGTCTAGGAGAGAGGGTGGTCTTAATTATAATAACATTAATAAAAATATAGATTTTAGTTTATAATATGATAAAAACAATATTTATAATCTAAAAAAAATAAAGAAATGACACAAAAGGGTATTATAGTCATTTCATATGAAAAGGTGAGGGTATTTTAGTTTTTTTAGTTGGACAAGAAACTAACAGTATTACAATATACAAACCGTGGTGACTCCTAACGTAATAAATGAAGTTTAAGGAGTCCAAGTGAAACAAATGACATACCACTAGGACCAAATATGTAAGTTACTCTTACATTAAAATATCATAGTTTTTTATCCTAATTTATAAATATCATATTTAATTCTTATAAATTTATAGAATATCATATTTCACCAATTCTTAATTTTAGAATTTTAAAATATTTTAAAATCATTTTAAACTCTTATTAAATATAACAAAAATATTTAACTTTATTGTTTAATGATTAATGACTTGTACAACAACACAATCACGTCTATCCGTATCATGATACCACATTTGTGTCATCATATATATAGTCTTCCCTCGATACTTCTACCACATAGCCTTGATGCCGAAGGCATCTATCGTTTTTCTTTAAAAAATTTCATTTTTTTACGTATTAAAATTATTTAATTTTTTATTATTATTTTCGACATTTATTATCTTTTTAAACCAAATGATGATTTTACAATTTAACTTTGGAAATTTGTAAATGTAGAACCACTGTTTTCTCGTAATTCACGTATTCACCATAGCAGATTAAGTAGTTACAAAATTCAATTTTTATGCAGCGGTGGATCTTTAAATAGCCACAAATTCTCATATCGGATAAAATATTGCAACCAGATGCTAATAAATGTACATGTTTAAAGTAGTGAAATTTCGATCTACCTTAAAAATAGAATAAGATATACTACGCATAACCGGCCATACCAACTGTGGAAGTAGATCGGTTGGATTTGTGAGCAGGCTGAGTTGTAGCCTTCGTAAAATACATGTAGTAATACACATTCAAAATCATGGTTGCCACTACAAACACTGCTCCTGCAACAAAAACGCCTTTCCTTAACGTGTCACATGAAAAGCTTTCGGTCATACTTTTGTATTTCGTGTGATAAGCATTCTTCTTTGCCCCGGCAATCAGACAAGCTTCTGCAACCACAAATGTCATCCTGCACATGTGCAGTTTGTGTATAGTGCCGACTACAGGAGGATGAAAAGGCTCAAAAAGACAGGAAATACTTACCATGATGATGTAAAATAGATGATTGCCCAAGCTCGATTTCCACCAGGTGCTAACGGCCTTCCAAAACACATGCATTTGGTCACACTCATAAGCAATGATTCACCCGAGAGGAGAAATAAAAAGGCCCCGACACCGTATCCAGTTGCAACATCTGAATCGTATACACAATAAGTAGAATTCGTCCTGTCGTCTGTATGAATGGTTCCCTGTCATAAAGACATTGATTCATTACATGAAACAGAAAATGCAAGTTTGTAATATCAACATCCACATGAACATGCAGCATGAATCAGATTCAGGATAGCAGTTAAAATCATGAAATAAAATTTGCTCCTAAGGGAATAACATAGGTGGGTCTATTTAAACCTTGGAGATGAAATTTTAACTTTCTTAATTAAATCAGTGAACAGATACTGCACTTTGCTGCATTCGGATAGTAATTAGGTTAGTAAGAAGCATTTAGATCTGTAATCATGCTCCAAACAAGCAATGATATGAATTGGATCCACTTCCCAGATTTACCAAAAACTATTCAGAGTTCCTTTTCAACACACTAAGTTTCGAATAGATGATGAATGTCACACAAGTACTATATAGTCCCTGCCTAACACAGAGAGACATTGTATTCAAATCACAGGTATAGAATTCTAGGTTAAAAAAAGACCCCAGAAATCATTCTACACAAAAGTCATGTTGCACTAATATTATGTACATGCATCCAATGAACATTTGTAACTCAACACAGTCTACACTAACTCAAACTAGAAGCTTGTATTATCTACATAAAGTAGGGTCATCCCATGGATTTTCTACACTAGATGCATCCCATGAACATCTTGCATGGCCATCCCATGGATATTGATGGCCTAGTGCTGTAAGTATACTGTGGATTCATTTTAACCATCCAAAACACTGAAACCATAGTCACAAACACTCGACAATCTGTTGTATTAGTATAATCAAAATTTTAAAACATTTATAAAAACATATAAAGTAATTTATTAAATTCAAAAACATATTGAACCATTCAGAATCATTTTCACAAACTCAACTTGTTCATACCCATGGGGCCATGACTAATTTCTAAAATCATTAAAACAATTCAATCTTGATAACCCTAAAGAAATAGAGACCTTATGCGATCAAGCATACTGCACGAGTTCAAAAACTCCCCTGCCATCTTTATATTTATAGTTACAATCAAAGATACTTATTATGCAAGCATGAAAAGAAACAAAGAGTAAAAACGTCACAAAGAATTTACATGGTTTGGTCAATGTGAATGACCTACGTCCTCAGGCAGGAACCGCGTGTCTCTTATTCATTATTCAAGTGTTACACGAGTAACCCTAGCTACAAAAACTTTACATCAAAAACACTAGCAACCATTAGGCCGTGCCCTATCCAAGACAAATCCGAAACAATTAAGCAGGTCACTTATTTTAATTATTTCAATATTTAGGTTTTAAATTATTAAAAGTATATAAATCTATCCGAATTTATATAAATTTGTGCTTTGACAAAAAGTACTCAAACCCAAGGCCAATTGTTTCAAAATAAATAACATAACCAATTCCGGAGCAACAACAAAAAAGGCAGAGCTCTAGCCAAATATACAAGTAAAAGATCAATCTTATGACACTGCAAATCATATAAGAATTCATACGAGCTCAAAGCCTGAAGCTATTCACATCAAAAACCTAGATCTTATGAATCCAAAGAATAAACTTATAAGGAGGAATTTAGAGACGCAAAAATCGTAACCCTACCAGAAGATATGATCGTTACCGAACATGAAGAAGGAAAAATATCAATGTGAACAACAGTTTCAAGCACTAGTGATACTTTGCTCTACGAAACCCTAAATAACAACAGAATTGAACAAAAAGAGTTGGATATAGACGAGAGAAAGCGAGTTTACAGTGCTACGACGGCGTTCGGCAGCAATGGCGAAACCAAAAGCAACTAAGCATAAGATGACAACTAGTAGATGAACTAGTGTAGATCCTTTGCCATCGCCCATCTCTCCCTTCTTCTTCTTCTTCTTCTGCTTCTTGATTGTTTTAGAGAGAGAATGTGTGTGTGAAGTGAAAAAGGTGTGCTGCTGGTGCTTTGCACGGAGTAAGAAAAGGAAAAAGAGCGGAGAAATTGCTTTGAGAAACGGGAAAAAGGTTTTATCGCGTTTTCCGGAACAGCGTTTTGATTTTAAACGTCATCCGTAAATCGGTAATTTTGTGCCGTTAGTCTTAATTTTTACCGTTAACTTTATTTTGAACGGCAACAAAAACACGTTAGAAAGAGAGCCTTTATAAGGTCATTACCCTGATTAGTTAACTTGAAATATACATAATAAAATAGATCTAGTAAGATATTCGAAAAAATGTCACAAAATCAAAATAAGAAAAGTTAGAGCAACTCCTAAAATAAGTCAATAACTCATCAAGATATATTTTACCTTTAAGATTTTTAAAACAACTCTTAAAACTACCTCAAGTTTATGTATGACCCAACTTGAACACATGATCTTAAGCTATGACCAACATCAAATCTAAACTACACTAATATTACTAAGCTAGAAGAAGACTTAGGATAATATATAATATTTTCTACTCGTGTTTCATTTTTTATATAAGAAAGAAGACGTCAGAGCATATTGTTTGATTTGTTAATGCTTAAACATAAAAACTTGTACATTTTGTTTTTTTAGCAATCTACGAAAAAAGTCTTAAATTTGAAATTTTTTAAAAACAAAATAAAAAATTAAACCTTTAATTGACGCTTTATAGGTTGACCGATCAATTGATCAATAATTCTGTTGTCAAAGAGACTAACAAACAATTGACTATATGTAAAAGGAAGATGATTTCTACATAACAAGTTTTTCTCATACACAATAAATAGTGATAGTTTTAACCATCATACCTTAAATATGTGCATATGAATAAAATATCGTAAGATTATTGAAAAATAAAAATCATAGGTGTGGGTGATAAAATTTTATTGTGTACAAATCATCGTTCTGTATAAAAGGAGAATTGAATACACAATCAAAGAGATAATGAACAAATCAATAAACTTTAAAACTTTGTGTCAGTAAGTATTATTAAAATTTTCAATTTTTAACATTTAAGTTAAGATCTAACCGATGATCTTGATAAAAATACTCATAATGGATCTCACAAACTAATTACTAGATATCATCGTATATACTAAACACTCAGTATTCACAAAAAGTAGACCACCAAAAGCAAGTAGCCTCTAAACTGATATGTTAGATTAAAAAAACCTATCTACAAATAAACAATATTTTGAACTTATAATAATCTAATCTTTAAATAAAATGATATGTTACGATTATTTTTAATTTTCACGCCATCCTTAAACAGTCTCTCTTAAAACTCCGCCTCTTTCTAATCCTCTCTCTTAAAAACACCCAACAACATAGGTGGTTAGAAAACATCACCCATCCACAACTTGCAACTTTCAAATAATTTTTTATTTTCTTCAATCTTGCAACTTTTCCACATTCTTTGACTAAGATGTCTGAAAGTCAATTAAATGTTTTCTTAACCACAACACACTAAAACATTTTACACCACTAGAAAAGGAGAACAATGTGAACACACTTAAAGATTGATAGATAGATAGTGGAGAGCATCATGAGAAAAGATGGTTAATGAAATCCTCAAAAAAATTATCTAATATGAAAATTAGAATTTGGCTGATTGATACTGAAATTAACCAAAGCTCGTGGTTGCCATCGTTTGATTTTGACCGCGTCGTTTTCTACCACCAATTAAGGTGATGTTTGTTTTTTCAAAACAGATCTGTTTTCCTCTGATGTCTGTAGATATGCAGACATTTAAAGAATAGATTATTTGTTTTTGCAATTAGAAAAGAGCTTTGCAGATCTTTTTACATCTATTTCCAGCAGAGTTGTATCATCCTCTGTTTTAAATAGACATTCTCACATGTATATATGTTACACATTATTGTCATTGGTCCCAACTCTATAATCATATTATTATATAATACGGACATTTAGTTGATCGTGGACCACTATTCGACCACCCGTCAACCCGGTTGTACACACACATACATATACATACATAGATAAATAAATAAATACATACATACACAAATATACATACATACATACACACATACATATTCATACATACAAATATATACATACATATACACACATACATACGTGTATATATATTATACTAATATACACACACATACCTACAATCATACATACATATATATATGTCTATGTATATATAATATATACACAAGATAAACACTCACCCACACACAAACACACACACACACACACACATATATATACACATATACATACGTGTGTCTATATATATATATATATATATAGGAAAAAGTTTCATTGAGAACCATTTTTAGTGCGAGAACCGCGAGAACCAATCTGAGCCGTCCAATTCCCCCTCTTTCAATGTCACTGTCCACCCATGAATTCCTTACATACACCCTGCCACACTTGATCCCCCTACGCTCTCCATCCATGAATTCCACTTATCAAATCAACGGCTAAGATTGGTACTCGCGGTTCTCGCATTAATATCGGTTCTCAATGGAACCCTCCCCTATATATATATATATATATATACACACACACACACACACACACATACATACATACATACATACATATATAACAAGTGTCTTCAAGTTATGGCTCAAAGTATTTAAAATTTGAATTGTTTTTTATGATTGTACTAAAATGTATGAATTTTCGGATATGTTTAGTTAAAAGTTTACTTTGTAACATGACATTATTTCAGACAATTCTTAAGTTTAAAAAACAAACAGTCTTCTTGGTGCAGACTGCAGACAATTAGTCCACATCTATTTCTGCAGACATAGAAATAGACGGAAACAAACATCAAACATTTTATCTTTGAAAAAACAAAAAACACCTAAGTCTCACAATTTATCCCTTAATGTCCCATGATTTCATATTATCCAACCACCATTCAAGAAATGTCTCGGCCACTACCACCACCACCTTTAGCCTATGCCACTGTTAATTGACATCACCACCGTAACTAGAATGGTTTTAAAAGATATATGACAGGGGCTGGAGAGAACCATGTTCACGGTGTAATTGGAAGTAGGTTTGAGTTTGTGAGGATGAATGTGATGTACGGTTTAAGTTTGCACTACAATAAAAGCTTGATTTCTTCGGATTCTAATTTTATAAAAGTGCATAACATTGTCAAACTTTAAGCACTTAAAATGTGTATAAAATGGCCATATTATTAGGTGCAAGGGCCTACTATGTTCGCACTTATAACTTTAAAAAAAATGTTTGCACTTGAAAGAGCGTAAGAAATTTAGTTTACCTACACTTAAAAGCGTAAAGATCAATTATTTGCACCAAGTTTCTTTATGTTTCTCCACTGTGACACCCAGATTCGATTACCCCTAATTGTATTGAATTTTAAGTGTTATATGTGTATTGGGTAATTTTTATGTGATTAGATGTGTTATTAAATTTAGAGGGGTCAAAACTGTCAAATTTGAAACTTAGAAAGTAGAAGAGCCAGTTTTACAATTATAGGAAACTTGTAGACGATATGCACAGATTGTTACCTCAGACACACCAACACTACATATACATACACACAAACGTGAGCTTCAAACTGCCCAATCTGCCTTTGCGATTTTTTGATCCGGAATTTGTGAAGTTAACATCTTGTTAGTATGATCTTTGCACTAAAATCAACAAGGTATGTTTAGCTTCTTTGAAATTCAAGTGTTGTGAGTCAAGACGATTCAATAAGGTTGGATCATAGCAAGAATTAGTTTTTAATGTTGATTGTTGGTTTTTATGATGTTATAAGTTGTTTTGGGTGTAGGAAACACCCATGTAATGTTCAGATTTATTTAGAATGAGTTTTGTATGTTTGTAGTTGGAAAAATAGCAGAGCGGTCGATGAATTGCTGCTGAAATACAAAAGACACGAGTGTACCTATGGGGTACGGGTGTGCCTAGTAGACCGTGGCAAACCCTGTTCACGCGACACGGGCGTAACAGGGCACGGGCGTACCTATATCAAGTACGGACTTGTCTTGGGGTATGCCCCTGCCTGAGAGGACTTGGCCGTACCTAACATAAAGGCACGGGTGTGCCTGCAGCAGGCACGGGCACGCCTTAGTTTAGTTTGTAGGTGTACAGTCATAATGCGTTATTGATTATAAGTGTTATTTACACTGTATAGGATCGTGAGTGATCCTTTTAGCAACTCGTATACTACTCTATAAAGTAGAGGCTCGGAATTAGTATAGTAATGTGACTCGGTTTTCCGCCCTGGGTCTAGAACAAGTGGTTAGCATATTCTTGATATATGTGTGTTATCTATATGTGATTATATAATTGACAGTCTGATAAACTCACTAAGCTCTCATAGCTTATCAGATACTGTTTTATGATGTTTTGTAGGTTATGGCAATGCTCATGTTTGACTACGGTTTTTATAAAAGTCTTTTGAAAACACGTATTGTGATGTATCACGTTTCTGGTACCAAACTATAATTGTACATATGTATGTATCTTTTGAACAAACCAGTTTTAAACTCTGTATGCTTCCGTTTTTTATGTAAATATAGATGTGAATATTATCATATTTGGTTTTAGAGTTATGGACAAACTGCACCATAATATAACGAACGTTTGCTAAGCTACCAATGTATACAACGAATAACTTTTTTTTTAAAATACAAGCAACTTTAGTTTATCCTACATTGTATGCAAGTGACCTGATATAACAGGTCACCTTCCTTTTATCAACAGGTTACCCTCTTCTTTTTCTAATTTTTATTCTTTTAATGATTTAGATTAATAAAAATAAGAACAAATACATATCCTTGTGAGATCTGCCCAAAAACTCTTCATAAGCTAACCATCAACGCCGCCTCTTCAAATGTAACCACCACCGCCGGTTTCAAATGCTAACCATCACCGACGCTTCAGCCCACCACCACCAATACCGGCGGCGCCCACCTCCGCCGTCAAGGGCTTCAGATCTGCCGCCACCGCATCCTTCAGATTAGGGTTTTCTCCCCCCCCCCCCAAACACCACAGCCGACCACCACCACCATCGACGTTGTCTGGTTCACCGCCGCCGTCTCCTTCTATTCAACCACCGTCGTTGGTTTCAGGGTTGCGAGATTCAACCACTTCCACCGCCGCATGATTTTAGGGTTTTTTACAGATCTGAACATCACGAAGCCGCCGCTGCCACTTTACGCCGCCGCTTCCGCTTTAAACCACCGCCGCCGATGCCGCTTAGGGTTAAATCCACCACGGTCGTCAGATCCAGATTCGTCTTCTCAAGAAATCACCAGATTCGTCTTCTAAAGATACAAAGGTGAAGTTTGGGGCTTGAATGTTCTTGAAGGTTGGTACAGATCTAAATGGATTTGGGTTGTTCTTCATTTGTACAGATCTAGGGTCTTCACTGATTAGGGTTTCTTGTATTAGGGTTTCTTGAATACATAATTTGGTTACTGGAATGTTCTACTTTCATGGTGTTTTTGTTCTTAAATCGTTTTCTTGTTTTCCTTCATGATTTTCTTGTTCAACATATTAAATTTTTATCTGCAATGTTGCTTGAATGTTTGAATGTTACCGAACTCGAAGGACACATGGGTTGAATGTTTGAATGTTCTTGAACTTGAAGAACAAAGATCATGAATACTATAATTAAAAATTTAAAAATCAATCAAAAATTTAAAAATTACCTGTAACCTGCACAGCAGGTTACAACTTGCATACATTGGGGCAAATAAGAGAGTTGCTTATATTTTTTTAAAAATTTTGAAGTTCATTGCATATATTGGTAACTTAGTAAAAGTTCGTTATATTATGATGCAGTTTGTCCTAGAGTTAAATATCAGTTATATAATTTGAGACGTTACATCAACTCCACACAAGGGAAGCACGAATAAGTTTGGTGTGAAAATTTAATCTCTACACTCTTAGGTGTAGATTAATTTTTAATGCACTTAATAATGTGATTATTATTGCTCTACAATTATTAATGCGAACATATAATGATCTACTATATTTTTTCGCGCTACAATGTAGTCATATTATACTGAACTTCTAAAATTACCTTTTAATGTATCCAACCTTCAATTTTTACCACTTAGTGTACTTGGTTACCTATTGTTTAGGTAGCAGGTAATTCCTCTCCATTTTTATTTATTTTTAATGTCACAACTCAGAAATTATTGCCACCTCATTCACATTTATATTTTTTTTTCATGAAGAACACTCTTCATCTTCAAGCTTCAAACATTCAAACCTTCAAACACAAACTTCATACATTCAATCATTAAAATTTCTAAAACATAAACTACAACAAGATAATCAGAAACACCAAACACAAAATTGATACATATGAAATACTAATTATAAACCAATCGATACATATGGAATCACATATGAACATTTATAAACAAAAATTGCAAACCCAGATCTGGACTAAAAGAAGATAACGGTGATGGGATCGAGCATATGGAAGATGAAATCATTGAACAATAATCGCAAAAATGGCAAGAAACATGAACCCTAATCGCACCATGAACCCTAATCGTACCTTAAACCCAAATCTGGAACATACCTTCAAGAACAAGCCCGTCTAGAACCAAATCGGCCATTAAACCACCGCTGAAGTTCTGCTTTAGTGAGCAGATCTGGTTTGGTGTAATCGTTGGAGAAAGATGAAGTTGATGCAGAAAGCCCTAAATCACCGTCGTCGACCTCCTACTGCAGAACCTAAACCACCGCCGCCGACCTCCGACTGCAGAAAACCCTAAACCGCCGCCGCCGACCTCTGACTGCAGAAAACCCTAAACCACCGCCACCGATCAAACCCATAACCGCCGCCGACCTTCGAACATTCTTGATGACGATGAAAAACCCGAAACTCGAACCAAGAACCCTAAATCGCATAAAATAGACACAAATGGAACATTTAATCGCAGATAAGGTAGCATATATCTAGAAGTTAAATCAAAAGAAATAGAAGCAAAACCCAAATCTGAAACCACGTATCTTAAAGATGAAGGATGAACAATTGAGGATGAAGATGAAGATCCAAATCTGAAATCACGTATATGAATGATGAAGAATGAAGCAAAACCCAGATCTGACATTTTATATTTTTTTTAAATTTTTATTAATAAATATTTTTTATATATTTTAAACCATGAAAATCCAAGTCACATGCCAAGTAACTAGCCACATCAGCGAAACATGTGCCACATCATCTTGTAACCTGCTATAACAGGTTCGATACACAAATTGGTAAGTTTAGAAAGTCCAGTACATTAAATAGTAAGTTTGAAAGTCTGATACATACAATAGCAAAAGGTGACAACTTGGATACATTTTCATAACTTGACAAATATATACGCATTTTTAAAATGGTGTAGCAAAAATTCTATCATATATATAAGATATTTTTTTTACTATTGTCAACTACGGCGGTGGTGGGGAAGGTGATGAAGGGAGTTTATCGGGGGATGGTGGTGAAAGGAATGAAGGGGTTTATAAATGCGATGACGAAGAATAAGAGAGGGTCAGCGGAAGTGGAGGTAAGGAGAGAACCCAATGAAGACTCAAAAGCTCCTAAAAACCCAAACATTTTGCCCTTTGTGAGCCTGAAAGTCGAGTATTTTTAGGGTGCCTATGCTTTGGTTGGAATATTATTTGCAAAGGAGAGAATGTTAGCATATGATGGAGAGACAGTGAGCATATGACTAAAATACTTTTTAAATAACCTCAAGTTGCACATTAATGTATCTCTGTTTAAAGGATTAACCGATTAATATTGTAAAAAACATTGAATAGTATAAACGATCTCGGTAACTCTAAAATTATAAAAACTAAGCCGCTATATTTTACCACAGTACATAGACCATTTAAGTAATATATATAATAAGTCCGGTGTTATGACTGCTTGGTTTCAAGTAAATGTCTAGTTGGAGAGTAAAATGTCAATAATATATGAAAGATCAATTTTAGGAGGGAGTTACCAAGTATCTAACTTGAGGGGCCAATCTTGTCAAGTAAGGTATTTTATGATTACTTGGTTGAAATGCCCATTTGATCATTTAATCTTCATTTTCACATGAGGCCAAGAAAGTTGAGAGCACTTGAATTGCGAATCAAGAAGGTAGGGTTTTTAGGAGGTGAACTTGGAGAGATTTCTCTGTCAAAAACATCTCCATGTTAAGGACTAAGGAGCAATTTTTTTATTTTTTTTATTTATTTATTTATTTTTGGAGTTGATTGCAATTTGCAAATACATCCAAGAGATAATACTTTTAACTTTAATGCAAGTATGCAATTTAAATAAAAGTGGCGGCTTAGATAGCTCATTATAGCAGAAGACCTTACGTTGGAGTTTAATGGGTTGGGTTTTATGACCACAAGCATAGCATCTTGATAGTATATTACTTATTAATTAATATAATTATGAATGTAAGTTTTTAACTTTTTGTCAACAATATGAAAATTTTCCTTATCTTTTACGTTTTAATTGATCCGTATAATTAGCATGGAATAATTATAAATAAATAAGATATATTTTATATTTTGTGTTTTTAACATGAAGTAAATTACATAGATATTTTAAGGTTGGCTGCATTCATCCAACTACTTAGTGTATGACCCCTTGTTACACCATCGCTCCTTCTTTACTCTGACTGATACATAATAGTTGGTTTTCACTACTCAATTCTCCTCTTTCTATACCCCTCTTTCTCTCTCTCTTCTTCTCTCTATCTTTCTTCTCTCTATATATTATATATATTTTTTAAATGGAAAATGGATGCGGAGGTTAGTGGGATGAAGGGAGATGGAAGAGGAAAATGATATGGCGTTTATTTGGCAAGATGAAGAAGGGGGTGGATGCACATAGACTGAAGAGCAAGTGTTGCACATACACCCTTGTGGTGACCATCATTACGGTGAGAGACTCGGCATAGTCCTTTTTTCTTTTTTTCTTATTCTTTATTATTTCTACAATGAAATGGACATAAAAAAGGGTAGTCCGGGATCACAAAAATGATAACTACAGGTGTTTTTGGAGCAGTAGTGGTGAAGAAGGAAAATGATGTAACGTTGAGTAGCATCGAGGGTGGTTTGATGTATAGTTATATTACGGGAAATGCATGTCGATGTGTGATTATATATGTTGGCCAGAATTAGTAAACTTGACATAATCTCGTACCATATAGTGTTTTATGTGGTAAAAGTGAATATGAAAAGGGATATTTTATATTGCAAACTGGGTTGTTTTCTTCAAAAGGATTCAAATACCATTTAGCCCAATTAACTTGAAGCTTGGCCTTCTATTGCAATTTGCAAACCATATGGCAGAAACTCACACCGAACACTTGAGTATAAATATATCCTCAATTTTCTTCTTTTCCACGTCCTCTTGTTTTGTATGTAGAAAACTATTTCTCCATTTCAATATTACACAAAGTGTCACAACTATCACCCCTTTGCAATAGATCACCAGCTTCCTAACTTTCACTATAGGAACAACCTTCGAGCATCGAAAAAAACAGAGTGTCCTCGTTCTCCATGTTGCGTACAGGGCCGGCCCAAGGGCTGTGCAGCCCGTGCACAGGCCCAGGGCATCACTCGGGATAGGGGCATCATAAGTATAGTCCATCTTATGTATACCTAGGTCCATTTTGCATTACAAATTTTGGGCCTTGGGCCTAGGGAACGATTGAACGAATGACTCTCAAATCTCAATCGGCGTATGGGAATTAGGGCAGCGAAGAAAACGAAGAGGCGATGGCGATCATGTCAAGTGTCAACGATAGGGCAGCTGGTCAGGAAACCGAATTGGTCGACTTCGACTAATCGACTCTTCGAGACACACAATGGAACTTCGATTTTAAATTTCTTGCCACAGACCCACAGTATCCTCTCTTCTCTCCTCTCGATTTTCAATCTCACCAAGTCACCGTCGCTATCTGTTTACTACCGTACAAACCATCGCCATCGCATATCGATTTTCAATTTCAGCACCGCCATCACAGTATCGACTAATCGACTCTTCGAGACTGACAGATTGCTGTCGGTTCTTCGTTAATCAATAGGTATATATTATTTATATTAACAGTGAGATACTGATCGAATTTGAATTTTTTTCTTGCTAGTTGTTTTTTATTTTCAGTCGATTTATTTTTATAACAGATACTGATATGGTTCTTTTTTTCTATCGATTGTTTGTTTCAATAAAGGTTGAACTGTTGAAGTTGGCAAGCATCGAATTTGATTTGAGGCTTCAAGATTCAAATGCACTTAAAGAAACTATGAAAGAGTAAGGTACATTTTATTTGCTTTACACTTGGATTATTCTTATTTGTGTTTTTCTTTTGATAGACAAATGCGTGTTGGGTTGCATTTCTTTTGATAGACAATTTAATTTTGTTAATGGAGTTCATTCTGTTTTTTAATTATTTAGTTTCTAATTAATGGAGTTCATTCTGTTGCATTTTGTTATTCTTCTGTTTTTTAATTTTGTATCCATTAGTTTCTGTCCGTATCAATTAGTTTCTGTCTTGTGTTTTACTGTTCTTTAGGTTGCAATTATTCATGTTTGAATTTTGTTATAGAAGTCTTTAGTCTTGTATTCATGTATTCTTATAGGAGTCTAATTTTGATGCAGTCTCGTATAATTAATCAAAGTACAATCTTTAAAGTTTACAGAATATGTTGCCGGATGAAGCATCTGATGTGGATAGCCCATGGACATCTATTCGGATTATGGAGTTAGCCAAGAAGATGGATATGTTTCTGAATGTATTACTTGCCTGTAAAATCTTGTTGACCGTACCGGTTACAGTTGCATCGGCTAAAACAAGTTTTCCCAAGCTTAAGTTTTTGAAGTCGTATCTTCGGAGTACCATGACTCAAGACAGATCGAATGGTTTAGCTATATTGAGTATCGAAAATCATTTTTTAAAGAATATTAATTATGACAAGATTATTGATGAATTTGCTACAAAGAATGCACGTAGGAATCGTTTTATATAGTTTGTAACTTTTTTGTACCGGTTTAAACTTTTTAAGTGATGTTATGTGTAATTATGTTTATATCTATGTTACATATCTCATTTGCGTATAGTAATAACTTGTACATGTAGCATGTTTCGCACAGGGCATCTAAATACTTTGGACCGGCCCTGGTTGCGTAGAACGCATCTTGTCGACTCAATAGGAATACCCTTTCTTTGCCGGATTCATCTTTGTAGGCAGAGCATTATTTACAGATGTATTACAAACTGGTTTATTATAATAAAAAACTATGTACGATATTATCTTAATTCTTTTATATTAGACAAGTGTACAAAAATTAATTGATGCGTCTAGTAGTATTCTTATAAAGGGATATGGAATGCCCGATTAGGGAATCCAATGTTGTTTTTCATTTAAAAGGTATAACTTTATTTAATTTTTCTTGCTTTTCTTCGTATTCACAAGATCTAGATTAATTATTTTGATATTAGGCTTGGGTTATTCATTATCAAGCAAAAGATAAGTGGGCTTAAACAACAAAAATTAGCAATTGAGATTAATTCCTTAAAGTTTTAAACAACAAAATAAATCAATTGGTTATACATCTTTACTTCAATTAGGTCACATTAAGGTGCTTTTGTAATATACTTAATAAGGTTTAGGGCTCCTCTGCTTATAGCAAATTAATTTTGATTGAAACCCCATAAACTTACACAAGATTGTCAAGATTGAGATCTACCCAGAATCAATTTCGTATTCACAAGATCAGGATCCTTGGATCGGATCAAGATCATAATATCTTGCTAAAATATTATATATGTCAAGTAATATTAAGAAGAGGTTGTAGTCCATATCTAATACAAATATATATATATATATTATAAAGTCACAGTTCATAACTTTGTACGTAGTAATAATTAACGAGTTTATGTTTTCACCATATAGTGTGTTTAGAAGAGCTAAATACAACTCCGTTAGTTATAAAAAGTTTCATAACACAACAAACTTAGTTATATTGTAAGTTGTAACTGAGTCGAACTTAGTATAATTTAAGTCACAAAAATAGCATACACAATAATTAAAGCATACCAGGTGAAAATCCATCACTTTTAAATCTTTCCATTCAAACTAAATGTTAAAATTTGAAATTTCATATGATCGTGTCGACTATCTTATGATTCAAAAACCAATCCCATGATCCTAACCTCGATCTTACCTTCCGCATGATCCTATATCGAGACTATTTTGGTTAGTAAAATTATAAGATTTTATGATATTTATCACGATCTTGATAATACTCGGTCAAACAAGTAAAACTAAGTTGGCGAATCATAGTTTTGGGGTTACATTAGAGAATTTGAGGGCAAATACAATATTTAGCTATGGGTAGCAAATATATAGAGTGAAAATCTTTAAAAAAAATTACCCCTCATGTTAGAAGTTGATGGTTTAACCCGCTATCATTTAGGTTCACGTCTATCATCCCATCTTATCACAATATCATGTCAGAATCACCCTCTCACCACTCAAGCATCATCTATGGTTAATTTAGTCACGTCCATCAACCATCGTTACAATATTTGGTCTTTGTGTCAGGAGAACTATTTTATTCTAATCGGCTTATGACGTATGCATATTTTTGTAAGACCAGTCCAACAGAGTGTAGACCTTCACAGAAGGTTGTCTTCAAATTATTTATTACCGAGACATTCATTGATCG
This sequence comes from Pulicaria dysenterica, assembly GCA_947179395.2. NCBI lineage: Eukaryota > Viridiplantae > Streptophyta > Magnoliopsida > Asterales > Asteraceae > Pulicaria > Pulicaria dysenterica. Next base: position 91,483,768 of record OX359290.1, read on the forward strand.
ACACATTGATGATCTCTTTGTATACATCTTCAAGATCTTTTGGGCAACATGGAATTCGTAACAATTCTATCTCATTGGTAAGAGAAAATGGAATCATAAAGTCCTTGATTTTGAATTCATGAAATCAAAGTTTTAAATAACGAGATGTGAATTGAAAGTATTTTTAAATCTCAAGTCTTAGAAGTTATAATGAGATCATGTATGATTTAAGACGATAATTTTATATATAGATAATAATATACAAAAACAATTATACAAACAAAATTAAAAAAAACATAAATATAAATTTATAACATAATTCATGAATCTTTTTTTCTTTTTTTTTCGGAATGTCCAACCCTCCTTATAACTATATAAATATATATTCAGTCCACATGACTTGAGACTTTTAACATGACTCAAATAACATGACTTGTGGAAACGTATCGAACAGGTATTGATGTGTGTAGACTTACATCAAAGCTTTAAACCTTATTGTGATAACATGATAAAATTAGCATCAAACATTAACAGAATCATGAAAGTCAAAACTAGTTTTCTAAAACAATGCATGAAAGTTGTGGTAACGAGGTAATTTCACCGCGCGCGTTGCGGCGGGGGTTTAAAACATATTATATGACATGTAGTAAAAGTCTAATTCGACTTATATAAGTGATTTCTTACGTTAAAAGAAAATTTGTGTATTATTTTTTAGTACTCGTACTTTTGCTATATATTTTTTTTGTTGAAAATAGATTAAGTCTATTAAACCAGATTTAGATTGTTATATGTTATTATATATAATAAGATGCAAAATGAATTTGTAATAAATTGTAATTCTTTAAAAGTATATTTATTAAAACAGAAAAAGAAAAAAACTCTCAAACTTTTTTATCGTAAGATTTAATATCAATCAAATTAATATTGATGATAATAAAGATAACCATGAACAAAACATATTGTAGAATAAAACTTTGTAAAAGAAAAGGCAAACAAAAAGATGGAAACAAAAAAGGAGGATGAATGCAAAATAAAAAATTAGAAATGTTGTAACCAAGATTCGAACTCAGGCTCATGGCTATGGCAAAACAACACATTACCACTCCGACCAAGCTAAACTTTGTTTACATGTTTAGCTCTTAAAATATATATCATATATGAAAAAGCCTTGCATAAAAAGACAAAAAAATCACTGTTCATTCTTCCTCATAATTGTTATATATATATAATTAATATCTTATCTTATAATCATGTCACTAAATTCTTCAAACATTTATTATTAAATTAGGCGCTTGTTTAAACGTGTGCTAAAATGTATTTAGCTTCTAGGGTTCCTATCTTGCGAGTTATGTGGCCTAACTTGTGTCACTCGTTTCTGTAGCAAGTTTTTTCCTTGAGTTCTATTTCATTTTATTAAACCTTTTGTATTTCATTCTCTTACTAACTAATTGATAGCATATACAATCTAAAAAGTTGTGTTTAATAAAATCTATATAAAAAACATAATGATGAAATTTTAATATTCAATTACATTTGATTCAGTATACAATCACATGTGATTGTAAAAATATCACATTTGAATTACGAAAATAAAACTTCGTCTAAAACTTTAAAATTCAATCTAGACTATTGATGTGACTGATCCAAAGACCAATATTAGTCTCTCAGGACTATAGATTAAGTATGGACTATATTGAACATTTCTCACAATCTAAATTCTTTATTTTTTTTCTCATGTTATTATTTTAACACTTTTTTTATCTATTACGTAAGAATATAAATAAAAGCATTTAACGGAAATATGGAATGATATGTAACATCTTTATTCGTTACATAATTTATATATAAAAAATCATCATGCATAAGAGAAAACATATATTAAGAATTTATAAATCAAGCAAGTTATTATGATTTAATATGAGGAATATATAAAAAAAATGTATGACCCTTTTTTTTAGTCTTGGTTAATAATAAATTGGAAGGTTTTGAGAAAATGGAATGAGGTGGGGCCCGTAGTTTAAGGCAAAGAATCCCAAATCAGATTTTGTTTATTTTACTGGTGTGTGATCAGAGGGACCCACACCCACGATGTTAGCTGTAAAGGGTTTCACTCAAAGAAGTCTTATTCTGACTTCCACACCCACCTCTCTTTTTAACATTTCTCTTCTATTTATTTTAAAATTTGAATTTTTAGCCTTTTAATTTCGACGTCTTCGTGATTCATGTATTTTTTTTTTCTTTCTTTCTTTTTTCGTAATTCAATGTTTTTGGTGTGTCATTGTCAATTTAGCATCGCTTTTCTCTTTTTAAATGTTATATATTCCAAAGAATACAATATTCTTTTGAAAATTAATATCATGTCAGAATGATGTATGTATGTATGTATATCTTCCTTATATATGATATAATAATTTTATGTTTACTAAAATTTGTTAGTAGGTAGATCAAGCATGTATTTGACTTGTATGTGTCGTCTCACTCACTCATAGTAAATAGTAATAATAATATTATTTACATTATAATATTTCTGATATATTCTAGTCAGTTTATAAGTTAATAATATCATTATCTATTATACTATTTTGATTTGTTCCAAAATAATTATCTGCTTTTAAAAAACATTGTTATTAATTACTATTTTTCTTATTTTATCTTTAAATAGTCATCATTATTCACTTCTTTTTATAATTCAAAACATTATTAAATATAAGATTAAAGATGATATTTTTACTAGATAGTTCTTATATTAATTGCACTGTTTTAAGCGTTTAAATGGTAGTGTTTAAGTGTTGACACAAAATACAAAGTGGCTTACGCTAGAGGAGCATTGACAGTAGCAATTTGTGTAGCTGATGTAGCTAGTGTGAGTTTGAAGGCAGCAGTGTGTAAGTGTACTCCGTTTTGTTGAATGAAAAGCATATCTTGCACTGTTAAAAAAAAGTTTACACTTTTTAAAACTATGTGTTTATTGATTGTAGACAATAATTTTAAGATATAAGAAATAGTTAACACAAAGTTTACCCTATTACATAAATGCTCTTGCAAATTTGAAAAGTATCTTTGTCGAGGGAAGTTAAAAAGATTTGTAAACTGGTTACTTGGTTAGATCATCGCATCACTTTCTATAGGTTAGACAGGATAAGTTTTAACATTGTATCAATGTATGATCTTAATTAATTTAAAATGAGGGGTTGTATTAACAACACCTTATTAGAGAATTAGGTAAGTGATATATAATTTCTTCATCTTTCTTGTCATTTCATTTCTTTCCATTTTTTCAGTTTTAGAAAATGCTAATTTAAACCATCTTATCTTGATCTTATTTTGTTTAATAATATAAATGCATTTGTGTGTAAGACAGGTAGAGTGAGTGTGACGGAGAGAAGTGTTGCGGAGTGAAGGGGCCAATGAGGGGATCTATGCGTGGCCGAGAGGGTAGGATGGTGTAGTCGGCAGCAACATATTTGCTAGACTAGCCATCCCTCGGTGCAAGACTAGCATACTATTAGCCCGTACCATGATGCTTTTGTTTCTGCTAACCTGCTATAGGAGACATGTTTCTATGTGTAGTCATAAGAGGGGGTGATGTGGTGTAGTTTAATATCATGATGACCTTATAATGTTAGAATTTTTGGTGTGATATCTTATATCAGGTAAATAGTCTAATGTGAATCCCCAATGACGGTGTTATCAATTTTTTGTTTATGTGTGAAAAGGGTTAAGAAGTTCGTTGGTTCAGATTTAGCATGGTAAAATAATACCAATAATAGTTTACAGTAATGAATATGTGACATAAAAAATTGATGTGACGATGCCATAGGTATGCGATGACGCAACACACAGTCAGTTGGTTTTTATATTAGACCGATATCACTTACTAACAACTGCAAGATTGCAAGTAGTATTAATGGTAAATTTGAACACTAGATGGTGTACAATACATGCATTACATATATCATTTTGGTAAAGTTCTAAATTCATTTAATAAATCAGTGCTGACAAGTTTGAATTTAGGTTAAGCTTATATAGATATCTTGAACCAAAATCCAAGTAGCATCCAACTTTCAACACAAATCAATTTAAAATATTTTCTCTCTCTTTAATTACCCATTCACAAAACCAACCAAAACAAAAACAAAAACAAAAAAAGAGAGGGGTTAATTTGGTTTCACCAAACCGGCAGAGTAAGAAAAGGGTTGAAACCCGAAGGTGAGTATGGCATTTGGGATGATGAGCTGCTAAATTGGAGGGCAGCCCGAGCTCAACCCAATAGCCATACGGACGGCCTTATTACCGAGAACATGCATGATCGATGATGAAATTTAACTTAATTTTATTATTCAAAAAGACGTGATTGTTGGAGATGGACATTGGACCCGAATGAACTTATCTCCTCCACTTTTATACTTATTCTTTTCTTTTACTTATTTCCTCTTTATTTTATTTTCACATTATCAGTTCTTTTCTTTTTTCTTTCTATTGCTTTCTTTTATTATTTTATATATATATATATATATATATATATAGGGGAGGGTTCAAACGAGAACTGTTTTTCGTACGAGAACTGCGAGAACCAATCTCAGTCGTTCCTTGGATATGGGAAGTTCATGGATGGAGAGCTTGGAGGGGATCAAGTGTGACAGGATGCATGTGAGGAATTCATGGGTGGGCAATGACATTAAAGGAGGGGGAATTGGACAGCTCAGATTGGTTCTCGCAGTTCTCGTACGAAAAATAGTTCTCGTTTGAACTTTTGCCTATATATATAACTAGATTAATTAAATATCTGTCTGATATACGTATTGTTTAAAAGATGATAAAGATGTAATATCATAATACGTAAAAACATGATTGTATTTCTTGTAAAGTAATCACTCATTATTATAACAATTAGGGATAATAGGTTTAAGTCTTTATATAATTAAAACAAATTTACAATATTCAGAAAAAATTTAAAAATAATAAAACTAAAAATTTAATCTAACATGATATTTTAAAATATTATAAAAGGTAAATATGATAAAAATATTATTTAAATTAAAGTCAAAATTGAATTTAGTTTTGAGTAAGAAAATCAAAATTAAATTTTTAATTATAATCAAAATGAATGGTATAGATTTCATAACTAAAATTGATTTATTAAATAAAGAGTTAGAACTGTAAATAAATTTGTCTTAAATTTATATCGGAAGATTTTTGCTTTACTCAAAACAATTTTGAGATCATGATTTTCTCGTTACGAGCTTTTTGTGACGTGTTGTTTTCATTTTCTGTAATAATTTTGAAAGCTATTTACTCTAATACTATACTTAAGAGAGATGGTTCTAAACTAAACATATTTCGATAGTACCTAAACATTTAAGACAATTCAAAAACTTTAGAAGTATTTATCAAATCCACGTACGTATATCAAAAGCCAGTTGATATCAAAACCACGACTATATGCTTGATCAACAGATGAGGCTAGCGTTTGATTTTTTTTCTAGATAGAAGTCGGGAAGTTTTTTGTTTATGTATTCAAGAGTATATGTATGTATGCTTACATCTTAGAGTGGTAGGAATGGGAGGGGGTTAATGGGGTATGTGGTATTACCACTTGAGTGGTGGGAAGGGGTGCCACTCCATGGCTAAGTGGTGGTGGAGTTTGGGGGGTGGATACCACACAAGGGGTGGCCAAGTGATAGCTTTTTGTGGGTCCAAAGTCTTCTTATATAATTTTTGATTGGTTAGTGTGTATTATGTAGTTCCCAAAATTTGGTGTGATAGAAAGTAATCACTATGAGCCTAAATGGTATACTGAGTGATAGGAGAAAAATGATGATTTGACGGTGTGGTAGATGTGATGGGGGATAACCACTCCTAACAATCTTACTACTCTTGTATCACGTCAACTAAGAGCATACTGATTAGCATAATAATGTGCCCGTTATAGGCCATCAATGCAAGCTTGTGTGGCTTGTCATCTACTTCGTCTTGTACACTATGGCTAGTTGTTCCCATGACGGAATAATGCTTCTATTTTTAATGAAGAGTGAATAAAAAAAGGTTGAGTCTAATGATAGACAGTTATTACTAGGTGGGTTTAATGTGAGTTGGTTATACTGATACAAATAAAAAAAGTTAGCTACGACTTGTAATATTTATATATTACCTTCGTGTTTCATTTTTTTATATTTCTTATGTTGAGTTACTAAATAAAGACATTAGTCATGCAAAAAACGATAAAATGATAGAAGGAGAAAAATAAAAGCTCCTTCGGAGAGGTAGAAAGACGTGTAGATAAGGAAGGGTTGCTTTTTGTTCCTTAAGGAAATAATAAAATTCCAAAAAATATTATTTAGATGTAACAGATTCTGCCCTTTGGAAACGTATAAAAGGTAAAAGAATGTAGGATATAAAAGATATGGTTGGAATACATGCTGACGCAATGCCAATATAATATTTTTAGGATTGCGTTCAACCCCCAAAATAATACGAGGTCACGTACGTCTTTACTGGTTACTGCTTGATTGAAAGGAAGATATTTGTATAAAATAAGGTTTTATTATACGTAACAGAATTTATGTATTTTGATAATAGTATATTTAAATATATGAATAAGAAAAGATATCATATGTTTATGAGGGTAAAATATCATCTTCTAATATATATAAAAGACTAATTTGAAAAAAATTATTAGATGATCTGAGCCCTTTATTTAATTAAAGATTTAATCTTAGCCGTAAATTCTTTCAATTCAAAAATTTTGATTTTGACTTTTTAGAGTAAAACTAATGTGAATAAATTAAAGATAATTCTTAATCCTTAGTTAATGTGAACTAATTAAAAAATATTATATATTAATTGGAACGATAAATCGAATCGAATATTTAATATAAAGTAAAACTAAATCAAGTTTGAGTCAATTTCAAAAATCGTATCTCAGCTCATTGTCGACAAAATTTTTTATAACCATATGATATATTTAAATGTCTTTTTTATATAATAATAATAATAATAATAATAAAATAATTATAATAATAATAATATATAAAAGACTAATTTATAAAAAAAATATTAGATGATCTGGACCTTTCATTTAATAAAAGATTTAATCTTACGCGTAAATTATTTTAATTCTAAAATTTTGACTTTAACGTTTTAGAGTCAAACTAATGTAAATTAATTAAAGATAATCTCCCGTGTGTTACACGGGCATTCAACTAGTAATTATTATATATGATTAATTTTTATGAGTTATGATTCTCTTATGTTTAGCACATAACATTTCGAATAATTAAAAGAATTCTTCAACTTTTCGTTTTATTTTATGATATATGTAAATAGAACATAAGAATTCTTCAACTTTTCGTTTTTAGTTAGCAATGATATCGATAAATAAATTTTAACAGACGGCAATACAAAGTAATGCTTGAACATATCAGTTCCAGTTAGAATGCGTAAAAATATTAAATTTTCAAGACCAATAAAGTTACCTCTCATGTTCCTATATAACTGAATGAATTAATTGTAGATGAGACTCGTTTTTTAAGGGCCCTTTAAACTAATGTTATAAATACTCTACATCAGTATTTTCTTTTCTATTTTCTCATTTAAATATTCACTTTTATGCCCTTAGACAATCTTCATCTTAATTTATCCATATTCTATAAATATATAAAAAAAATACTAATTATGTTACACAAAATTTACAATTGAGAAAATTAATGTGTTACCATTAAAGCATGCAAAGAATATTTGTATGTTATCAATTCCATGTATTTTATCTGATTATTAAGAGGTCTCATCCTACTTGATATACTCTCGGAATATGATAAAATCAAATATTTACCAATTAAACCTCGTAGCATGAAATTATTCGTTTTGTCTCGGTTTTGTTTCTGGCATTGAATATTCCACTCAAATTTTCTCATGCTAGGAGAGGTATCCACACCCTTATAAAACATGTTTTGTTTTCCTCTCGAATCGATGTGAGACGGATGTTAAACAAATCCAATGATGAATCCACAATTAATCCTACTTAAATCATAGTCAATAGAGCCAACGCAATATGAAGAAAAAGAAAAGAAAGAAGACGACATAAGGCTAACGTGTTAGCGGTGATGACGACAAGCGGCATCTAATAACAGTGTAACAATCTTCTGAATTAATTCCATCAGATTACATCAACATTGATCATAACTGGATTACTGGCCGCTTGACCGATATTTCATCATAAAAATGAAAAGCAGCATGTGATGACATGTGATGACGTCGATTTGTTAAAAAAAACAGTGCTAAAATTGATTAGGGGTTATAATGATCATTCCGACTTAAAAAACTCATTTTAGCATAGTTAAGATTCAATTATAGCTAAAGATATAACTCTTTACTCTTCTCATTCTTATAGTTCTCAATTAATATATTATATATAATATAACTTCCACTATCAAACATTTAAGGATAATCGAAAATTGTCGACCCGTTATGGGCAGGTCTGTGTACCGAAGTTGATATGTGATCGTGATCCATTATCGGCGAAGCGCATAAATCTAAGTTTTTGACACAACCGGACACGACAAAGATGTACAGAGACTTGAATATGGATTATTGTTGATTTGATATGAAGAGAGATGTAGCAATATATTATATATGTAGAAAAGTGATTAACTTGCTTGCGAGTGAAAGCTGAGCACCAATGACCTCACGAGAAGCTCCAACCATTAGAGATACTAGTATGGAAGTGGGAACATATGACTACGAATTTGATAACGAAACTCCCAAGATCTCGAGGTATTATGATACTATATGGGTTATTGGGAACAGTTGACGAATAAGCGCACATTTATTCCGATACGAAAAGCTTATTATACGAAAAAAGTGGTGGACATCTATGTGAAGCAGGTGATATCAAGGCACGGAGTATCAGTATCTCACAGAGATATAAGATTCACCTCCAGATTCTGAGATAAGCTCCATCAGGAATTGGATACTAGGGTGAACATCAGTACGGCGTAACCTAGTTTGATGGTCAAACTGAAAGGATGATACAGACATTTGAGAATATACTACAGTCATGTGTAATAGACTTTGAGGGGAAGTTGGGATTTCTATTTGCCGTTGGCAGAGTTTTCGCATTAGAACAGTTATCGTGCGAGTTCGGTAATTTATTCGTACAAAATGTTGTGCGGAAGAAAGTGCAGGACTCCCATATATTACGGTGAGGTTGGGCAAAGAGATATAAAGAGCATAGATATAACAGAACACCACAAAATTTATATAGGAAGTGCTAGAAAGGTCAAAGGCAGACTAGAGTAGACAAAAAAACTCCAAACCAAAAAATTTCTTGAAGTAGCTTTTAAGAATAGCTGGAAGCTTTTTATTTAACAAATTATCTAAATACTTTTTTTAATTATTTTATAATTCATCATATTTTTATAATATGTCTTTTTTATCATTTTACACTATTAAGCTTCAGCTATAAACTAATTTGCCGAGCACGTAAATAGATAAAAATAAAAGGCTCCACCTACCACTTACCATTTTCAGCTTTCAACTATCAACTATCAACTATCAACTAGTTTCGACAAACATACCTTTTGTACTTTACAAGTGTTCCCCATAACCTTGAAACTAATTAGATAATTCTTATTTAACTAAACTAGTTTATTGACCCGTATACGTACGGGTATTTTGAAAGTGTATTTGAGATATTAGAATTTTCAAATAAAAATAATGCAGTAAATGAAATATCACCTTTGTGACGAGAATGTGCTAATTTCAAAAAAGTGTCATATTACAATAAAATTTATACCAAAACGTAGATAAAAATGAGACGGTCGTAATTATATAATTATTTTTTCTCTAAACAAAATATATCACAAGTTACTAAACATAATTTATAAACAACTTATAATTAATTACATTAGTATACAATTTTTATAAAACCCCCTCATGTCTTTTATAAAACCCCCTCACAATTTTCATTCAACCCCCTCCCAATAGATTCTCGTATCCACCAATTTTTAATCTTTCCAAAATTGTTTTGAGAATGGAATAATTTTGAAATTGAAGGTTGTAATTAGTTAATTAAGATTCAATTTATGATTAATTTTGAAAATTTTGCATGTCTATATAGATATAGATAGATAAATAACTGGCCTACAAGGATTCTGAGTTTCTCACCGATCTATATTCAGAGTGGATCCCTCATATATAGACAATGTTCCGATCCTGCCCACAAGAGTCCATCTTTTACCAAAAGGGAACCAAATTGTAAAAAACTTTGATCATCCTTAAGTTTATTGTTCAATGCGGTTGGTCAGCTTTTAGTTCGGTTGCCAGCTATTTGTTTCGTTTTAGCAGAACTGAATTTATTGTTAAAACTCGTAATCGTTACCACTCCACGAGGACATAAACCAAACCAAACCAAATTCGGTAAGGCTACCAAAACCACATGCGCAAATGGTTACAACTGAAACTTTGGAAGTAACTAGAGCAAGATAGATAGGTGAATATATTACTGTAAATGATAACAAAATAAGCGTTATTTACATTGCTACAAAAAGACAGACTCAATTCGATATACGACCTTAACATTTTATACACATTTCTCTTCATAAAGTCGCAATCCTCCTCCGCTGCTTACAAAATGACTCGCTCCCAACAACATGGAAAAAAATGAAGTAAAATTTTTTTAAGCTCCGGTAATTACCTTCTTGATCTTCTATACTTACAAATCATCAACAAGGAAGGCAACCCACCTTAATTCTAAATCAACAACCACCATGGACATAAACTCTCTTTCTCTCTCACATTATTTTTCCTCATTAACTCCCTAATTACTTGCTTACTTACATACAGACCATTGATTAAAGACACTCACTCTATTTACACCAAGTAACCCACTGATTGCTGCATGTATCTGTTTCTCACTCGCACTCTTTTTTATCTCTTCAAAACTCCTCCTTGGAAGGCTAGAATTAAATAGGCTGGAATAAACTGATTGTTGATCTTATCTTGCTTTTTTTGCTAGAACGATTTTATATGTACTTGATGAAGAAAATACGATTTGAAATTAAGGGTTTGATTCAGGCCAAGGTAGGGATACTGCAATTGCGCCTATTATCCCTATCAAGGCAATCAAACCCCTCAATCCTCACAGCCGGTTTGTTGGACCGAAGGCATCCTCCTTTCCTTGCAGATGAAGAAGATGGGGACGATGACATACCGGATGATGCAGGATTGGGGATCATAGATCTAGGTGACACCGGGGAGAATTTGTCATCCCCAAAACGGGCGTCTTGTATAACCGGGTTAGAAACTCTACTCGGCGGTGACCCACTGAAAAAAGGGGGCGACGAGGCTACCTGTGTACAAGTTTGATCTGATGCACCATAAACACCCTGTTGTATCAACAAACATACCAAAAGATCAGTAACAAAATCTTGAAAAAAATCCGCAGAAAACGGTCGGTATTGTAATATCATCGATTAAGTCGCTACCTTTGCGAAGATGATGTCCAGAAGCTCAGGACCGGCTCTCGATTCGTAACCTTCCGATTGATGGCTGTAAAGAGAAGGGGGAAAAACTAAGCGTAAGTTTTTAAGATACATGACTGATGACTGATTGAATATTGAGCGAGTTTAGAAAAAACATACCACATCTGCCATCTCAGAGGCCTAACGGGCTCGTTTATGGTGGTGCTAAAGAGATTGAGTCGCCTAGGTTTTGGGCAAACCATAGGCTCAACGCTCTCGAAGGATACAGAAAGTGAAACAGAGCTCCTCATCTCTTCACGGGATGATGCGAAGGTGTTGTTCTGATGGATTCCACAGTGATTCATGTTCGTCTTTGAATAGGACCTGTTTATACGAAGATCATAAGAATTAAAATATGTATACGCAAAATCCCGAACACAAACCCTAGATCTGAGAGACAATAATATTTTGAAATTTTTTTTATTCGTATTTTTAATCAGATCTGAAAACAGAGATCGGGAATCCGCCAAATTAAACTGAACAATTCATCTGAAAGGAACCAGAACGCAGAACAAAAGTTCCAAATGAATTTTATTCAGAATATATTCAAAAGAAAAAGAACAAAAGTTAAAAGCCAGGCAGATCTGTGGGGAAAACAGAACGATTTTGTTCTTTGATGCAATTACATGACAAAAATTCATCCGATTATTATAGATCTATAATCAGACGTTGCGAGTAAAAACAAATCATATAATAAATTAACCCTTGAGATGCGTGTGATAACAGTGGTAATGAAAAGGATGGACGCTCCTACACGAATATTTCAATTTTTGAAAGTTTTTGCTCCTAAACGAATAAAGACGAGAAGTTTTCAGATCGAATCTTACGTAGAAATTAACGCCTCTACGTAAAACAAAAGGAAACCTACTCACTTCACTAGACTTCAATTTCAACAAAAAAGAACAAATTACAACTACTTGTTTTACAAATCTGAAAAAAGGCAAGGGGATGAATTAGATCTCCATGGAAGTAAAAGAAGGATGGGGAAATTCCTCACCTGATATAGCAGGAGTGTGTAGAAAAGCTCGTAGCACAGCCTCAACGGCCGGACGATAACCGGAAAATAGATACCGAAAAAGGGGGAAGGCAAAACAGAGAAAGACGAAGAAGAAAAGGAAGAAGGTGAGATGTGGTAGTATTATATAGAGATTGAAACGGATGAATGGAAATTAGGGAAAGGTGTGTGTGTGTGTGTGTGTGTGTGTGAGAGAGAGAGAGAGAGAGAGAGAAGGTGGGAGACAAGAACTGGGAGGCCTGCAAAAGAAAGCATTTAAGAAATGGGGATCACGTTGGCGGTGCCTGTGGCCAAGCAATCTCATCGGTATTCTCACCCGCTCTCTGTGAAATACGGAACCATCATATTATTATATTATATTTCACTTTATTGTAATAAGCATAATTATTTTAATAATAATATATTTTTTTCTATAAAATATATATATTAATATTAATATTTTTATAGCTATCAATACTATTACATTAAACATTTAACACTCACTTTCTTCTAAAGATTAAGCGTTCTTAATTTTCAATTAAAACTAAATCTTCACACTTAGTTTTATTTACATTAATCTCATCCATCAATTCATTAAACCTTTCATCTTCTTCTCTCATTTAAGAAATATATGTCTTGATTACAACCAATTTTAATTTATTTTTCTCTAAAAACATATATTTTAATTTTTTTGTGAATATGCTAATATTATATTATTGACTAACATGAAAACGTTATAAATTTTAAACAGTACTTAATTGTCTCAAGTTCAACATATAATATTAGTATTATTTATATTATCTCATATTACTTTAAAATAAATGTGTACAAACAATATTAACACACTATTAATTAAAACTTTCATATAACATAAATTTAATAAATAATACTACTTAAATTATTTCAAATTTATTGTAACATTAATGCATAATTCGCTTGCTCATTGCCTCCTTTGTACTCGTCACTACAAATATTTACCATTTGATCGGTGTCGCCGCATTGCGCGGGTACCACAATAGTACGTCTTTATATACCAACGTCCATCTACTTGCTGCTTTTAGTCTATATTTAGTTAAAGATTTCATTGATATATAATTAATTTTATTAAGATATTTCTATTTAGATTAAAGTTGGCATGATAGTATTTCCGTGTCAACATTTTTATAAACTCAACTAGGAAAAAAAAAGAGGCAAAGTGTAACTATAGAAACAAGCTTTCGTATATTTTGAAGCATTATACCGGACTAGTGTTACTCGTAACTCTTATACACAATCAAACACGTTTTCACGGAATCTCTGAAAAATACTAGGAAAGTTTAACAAACTGGTAAAATTATTTTTGCTTATAATAACATAAGAACATTAAACTTTAAAAAAAAATTAAACTTTAAATTCATATTATTTTTGCTTATATATAACTCACTGCCTTTCAAAAAAAAAAGAACATTAAACTTTAAATTCATATCAACAAACGTATACAAAAATAAAATAAACGTATTAGACGCATTATATTCTTCTAGTCGTTAGATAAGTTTCAAGAGCACATCTATGTTCTTTGTTCTCCCTTAAACGACTATTTTTCCTTGATCATGCCCATATATAAAGTATAGACATATTACATGGTAAAACAGTTAGAAATTATTTAATAAATATTAAGATACTAATATTTGTGAAATGAAATAAAAAATCAAAGCAAAAATTATATTTTTTATTTAAGTTATAATTATACTTTAAAAAGGATGACATATTGGAGACATCATATAAAGTTCCACTCAAATTTAACCCATTATATACGACTGGTTAACGTTGATAGTATGTTTATAATCTTGACCTGTTTATCAAGAATCATGTTTTCATGTCACGCTAAAAATTATCATTCATAGTTTAAACTATTTAAATGATTTTGAAGAGTTAACATTCACAATAAAAAATTGGTCTTCCACTTAAATCCAATAGGGGTTGAAGATTTGACCTAATGCATTCCTCCTTATGCTTGGGATGTAAGGTCAAGAGTTATACTTTATCTTTTTCTTATTTAATGTCATATCAGCGTCATATTATTTTCTCTCTCATTCACTTCTTCCTACCTAAGTCATTTCCTTCAAACTCTCCCCAACTTTATTTATATTGAGAAATTAAATGTGTGTGATTGGTTGAGAGAGGTGGGGGGTGGGTTGTACATGCTTCTCGATTGATGTGTTTTGGTGTTCCCTGCCTAACTTGATGGGACTCGATGGGATTGAGTATCCCATAACGCATGGTAACGAGGAAGAAGAAACCCGAGATCATAGTCTTTTAATGTCCCAGTGCAAAATGTGAGCTTGGTGTGAATTCTTAGGCAGATCGTCAGAGTCCTTCAATTCGGTATTCAGTAATTGCATTGTAAATAGTTTCAACCAGGCATTGTTTAATGCACTATGCACAGTAATCCTCTCAAATATTTGGAGTCGGCGAAATTGCATTCCTTGTGAAAATGATGGGGACATTGACAAAATAAAACAAGGACTTCTTTCTCGGTCCAAATATTAATGTCAGCTATTTAGGTGGATAGTATGAATCAAGAGATTAAAATGGCATTGGATATTTGGATAAATGGTGTAAATCACCATTTAGTTCAAGTTAAACACTCAATGGGTATAAATAGGACTGTAAATGAATAAAACGTTCATGAACCGTTCGTGAAATTGTAAGGTGAGAAGTTCACGAACGAACATGAACAAGATTTTTCGTTTTCATATAATTAAATGAACATGAACATAACTCTTGTTCGTTCATTTATGTTTCATGAACGTTCGTTTATATTCTTTTATATATTATATAAATATAAATATATGTATATATATATATTATATTATATGTGTGTGTTTAGATACAGTGTTTATTTGGGTTTAATAATGTTGGATTTCCATTATAGTGTGTGTTCCGTCGTTTACATTTATTTATTATTTAAATAAACAAACAAAAATGTACACAAACTAAACAATCTTAAACAATCAAACACACATGTTCGTTCGTTTATTGTTCGTGTTCGTTTATTTGTTCGACTAAAGTTAAACGAACGAACACGAACACATAAATCCGTACGTTTATACATTCGTATTCGTTCATTTGTTCGACTAAAGTTAAATGAATGAACACAAACAAGCCCTATGTTCGATTCGTTTACAGCCCTAGATATAAAGTCTTTCAATGGGTCTAGTTGTATGGTATTCAGTAGGGGTGGCAATCGTGTCGGGTTCGGGTTGGCGGGTCAGGAAGGGTTGACACGAACACGACCCGTTTAATTATACGGGTCAGGTTATTCAACACGAACACGATTAACACTAAACACGACACGACACGACCCGTTTAATTATATGGGTTCACGGGTCATTTTTGGGTTCGTGGGTCATTTTCGGGTTCGCGGGTCATTTTCAGGTTCGCGGGTCACTTGCTAACTTTTTATAATTTTTATCTCTTTTAACACAAATTTAATATACCAAACGTAGTTCAACTTCAAGTTCATATAAATCTATAATGCAATTAAATAAATCTTTAATAAAATATAAATTTGTGATGTAATCTACACATGAAAGAAAGCAAAATCTGTGAATCTATGATGCAAAAAATTATAATCAAATTTGTGATTTTTCTGTAACATTATTATTTAAACATCTTGAGCATGAGGATTTAAGAACCATTATGACTAAAATGTGTAAAATAAAATTTGAATTTTTTAAAAAGTCAAAAAATAAACGGGTTGGCGGGTCAACCCGCGAAACCGTATACCAACCCGAACACGACCCGTTTAATTATACGGGTGCGGGTCAACCCGAAATTGACCCGAACCCGTTTACGGAAAACCCAAACCCGCTTATTTTCGTGTCGGGTTCGTGTCGTGTCGAGAATTGCCACCCCTAGTATTCAGAAGAAGAGCTGATGCTTTTTTATAAATTAAATTAATCAAATATATTTCATTTTAAGTTTGTTTATTATTTTTAGTTCAAGATTTATATTTTCTTTTATGTTATTTTATATTTTTAACATATAACTAAAGTTATTTTATCAAACACTTTTAAAAATTTGAAAGCTATTTCTTCCTTCTTTAAATAAAATTTCCAGCTTTAGCTTCCATCTTAATTTTGTTACTTTCCTCGACTTGATTCCTTTCATTGTGCAGGGTAATTACTGGCTTATAACTGGCTATTGATTTAGAAAAAAAATTGGTTGTAGTAAAAAAAAGTTAATATAAGAAATCTGGATGATTTATTTCTATTAAATAAAAAAATTTAACAAAAATATACACCCGACTATACTATGATCAACTCGAGTCCCTGGCTGTATAGTATGTATTATATCGATGATGGAGGCTTAAGTGCTGAAGTACATGGTTTTATGTAATAAAAGTGAGAGTAACCAAAAGTGCATGAATGTCAAAATGAAATATCAGACCTAAAGTGTGATTTGTAATTTGTCAAGGACCAAAACCGAAATAATATTAATAAATTGGAAGAAATTGAAAATATCTACCGGTTTCAGAGCTAACGATATTTTGGGAAGTGCTTTTACTAAAGTCACATGCTTTGGGTAGAATAGTCGCGTGTGGGCAGTTGCCACGTGTGTCATAAATAATAAAGCGTTGCCGACTCTGTTCATGAGGCCGGCAAGGGCAAGATTTTTTTTGCCAGCCGGTAATTTTAGGTTGAGTAGAAAGCTGAAACCGAAAAAATCAAATCGAAAAACTGAACAAATATAATAAACGATGGTTTTAGTTTTTAAAATATTTAAAAATTGAATTTTTCGATTCGGTGCTTAAAAGAGAAAAAGAAAGAAAAGAGGTATTGAGCAAAACGATTAAAAAAATGGAGACTTGAAATAATATTATAAATAAAATACTACATAAAAAAAGAAAAAAAAGATGGCAATGCAAATTGATAAATGAAAAAAACTTGAGGCAAAATCGTAAATGAAAAGGGAGAAAATAATGGAGAGATTGAGATAAAAAATAATCTATATTAATATTATATTATAAAATATTTAATTTTTTCTTTTTTAAAATAGTTAAGACTATTTAATTTTATGTGGTATAAATTTATATATTTAAAATATAAATACTTGAATCAATAGCCTAACAAATCATCTCTTATTCATCTCAATTAAGCTTTTATATTAATTTTTTTTATATTTACCATTGTTTAATTGTTTATAATTTTTTATTTTCATCATTAATTTAGTTAAAGGTTATCTTTATCTAATTCAAATTAGTTGATTCTAAAAAGTCATAATCAAAATTTTATAATTAAAGAAATTAACGGCCAAGATTAAATATTTTATTAAATAAATGGTACAAATTATCAAATAACTTTTTTTCAAATTAGTCTTTTATATATATATATTAAAAGAAAAGATATTAGATATATCAGAAATATTTTAAATTATCTAATGGAGATAATATGAAACTATAGTAATAAAATACAAATCAGAATTCAAAGCAAGAGAAATGTACAATATAGTTCATACTTATTGCATAGTCCTGTGTGACTAATCTTAGCCCTTGGATCAGCCCCATCAATGGTCCAGATTGAATTTTAAAAATTTGGGCGGAGTGACATTTTCGTAATTAACATGTAATGATTTTACCATCACATGTGATTGTATAGTAAATTATATGTGATTTTATATTGAATCACATGTGATTAAATATTAAAATTTAGGACTATGTTTTTTATATGGACTATTCTGAACACAACTCTTCAAAGCAAATTGCTAATCATTGACAATAAACTTCAATGCTATAGTTTCTTCGATTGTAACTATCGAAGTAACAAATCAATCGTAAATGCAATGATCAAAACGGGTTAGTAAACCGAGTAGATTATTATCTTATCCTAATTATTCTTATTTAGTTGATATTTAATATATTAAGTAAATATTATTTTTTTATCAAATTACAATAACTAACCTATAAATAAGAAGACATAGTGAATTGAAGTAATAATCTTAACTATAAATAATTATAAAAATATGATATCCACAGTCTTAAGGGCTGTGGTTAAAAGAAAAATAAATCATATTTTAAGTTTTATAAATAGTAACCATGTGTCATACAATTTAGTTAGTTTTTGCAATGATGTAAAACAAAAAAGTTATCTATTTTAAGAAGTAGATAGATACAAGGAAAACATAACTTGCATTAAGCAAGATTCGATCCTCACACCCTGGTTGCGAAATCACTAAGTTACAACATCAAGTGATTTTAAATTGCAAACACATTATTAATAAATAATAAAATAGTGTTAGAGAACCATTAAATAAACAGTAAATTTGATACAAATAATATTTTGTGGTAGAACAAAATATCTTTCATTTTTCCCTCTAATTGATTCTTTTTTTTTTTGAGTTCAAAGGCAATGTTGTTAGGAATGTTGTTAGTCGTTTGAAAGTGTTTTGAAGCCGCTACCAACAGGTATCATCCCCCCTCAACAACATTTTCTTTCAGGCATTTCAACCAATCGACACGTCCCAGGAGAGCTGCTTTTGCTAAAACTCGAGCAGTTTCTTGAAAACTCACTTCGGATATGAAACATTAAGTATTTATAGATGCTCTTGTTATTCTCAGTAAGACGGCTTGGTAACAGATTGCTTCTTCCAAAGCACGCCCCATTCGTTTCACTCGCAACAATCCAATTAGTTCTCCAGGCGAAAAAACGCATATGTATATGGACGGTTTAAACGAGAATCGTTGTTCGTAAGAGAACTGCAAAAACAATTATAGGCATTGACTAATAAGATAAAGTGTTCAGATAAAAAGGTTGTTAATGAATAACTTTAAACTAATCAATTAGGGACAATTTAGACATGTTTACATTACCCCATATTTTTTAAACTAATATATACATCAAACCGAAATGTGTTAAGTTACAAAAATTATACCAAATTAACATTAAAATTATGCTCTTTAATTTGAGACCGATTTTGTTATATTTTTTTTGTTTGCTGGGTTTATATTCAGAACATCTCGACATGTACATATGTGTATACATGCATATGTGCATATGCACATATTTACCTAGTTTTTTAGCACAGATATAGATATGCACATATGCAATTATTTGCACATGTTTAAAATGTACACATGCCGAGCTGTAGTGGAAAAAAAACAAGCAAACGTGAGTTTTTTTCAAATAAATATAGCAAGACCGTCTTAAATTAAATAACATAATTTTCTCATTAATTTAGTATATTTTCGTAAGGTATATTTAAACACATTTGTTAAGCTTAAATCAACATAAACAAAAAAACACCATAACACGCAATCCTTATACTTTTCTTTCATAACTACTTTTTGTTATTTCGTTATGGTTATCGTTACTCGGTTAACCAATTTAACTAAACCTCGAACCCTAGTTCCAATTACGGTTCAGTTATGGTTAATGCCTTGATAAGCTATTATCTCACCAACTAGCTAATCAGACACGAGCTCCTCCTCGGGCAGATTCCACCTATTACTTGGTTAATCTTTACTACTTTATATACCATTTAACACTTTTTTTAAGACAATTTTTTAAGTTAAGTAGTATAAGTAATATAACATGCTTTACAATAACTTCTAGCAACAATCTTAACACTTTTAAAATAGTACAACTCAAATAGCATTATTTACAATGTGTTTAGTAATGATCTTAAACGCTTTAAATGTTTTACAAAAAACTATCATGAATTTAATGACACTTTAAATGCTTTACAAAAGAACTGTCAGAATTTAAATACACTTTAAATGTTTTACAAAAAACTGTCTTGAATTTAATTCGGTTTATTCGGGTTTTTCGGTTTGAAAATTTCTAAAACCGTAACCGAACCGAAAACCGTTTATGGTTTCCGTTTTTAAACCGAACCAAAAACCGAATTTGAAAACGGTTTTGGCTTTTTCGGTTACGGATCGGTTCGGATTACAGTTAAAACGGTTTATATCCGAATTTTGAACACACCCATGTCGACAAATGAAATTATGTTACCCCGCCGCATCACGCGGGTAAAATACTAGTTTCATATAATAATCTGATACTAGGACTAGAATCGGTATCTGGTTTGATTTTATTTTATAACCAAACCTAATTAACACACCCAAATAAGAATATAGATAGATACATACATACATACATACAGTAGAAGTTTCATGAGCATAAATCAAAAACTAAGTTACGTCTAATTTATCTCGATTGATCTCATTTCACTTCCTCTCTGTTTTTCGTCTAATCTTTGCAATCTCAATTTCCTTCTTTAAAACCCCATAACTCCCATCATCTTGCAAATTCATATCCAGTACTTTCCGATTTACACCAGATTGTTCTCTTCTACCATTTCCCCTGTTACTATCCTTTCTCCAATTCCTCTCAATTTCTCTGTGATTCGATCGATCTCCATCCGAATTTGAATCTGAACCCGTAGAAATTCTCCTTCTGCCATTCTTTTTCATAGATTTCTCATTTGCATTACTTGAATTCTTGACATACTCGTTTCTCTGAATCAAACCCGAATCTTGTTCCGGAAACTTATACCCGATATCCATGTCGTTTCTCTCAATTTCCCCAAAATTCTCATGTAATTCGAAACTTTGATGCGCATTCCCGTCGGTGATTCTCCCGTAAGGTTTAATGCTATGAACAACCCCTTTAGGGAAAAACCTAGCGGAAGGAATTCCATCAACAGTCTCAAACAATTGGGGACCGTCTTTCTCGGACCATAAATCGAACCCACCGGGTTTCTGAAACCGGTCAGCTAAGACCTTCAATTGCTCATCGGCGGTAGCTGAAAACAACTTAGGGGCTTTCTCGACTACTTCCCATGGTCGCTCGAGCTCCGACACGGCGGCGCTTAACTCCGCCCTTTTACGCATTTCGTAAACCTGACGCTCACGGGCGAGACGAGCTCTGAGGAGTTGTTTGGCCTTTCTAGCTTGCATACGTTTCCACTGCCACTTAGATACGCCGCCGGGGTAAGTTCTAGGACCGCCGCCCATACGAATTGTGGTTGATATCGGTGGTTTGGCAAGTGAGAGATGAGAGAATCTAGATGTGAGGAAACTATGGGTCGGGTCGGATGTAATATGTGTTGAGAAGGAGAGGGTGGTTGATGGACGGAGATGAAGAATCGGCGGCAACATGGACGGTCCTACACGAATATTTCAATTTTTGAAACTTTTGCTCCTACACGAATAAGGACGAGGAGCTTTCAGATCAAATCTCTGCGTAAAACAAAAGGAAACCTACGCAGTTCACTAGACTTCAATTTCAAAATTAAAATTACATGTAAAATCGTGTAATTACAAATCTGAAAAAAGGCAAGGGGATGAATTAGATCTCCATGGAAGTAAAAGAAGGTTGAGAAAATTCCTCACCTGGTATAGCAGGAGTGTGTAGAAAACCACGTAGCACAGCCTGTACGGGTGGATGATAACCGGAAAATAGATACCGGAAAAGGGGGAAGGAAAAGCAGAGAAAGACGAAGAAGAAAAGGAAGAAGGTGAGATGTGGTAGTGTTCTTCTTACCGCTTACGTCGACGACGGACGGCGGTGAGAATTGAGAAGAGCGGAGGAGGAGTTTTTCTTTTGAATATTTGGGTTTCTTGGTAGGTTTTTTATGAGTATTAAAAAAATAGTAATTACTTGGTAAAGGTTAAAAACAAATAATATAATATGTATTTATATTGTACTATCGGGCAATGCTCACATATTTTGATTTGTGTTCTATTGTCCTTGATTATTCAAGAATAAATTTTGATTATGATTTTTTAGATTTTTAAATATACACGACTGCTGGTTTGGAAACTATAAAAAAAGAAAAAAAAAAGTCTTTAGTGTTTAAAAAGGGTCCTTTTATTTATATTTGTAGTCAACCAAAATCTAAACAAATTAAATATAGTATAGTTAGGCATATTTCAAGTTATGGTTTCTTATCTTGATACATTTATTTTTTGAAAATAACTTTTCATCCTTGATTCCCACAATTACATGTTTGTACTTCAAATATATTATATTAAAATAATTAGTTTTATATATTAGTTGTTTTTCTTTTGTAAATTTTTAACATATCATATTAAATGTAAATATAAAAATATAAAAATATAATTGTGATTGT